>NW_019104494.1:2074816-2110998 GCF_001995035.1 Momordica charantia | reverse complement strand
CAACCCCAACTCAACCAATCAAAAAGCATCCATTTTTAACCAATAAAACCTCCTCTCCACAACCCACCAATCTCCTGTCACTTTCTGACAATAAAAGCATCCTCAAAAAACTACCAATACCAAAAGAGAAAAAAAGAAAAGGAAAAAAAGGGCCCACCAACCCCGTCCTAGCATTTACAATTCATTTTTCATCAACAAAAATGCAACACCACTTCCAGCAAAAGCACTTTGATTTATATAAAGAAATCTCCCTGGTGCTCTACATGATACCAAGACACAGCCCATTATTTATTCTGTTCAATAGCAGCCAGCCAACCAACCATCTTCCATGGTAATCAATTCAAAATAAAAACAAAAAATATTTTAATCCAAATTCAGTAGCAGAAGTCATATGCTAATAAGATTTACCTTCAACATTGAAGAAATTTGGGCCTTGGTCAGCTGAATGCCTCCTCTTTGTCAAAAACATTCTGTCACTCATAAAGAAACAGTTGAGAGAAATGAATCGGGAAAAATAGGTGCATATGTCTTACTCTTTGCCCCTTTCCATTAACAGACTGAAGCCATCAACAGGAGGGGAAGAAAGTAACTGTGAAAATATACTGTAATTTGTGGTATATGATGACATAACATATCGAAATCACATGATCGATGGTCGATCCAAAAAAGAAACAAAAAAATTGGAAAAAAGAGAAAAAAAAGAGTGAAAGATTTGGGATTGACTCTCCCTCCATGGAATGGAGTGGTTGCACCGAACCGCGGTTTGTATTAGCGCCTTCTTCTTCTTCTTCTGTGTACAATCTAACTTCACCTGCTCTCTTCTTCTCCAAATGGCAGGCTTGCTCCTTCTTCTATACAGGAATTGCATATGGCATAAAATTAAACATGTTCTCCAGCTGACTCCACAGATTCTCTCGGATTTTTTCGAAGTTGACCTCTTGTAGTAATCCGACACTTCCAGAATGCATGTGGGGAACCCTATTTAAATATCTCTTTTGGTTAAAATGTCTAGAGCTGAGAGGAGAACTATGGTGGAAATGTAATCACAACTCCACATATTTGTGTAAATCATGTACTACTCAATCCTTCCTCTGACAATTGCAGACACTCTTCAGGGTTAGAATAGAAATAATCTTCTTCTTTAGGCCTGTCTGGAATGACCAATCTCTTGGTAGGGTTCCCCCAACGAGCGGCATGAGCTTCTTTGACTGCAGATGAGAATTCATCCCAGCTAAGCAATTCTCTGTTGTATTGATCTATCAGATCTACAAGTAGCCTTCTGTCCAATAAGATTGTCTTCTTATACCCGAGATATCTACAGAAGACGAAAAATAACCAGATAGTTAATTTAGAGCACCCTTCAAAAGCAGTCACATGAACAAATATAACTGAGCTTGAAAATTCGAGCAAGATATGATCAAGTATGCAGCAGGTTAAATTGGTTTACAAACTGTACCTGCGATGACCTTCAACGACTTTAGCCATGTTTCCGTCATACGTAGGAACGAATATATCACTCTCCAGAGAAACAAGATAATCTAGTGCTGCCATCTGAGATGAATGATTCTGGAAGAACCTAAGTTCTGAAGGTTCCAACAAAGTCTCCTTTCTTACCTGTTTCAACAAATCAAAATGTCTTAAGACATGACAATCACATACCAGAATTCAGGAGATTTGTATCGACATCTACTAACCACTTTCGGAAAAGCTTTTGAAAGAGCAGCCATTCTCCTTTCGCCACCATATATTTCGCCAGCAGCAATATAAATCTGGATATTGGGATCAATATCCAGTGCCCTCAGTGTAAGTGCAGTTTCCTCGGGCGTTAATGGACACAAACCATCTTTCCTTTTCAACTCAGAATTTATTATTTTTTCTTTCCACCATGGATAAGCATATCTACCAACAGAAGAAACAAGATCACAAGAGTGAGATTAAACTCACTTATAATTAATATAAATTGGTCGCCATTGATTCAATAGAAGACTGAAGACTAACCTCATTCTTGTCAATTCTTCAACCTCTTCTTCATTGCAGCCTTGAGTACAGCCAGAAAATGCCAACATGTCCATTTCATATCTGAGATGAAGAACTAGAAAAGGACCATTCTGGCTTAGGAGCTTTATAACTTTTCTTCCCAACTCCTCAATTTGGGAAGTGAACCTCAGAGCACTGAAGTTTACCCGGCAGCGCAGTTTTTGAATCTCCATAGGTTGACCATTGTTGGCAAGTCGAGCATCAGTTCTATTTAGATGCACAACTTTATATTTTTGAATCAGAGGAAGGACCTATAGCAAGGGCGCAACCCCAATGGTAAATATTCACTACTTCAAAATTAAATTCCAAACAGTAAAAATACCACATTCGATGAGAATGCAAAGAGCTACACAGATTATTTGAAATGAACCTATTAGAATTTAAAGCTTAAGGTATATCAAATACCAGGAGCGGGTTGGGGGGAAGACTGACCTGATTATGGTAGTAAGATATATCAGACCAACTAATTGGTGGCATGGAATAAATCCTTCCCTGTTCCACTCTCTTCTTGAGCCTAGGTGGCAACTCCTTCAATATGCGCACTTCGTCTCTCAATGATGTAATGAAATGTTCCACATCAAATATGTCCTGAAATTCACTGCAACGTCATTGAGAAAAAAGGGTCATTGGATGCAGAATATATTCATCGGTCAAGCTCAAGAGGATTAGAAATCAAAATTGGTGGTCCTGTTGAACTATAAATGGAAACTTAGCATAGAGAAGATGGATTAACAAACCTGGGGTCAGCCCAAAAGGAGGTTTTATCTAATTCGGGTACAATAAGTGTCACATTCAAATATCTTGCAATTGTAACCATATCACAAATCTGTGAAGCATAACAGGGAGGAAAACTCAGCAAATGATATAATCATATAGCATAAACTTAGGAAAGAAAACAGTTAGCCCCCAATGCCCCCTCAAGACGACTTCACGAACCACTCACCGCAGCTCTCATTTGATTGAGTCCTCCATTGCACGAGACCATTAGATAACCATTGTTCTTATAGACCCCTACAAAATCGGAATCGGAAAACATCATATGAAGCCACAAAACTGTTAGAGAAGACGATACAATAGTGCCCAACAATAGTAAACGAAAAACAAAAACACAGAAAGAAGACAACAAAATATGGCATACACTACAAAAACTTTAGCATCCAGATAGATAAAAAATGAATGAAGAGAAGGGAAAATGAAGGTCTGAACCAGTTTCTAAGTTCTTTTTCATTCTATTTGTAGTTAGAAAGACCAAAGTCAACAGAAATAACTTTTCGAGGATTGAATTCTCTTGAACATTTAAAGACCAATTACAACAACAAAATGCCCTAAAAAAACTTAGCACCACTAGTAAGCAAACTCGATCATCAATCCACCACGGAAGAACTTACTCTTAGGAGGAAGCACAATTTTGGGAGGAACTGGAACTGGCTTATTGGGGATTCCGAACGCATCAACTGAAGCAGATTCCTGAGAGAAACAAGATGGCCAACCCTTCAAAACCCTCGGCCCCCACGTCTCCCCCAAGGCCGTCAACTGCACGATGCAAGTCCAGAGCAAAACCGACGTCATTGCACGGATCATCCATAGCTTCATCTTCGACCTCGGCGACACCATTGAACTCTTCAGCTTCTCAACTTTGCCCTCTCCCAATGCCTTCAATCCCATCACCATCGACCCCTTCAATGTCCACTTATTCCCCTCTATCCTGCACATCTCGATCTCCCCCACTGCATCTTACACAAAAAAGAGAACCACAATCTTCCCCCCTCCTAATCCCAGATCCACCAGCAAGCAGTTCGTTTCAATTCTTCCTGAATTCGATCAATGCCGGATCAGGAAAAAAAAATTGACAAAGAAACGTCTAAATTAAGCCCCTGATTCAATCCCGGCGCCTCAATCTAAATGCATCTAGCAAAAAACCACCCCAATTGGAAAAAAGAGAAAATCCCCAAACTCCAAAACTCTCCAGACATTACCATAAAACCCGCTTCAAGTTCCACTCCCCAAAGACTCCGCCGAATTGCAACCCCCCGGATTCAATTAAACCACCCCCCTCAATGAGATCGCCACAATTGTGGAGCCAATTCAAAGCTTTGACAAATGGGGTTCGATTTCTCCGTAGAACTAGTGCCGGCAAAATGTCGCCGCCTCCACTCCTGGCCGGCAAGGTACGACAGCGCAACCGCAAAAAATTAACAGATATATAAAGAGAGAGAGAGATAATGAGTTTGATAAGCAACAGGGTCGTGGCCGACTGTATTCGCACTCCAAAATACACAGAGAGAGAGAGAGAGAGAGAGAGAGGAGAGAGAGAAAAGAGAGAGAGAGAGAGAGACCGTACACCGCAAGAAATTAACCGCGGGTGACGGTGGATGGGGTTGGGATCAGCCGTGGTTAATAGAACAGACCAATAAATGCTGGCCAGCTATGCATCGAGAAAATTGGGCCCACATAATCAAAAATTGTAATGACGTGTCCAAAATCATGCCGTCTGATATCCACGTGGCGGCCGGTTATCGAGGTCCGTATGCTATGTGGGGTGGTGCTTACCGGAGTTAGATTTGCGTGCATTTAATCTGCTGTCGATTCGCCGACAATGTATCGCGATATTTTACTAATTTTCCGCCGATAATTCAGTAGAAACTCTGTATATAACTTTTTTTTTCTCATTTGGAAATTCCTTTAATTGTTATTTTTTTCCCCTTGATCTAAGATTTGGGAATACAATCAATTTGGTTCATCCCATCATATATATTAAAAAAACAACTACTTTCCTTCGAATTGAATTTTATTAAATACTTTTATATATTTTTATACTTACAACATTCAATATTCACCTTCTCGTAGTAATCAAAATTTTAATCACATATTTATTGTTTAATAAATTATTCATGGATAGTTTGATATTAGACGTACATTTTATTTACAAAACAATAATATTTTAACATTTAAAACTAACGGATTAGAAATGAATTTTTTCTTTTAATTCATTTAGAATTAATATTACTAAAATTTAGTTAATGATAACTTCTAACCCATTGGTTTGGTTGTGTTTAGATAATTATGAATTTGAAAAGAAAAAATGAAAAATGTCACACTTCTATTTTTTAAAAAAAAAACTTTTTAGATATTCTAAAAGGTAAAAAGAAATTTCTTCATAAGAAAGAAATAGGAAGAGTATATAAATAATAATTATCCAACCAGGAATGAATCATGTCGAATTTTCCGAATTATGAACTGTAATTTTCTGCAGAAAAACAAATCACGAATTATATAAAAATAATAATAAATGACCTACGATATTTTGGCGACAAATTATGTTGATTGCGTGGAGTGACAGCTGGCTTTCTTTTGAAGGCACTTTCGCCGTTAACCTCCGTTAAAGTGTCGGTTGCGACGTCTTGACGGGGGCGGGACGGGAGGATGACAGTGCATGAACGGTCACTTTTTCATTTGAATAGCTTGTAAGCCGTGTGATGGAAGTTTATGGCCAGGTGTCAGAATCACGGCAGTTGTACCTGGCCCCACACAGCCACGTGGACCCAGTTCACTTGAAGTAGATGTACTACACGGACATTCTGGCCTCCCACCTCACGCGCCGACCACGGAAAGCGATTGGGCAACACGGCTGCTCGGTTCGCGTGAACCATCTAACCCATGTAAGATGAGTTATAGGGAGAAAATTAGGACTTTTTTTTAATATTTATTACTAAATTTATTTAAAAAATATTTCTTCCATTAAACTATTTCTAAATATAATGTTTGAAAAATATGTGATTTCCCAGATGACTTATGAGGTAGCAGCTCCAGGTCTCTTGATCTGTAAACATAGCACCAAGTTTGATTTTTTTTTTAAAATCTACAAATCAGTATGAACTTTAAAAAGTAATTAATATGTCCTTAAACTTTTAATTATGTATTTAATAAATCTTTAAACTTTATAAATATCTACCTATTTGACATTTTAAAAAATTTATGAACCTATTAAACATATGATTGAATTTTATAGTTAATAAGTTCTTGAATTAATATATATATATATATATATATATATATATATATATATATATATTTAATAAATTGATATTAAATATATGCAAAATTGAAAATTCAAAAAATTTATTAAATTAAATATTCATGTCAAATCGAACATAACTCAAATAGTTAAGACACCTATCTTTGATCCAGAGATATAAGTTCGAACCCCACCCCAGTCTAAATAAATTTAGTGATTAATAATTTAACCAAAATGGTATTGAAAAGTTTTCAATATTAGAGATTTTTCCAATAATCGAAGGGGAAAAATGGGTGTCTCAACTGTGAAGTCTGAACTGCAGTGGGCCCCAGGGCACGTTGTGGTTTAAGGACTGGCTCAGCGCCTTTGACGGGAGAGGGTATGCCACGCGCTAACTTGTCGCGCGTGGCGCGTGTGATTTTTCTTTCTTTTTCTATTTTCCTTTTTTGTTTTTGTTTTTTTTTTGGTTCTTTTGGTGAGAATTTATCCACGGGTTAAAGTTTGCCCGATGTAAGGGGAAAGTATTCGAGGAGGGCCAATTACAACTTTTAGAAACTGAAATATTTCTGAAATTTTCTATAAAAAAAATTTGTTTATGATGGAGATCTGTCCTTTCATTTGAGATGTACACATACCATTTTTTGCCATTGATTTTTTTTTTTTATTTATTCTGGATATTATTTTAGTCTCTAATTTTTAAGATATTTTATCAGTCTCTTAACTTTATGTAATTAATTATTTGTACTCTATAAAAAAAATCATAATTATTATTTGTAGCTCTCAATATTAATTTCACATTAATACTCTAATAACACGTAGTCTCCCCTGAAACTGACACTAATTTATTACATATGGTTCTCCAAAAACTTATCTACATAGATATCTACCCATCAAATGAATAGATGAAATAGTTATATCGAGTTTCTATTAAACAGTTTTGAAAAAATAAATAATAATAACGTCAATTTTAAGTCTTCAATAAGAAATTCAAAGGATAAACATAATATTTAAAAATTTATTGTTTCAAAATTTCAAAATCCTCCCAAAATATTTATGTTGGAAAAAATTTAAGTGAATTTATTTTTTGTCCATATTTTCGTGATTTAAATTTAAGGTGCAAGCCTATGTTATATTTTAGGATAATTTTCAGTATTTTTTTATATAGTTGATGAGAAATAATCGAAAAAGTAAAATTTTTATTTATTTAGATTATACAGATACATACGATATCAAGGTTTGATCCAAATTTCAAACTAAAATATGTAATTAGCTTCCAAATCCCACTTGGAGATATATATATTGGATGTAAATCAATTTTTTGTTTTTAATATAACATGTTGGGAAAGGAATTCGAACTCACAGTTGGAGGCATATGTCAATTACGTTGAGCTAAGCGGATGTAAATCTAATTTAACTCGTGGTATTGCATTCACTTGTGAAATGAATTAAAATTGATTTTTTAACATAATTAATTAAGAACCCATAAGAATTCAATTTCAGACTTTGATAATTTCAAATGGAATATAATATCGGCGAAGACTTTGATTTTAATGGATATTATCTTCACTCTTATAATATATTTTATTAATTAATTATTGCTTTTTGAAAAATGAACTCCCACACAAAGGAGACTCGTGAAGAAGACTTGGAAGATGGAAAATTGCCCAACAGGCATTATCTCATGGAAATGAAATTAAAATTTAAACGCCAATTTCAATTGCATTTTCTCGATGAAACGATGAAGTTTTTAGTTTTTTATATTTATAGAAATAATTAAATCTATACTTTAATTCAATGGGCCATCAATATATGGTATGTTTGATTAATTATTAAAAAGATAAGAATTTACTCATGTTTTGAATATTGAATATTTTATTTGTTATTAAAAAAAAGGAATATTGAATATTCTATTTAAAGTTATTCATTCAAGCTACATTATTTTTTAAGTTAAGTTAGATATCAAAATGGATTGTTTTCGTAATTGAATTACTGTGGTTTAAAAAATATTGTTTATCGTTTTCTTTTAATAAGTTGCCGCATATGACTTTTTTATTTTAATTTTTTTCCGAAAAAGGGAGTTTTTCTTTTTAAATTCACCAATATTGAGCATTTGACCATATTTTAAAAATAAATTTGAAAGAGAAAATATTTAATAGACCCTTTTGTTTGAACTTATTTTACTCCCTCCACGCCTTATTTATTTTGTATACAACTAATAAAATATCCAAAAAAAGAAGAAAAAAAATTTGGGCATATGCCAGGCAGTCTTTAAACATTATGATAATTATTCCATTAATAAACTTAGGTAGGAAGTTTATTTAAAGTATGACGTAATTCATATAATATAAAGTTGGAAAAAATAATTAGTGGTGTTAGTGGCATAATGTGAATAATTAGCAACCCATTACATAAAATAATAAACCAAGAGGGGTTGACATCTTCAATAATAACCAACCTTGAAGTTTCAGGCTAAGGGTTGACTAACAACTCCACCATGGTGGCTTGCCTTAAATAAAATATTGTTCAATTTTTTTTGGGGAGAATTTAAAAAAAAAAAACCTAAATTTATTATATAAAAAAATATGGCCATCTTAATCCATCAATGTTGTAAAGAAAAGTTTGGATGAATTGACGAAAATATTTATTTTTTTGAAATATTCTAAAGGAGCTTCTTGGATCATTAAATATGAATAACTTTTATAAGCTTAAATGTTGGTCCTCGGTTGTCGAATTATTTTTGTTATATGTTTATCTATTCAATCACGTCTCATCAAGTCAATTAAAAATTTTCTAGTAAATTATTATATCAACCATCTATTAACGATAGAAACTAAATAAAATTATAATTTAAAGTTTAATGATATAATTAAAACTTTTCAGGATTTAAAAATTAAATAGACATACAGTTAATCAAGAAAAATTATAATTTAACCAAATTAAGTTTATTTTTAGAAAGTTAAAAGATGGGCAACTATTTTTCCTTAAAAACTTTAAAGATTAAAGGAAAAGAACCCTTAAAAAAAAAACAATAAGAGTCGTGTTGCAAACAAGTCACATCTTCAACCACTATTTAATGGGGAACTCATAAACATGAAGACAAATAGGAGATATAAAAGGGGGTCTCGAAATTGTAGTTGAAAAACTTGTTCCAAATTTATAGGTTGTTTTGAAATACACCAAAGAATTAATAATTGGAAAAAGAAAATTTCTCTTTAGAGGACGTTTTTGATCTTAACATTCAATCAATCAAAATAATTGAAATCGTCTTTAAAAAAAAAAAAAAGAAAGAAAGAAAGGGTAAAACTATATATTAAGAAAAATATCCTAACTTTAGATGGTACTGAAGCATGGTCCAAATAAAGTTTTGATCAATCCGTTAGTCAGTACAAAATTTGCCAGAGATTTCTTATGTCCTAAAAAAGTGAATAAAATTAAGAGTGTCCCAAAAGGGATTCGGTACCCTAATAGACAATTATTAAAATAGATAATGAAGCAAACAGGGAAGAACTAGGTGGATAAGTTGTCACAAATTGAATACATTGTGTTTGGCCTTAGGGTAGGTGAATACAAAATTTTCAGTGGTTGGATGGTCCATGTCCAATGCCATGGGCATAGGAATTGGGGACTCATGGAGGATAAAATGATTGGATGAGATTATTTGTTGCCCCAAAAATATTTTGGCTCTAGAAGCCCAAGCCTCACCATCCACCTACCCCGACTCGGACTCGGAGAGAAATAATTCACAACTATATATCTATATAAAAGCGTTTCATGTCACTATACATGTATATTTTTTTCTATATCTCTAAATGATTAGGTATGCTTATGTATCTCTCTACTAATCTCATGAGACAACTATCTAACTCTACAATATTTAATTAACAAAAAAACCTTAATAGGTAATAGGTATGAAGTTTTTCATATTAAATCATGTCACAGTCACTATTGAATTTCCTAATTTTACACTTTAAAAAAATGGTCTAAAAAAGAAGTAATGCTAGGTCTAAAAAGTGAGTGATGCTAGCGGTTTCCCATAGTCTCAATGCATGTTCATTACCTATGGCATGCTGATAGTTCAGCCTGTTTAATGGATCACTTGCATTAGAATCTTGAAATCCAATGAGTGACTCCATTAGCCAAATATAATCATTATTACCCCAAAGTGCACTTGAATGGGAATGAGTAATGTAATAGAGCAGAACCAAAAAGGAGAGGAGATGGTTGCTTACCTTGAAATTTGGATTCCAACTTTGTCAGAGTTACCATCTCCAAGTAATTGTGCATTCTCACCTGATGGAGCAACCAAACTTTAAGAACCTATCCATGAGAATACTGGGAAAAGAAAAATTAGGTGATTCAAAATGAGACATACAAGTACACATATATTTGTATTTGCATTTGTGTATACAAAATAAGGGTAAGATATACTTTTGGTCCTTTAAGTTTCAATTTAGTATCAATTTGGTTCTTGAAGTTTCAAAAGATGTACCTTTAGTATCTAACATTTAGAAAATAGTCATAGATAGTCTCTAAAGTCATTTAACTATTAATTACCGACGGTCAAATAACTGCAAGGACAATAGTTACTAACGATCAAATGACAATTTAGAACCATTTTTCAAACCTTAGGACTAAAAGTGTACCTTTTGAAACTTCAAGAACCAAATAGACACCGAACTCAAACTTAGGACCAAAAAAGTATTTGCCCAAAAAATACAACAATATATTTATTTCACCTAAGAGCTTGAATTTCTAGGTCTAATGATAATTAATCATGGTATTGATGCATAGAACATCAACTTCAAATCCTTACCATATACTTCTCTTCTCATCCTGAGTTAACAAGCACATCTAACCTTGTGCTAATATCCATCAAACGCATACATACACGAGAGAAAGTTAATACAATATACCAATAAAAAAAATAATAATTAGAAAACGCATCAAATTTGTCTAAACCTATAAGCTCAGTTTAAACTTTTGAGACTAAGTTAATTAACAATCTTTTTTTGATAAGAAAGTTAATTAACAATCTAAAAATAATAATCATATATCAAATGGGATATGAAGGACAAAAATGATAATAGTTAAAGTACTTGGTGTTGTACAAAATGTAATACATTCAAACCAAGATGTAGAGACTTGAAAGTATACAAGATTTTTGTACATAGAACCTCCCTCAGCGGCAAGTGCGAGAAGAGAATAAAAGAATGAAAATAAGATACTCTTTTTCCTTGGAGGGGGCGTGCTCTAGTGGAGTGATACGACCTGGGATTTATTTGATCATCATTTAGCCAACCAACGCCGCCGCCAAGAGCGAAAAGGAGGACTTCAAATGGATGAGAAGCAGTGAACGTGAAACCTCCCCCTGCTGTCTCCTACAATTTGTCTTTCTCGTCATCCTGAAGGTTCAAGACAAATTTGAATACCAATTAATAGGTACATAATAAAAAGAAGAGCATAAGATAATCATCAGATTTTAAATTCCACCAGCAACATACAGTAGCGCATGAAAGTGAATTTACATGATTGGCACTGAGATCTAGAGCTACGCAACTAAGAATTCAATTTGGATATGGTGTTAAAAAATTGTCATGGATGGGGCGACAGGAAGATTTTTTCGTCTGGGTGTTATTAATTTTTTTTTAGATCAGGGAGTGGGAGCTTTGCTCCCCTATACCTAGGGGCACCCGTGCCCACCCCAAATCTTGGTGTCGTTAATTATTAAAGAATAAAACTTTTTTTCTAATACGGAACGCTTGTTTGGCATCCAGTGGAGTGATAGGACTCGGTTTTATTTGACATCAGCCGACCTCCACAACCAGGAACATAGAAGAGGACTTCAAAAGGGTAAAAGCAAGGAATGAAGATTGAAGACAAGACAATTATACCGTCTTCTACAATTTATCTCTCTCTTCAACCTAAGGGTTTGAATTCAATACCAAATAATAGGTACATGATAAGTTGATAACAATAAGGAACGTTTTCAGATTCTAATTACCAGCACTAGCATATTACAGTGCTCCCCAGCTAAGCATCTAGGTAATGAATGGGAACGATTTAAAAAAAAAAAAAATTGTTAATGATTTTTTAAAATAAAATTATGTTTCAAATAACTGTTTCAGATAATGGATTTTGTTTGAAATTTGTTGAGTTGTTTCTATAATAGGCCTTAAAAAGAAACTTTAAGTGTTCTTAAGAGCAATTGAAAAGAAAACTCTAGTGATGAACAGTGACAATAAGAGCACAATAACCTAAAAATATATAATATATATATATATATTCTCAAAACTCGCACAAATATATGACCAAAATCTCTGGTAGGAGTTCCTAAATCCAATTAATGACCACAATAACTCAGCACAGTGGAGCATAGTAACACAAAAATTCACAAGAGTCTTCGATGAAAGTCTTGGGGTGCCGGGCACAACAGATTATTCTAACCTGAAAACAGGGAAGGAAAGCAAATGATAAATTCTACTTACCGAACTGTCAACCATTTTGTCAAAATCATCATCAAAGTCATCATCTCCATCATCTGAAAAACCATGAAGAAGATCAGTGGCACCAACCTCAAATGACAAAAAGAGAGCAACAGTAGTAATTAATAAACAATTATATAATGGACAGTGCATATGCTATGTCAATTGCAAATAATTGGGGAAAATAACGCTCGAAGCCATGGAAGTGACAAATGATAGTCACTCCATCAAATTACTTGTTTTCAAGCAAACGAACCACATTTCAATGGTGTCTATCTTTAGTATAAAGAAGTGAGCAAACTTTTGTTCTGCATCGTAGAAGGATCCATGTCAACAGACAATACAGCCTCTTGACGACAATGTATCAAAGTTCAAGTGTTACTGTGCTATCATTAACAAGCTTTTATAGACAATCTATAACTATAATTATACATCAAAGAAACAGATCTTTGTTTAAAAATTTTCTAGAGGCATGTTTTGTTTTCCAAAAGATGGTAATACACAACAGACATCATGAATTGTGGCACCGTACCTGGACCTTCATCACTATCTCCAAGGTCCCCAAGGAGAAATACATCCAAGTCTTGATCTGAAGAGGTTGGAGCATTTTTCTTTTCCGGAGAAGTAAATGTCGTTTCAGCTTTAACAGGTTCCATCTTTTGATTCCTTCCATCTTCAGCTTGTTTAGCCGATTTCAGCATGACATCCTCCATGTACTGCTTCTCATAGCTGAAAGAGTAGGAGCATATAGACCAAGAAAATTTTTACAGTTCATTGATGAAGTCTCTGAAAAAAATCAAGGCTTGAAGATCATGAACATGACACAAACGAGGGGCAGACCAATTGGTAAGAAGCAGAGTGCACTCTTCTACTACATGTTCTTTTATCATTAACTTGGTCATTATGGAATAAGGAAAGACATGGGGCAAAACTTAGGATGGTGTCTAAGATCCTTACAAGTTTTGGAAAAAAAAAAAACACGAGAAGTTTACACAAATAGTTTAAAAATGAGTTGTCTAAGAAGTATTTCACAGTAATAATCGTGTAGCCTTTTTTTTTTTTTTTTGGGAGGGAGTACTCATGTAGCTTCAGCAGTGGATCTGTAAAATATTCTACGTGAAATTCACTAGAGAATGAAATGTTTGAGATTTGAGGCTTGTAAAAGGACAGAAGCTGCTATTCTGATGACCATTCCGTTGTGTTTGGTAAGAAATAAAATCTCAGTGGAAGCCCATTTTCCTTAGTATGCTTCTTTAGCCCACTAGTTACAGATCATTAGTCAAGTGCATTTTAGGTTTGTTAAAGTATTCTGTTTGCTCTTTTCAATACATTAGTCTTTTAGAGTTTTAGGCCTTTTGAGAGGTTGAGCATAACATCATTCTTTACTGCACAGCATAGAAGCAGAGAATTGTCAATACTAAAGTTCCCCTTCAGGATTACCCATTTCCATATCATGCTCAGTCTAGTAACTTTATGACAGCAACCCGATGAAATAGCACCCATTCCAATGTCCAATCTAGAAAATAAAATAACTATTTGCGATCAAAATTCAAAGTTTAGGTCTTCAATACAATAATTTTCATTCTTAAGGTCTTCAATACATACTAAAGCCTTTTTGCCAATTACACCCCACCATTGTATACTTAGTTATGACTTAAGTACTTGTGCCTTCGAGTCAATTGAAATTTGAAAAGCAATACAAATCTAGAAGCTGTTATGATTTTGCAACCAAAATTCAAAGTTTAAACCCAGAGTGAAGGCTTGAACACAAAACTTAAACTTACGGTGCAATATGCCTGTTCACCACCATAAAGTAAATCCTCCAGAATTTTCTCTCTTTCATAATGCGTGGACACAGTTCATAACGTAACTTAGAAATTTCCTGCCACAAATGATATTAAAATGACGGTTACAAATATATATATATATATATATATATGGTAACAAAGCATGTTTCCAAGGAAGTAAGGAAAATATAGATTCATTTCCTCAAGTCCATCCACATGGCATGCGTGCACATCTCTTGATTTTATTTATTGTATAATGCCAAAATCACAATGAACCAAAAAATCAATGTTCCTCCACAGTGGGTACTCGGTAGAGTAGAGAAACCTACATTCATCTTCGCTGATATCCGGTTTATTAATAATAGTACCTTGACAGTTGAAAGAACAAGACTTGCATGCTTTGCCTGCCACTCAGTTAGATCCTGACTAACATTTGAGACTGTAGGGACATTGGACATTTGTGAATCATCTACAGATAAATGAACCAGTTTTAGAAATAAGAAGGCCTTGGTGGGAGAGAAATAAGTAAACACAACATATTTACCACTGTTAAAAAGATAGAAAGCAGGAGGGAAACTGTTTAACATCTGGAAGTGATAATCCAAAGGTCATAACAACATCTCAAGAGAATGCTTCACTTTAAAAAATAAACAGTACAAATATTATCCTGGTGCATATAATTTCAGAAACAAGAGATTTATATGAGGTTGAACTTTCCAGATTCTGAGGATTTGGTATCAATTCCTGCCCCACTTATAGTTCCTCTAACCAAATTTCTTACAAACTAGAGCCAAACCAAACCTAGAATGACCATGCAAGTGAGTAGTAGGAATCTAGTTTGTTTAACACTTCAAAGTATTATTGGCTTAAATAAGGCTCTGCACTTAATTAATGGACGATGTTCTTAATTCAAATGGAATGGTCAGTCCCTCATTATCCTCAAATCATTGCATTCCAAGACTACTTTGACTACAGAGCTACAAATTTAACCTGTTAAATGCACTCAACTTATTACCTTGCAAATATTCCAGAATATGACAAGGATCGATATTTTAAAAGTACCAAAGAAGGTGACACAAACTTGTTTGTGTGTGTGTGTGTGTGTGTTTTTCTCCTTTTAAATTCTTTCATTCACTAACTGATGTTTAAGATAACCGCTTCAAACTTCCAAAACACTATTGTTTGCTCCCGTTTACGGCATCAGATGAACTTTGAGGCGGCATTTGATTCTGATATTGTGAACACTCGGTTTAAGTACGTGGATGCATAGAACTTAAGGATTTTGCTTTCAGAAAATGAATAAACTGAGATGTTTCATGCCAATTAAGGTAGTGCTTCAAATGCAACGGTTCCCTCTACCGAGATTTAACCTTCGATATTCATCAACTCCATTAAGCTTAACAATCTGCACTTCTAATACTTAAATGCTTGATAATTGTGGTCTACATTTCTTTATTGTTCCCCCGCGTTACCTCCAATCAATCCCTCCACTGATTCCCAGTCCTACGTTTCTTAATCTATCAAGCAGCCAAGAGAGCAGATAATTCAAGAAAGTGGACGGATTACCTTCAAGTGGAAAATCCCGAAATGTACTCATAGTGATCCCTTTGACGAAGTCCCTCAGCTCCTCGTTAATCCCAAACCTCTCCAAATCCTCCTCCCGCGTCTCTTCATCGGGAGCCTTCCCGCCAGACGACGGAGTCCCCTCGACCATGTACTTGATTCGATCGGCTCGCTTAACAGCTTCCGCTTTGATTTGATCAGCTCGCTTCGAGGCTTCGGTGGCGAATTCCTTGGAGCGTTTGGCAGTCTCGGAAACGATATCGGATAAACTAGAGGATCCGATTGTGAGCTCCTGGGAACGCCTGGCAGCTTCCAGAGTCAGCTCCTGCGAGCGCTTGGCGGCTTCCTCGGCGAAACTTCGAGCTTTGAGCCAGAAATCCATGGCTGAACGTTGAATCTAATCTCAGTGTCGCGCTCTCTGTGCTTCTTCTTCGTTCCGCTCTTCCCGTCGACGGGATGAGAGAATAGAGGAAGGACAAAATTCCGGTGAGGGAAGGCACACGCTTTGACATCGGTCTTAGTCGTTGGCCATCCTCCACGTATTCATCTTCGGGAGATAAATCATAAATCCATATATTTTATGACTTTTATTTTTAAGTTACATTATCAATTTAATACTATAGTTTATGAATATAGTTGAAACCGAGTATAGCTCATTCTTTCGGGAAAAAAATTGAGTATAGCTCTGTTTACATGTCTTTTTTTCCTAAAAAAAATACATATATCTTCAAAAAGTTGTGAGTTTGATTTTTATATATATCCATGGTATTAAAAAAATTATATATCAGCTATTGTCTTTGTCATTAGGTTACGTCAAAAGTTATTGTACATTTTCTATACTAAAAAAACAAACTTCTAAACATTACTCTATAATTCAAAAATACTTTTATTACTTCAAAAATTCAGGAATGTTTTATTTTCTAAACTTATAAACATGTTTATTTCAAAGTATTCGAAAACTTAAATAGTATATCTTTCATATTTCAATAATATTTTGAAGCCAACATTCATTAATATTTTGTACAGACAGAAAACATTACATCATTTAGAATGATGTGGCAGTTAAGTGAATATTTATCCATATTTTTTTCAATTGAGAGTCGAAACTTTACCCTCATATATCTAAGGGCACCTACATCCGCCTCAATGCCCACATCCAAAAGACATCAAATGATTTTTTTAATATTAAACCATAAAATTCAAATTTGAAACTTCTAAATCAGTATGATCGAGAAATCCTAAATCCTTGTCAATTGGACTGCCTTTAGGACCTCTAAACCAGTTTGTCTAGATTTTAGAATTCAATGACACAATGATACAACCTATAAAATAGATCCTATTGAAGTAATGTCATGTTATCTAAACTAAGTACAAAATAGAGAAAAATATGAAATAAGCTACCCTCAAGGGGATTAGGACAAAATTGAATAGACAATAGATAACCAAACCCTCCAAGATTTTTAGAATAAAATTAAGACGTTAACTGTGACGTCATTCCAAATTCTACCGCAACAACTTTTCATTCGAAATATCAACGAATATTTGCAAAATCCTTTAAAACAAATGATGAGATTTTAGGCCAAGATAAGTCTAGCTCTTCTTTCGATATTTCCGTATCTCACATCTCCGAATTGTTGTACCAAAAAAAAAAAAAAATTTGTATTATTTTTGTTAAATTTAGTATTTAACAACCAAAGCATGTGTTTTTATTTAAGGTTAAAAAGTGTTTTTGATCTTATCCATGCGCTGTAACTTTGGAAAAGCCAAGACGTTCCCAATTCTTATCCACTGGGAGGTTCAAGAATCTTCCACGACAATCCCCTTCCAATTGTTCTTCGATCCTTCCCCACAGTTTCCTCCTTTTCGAAACTCGAGCCCATTGTCTCCCTCAAATCGCCATCCTCTGCTCCCACCTCCTCTCTGCAACTTTTCCCATCTCCAATCACATTGCGCCACGCTTCGTCTCCCACCACACAGCGACCGATTCTCACCGCAACCCCACTGCACATCAGTGTACCCAATTCTCTCCCATTGACCCAGTGCAAAACTTTCGATTTCCAAGTGTCTCTGTCGATCTTTCCCCACTTCCAATCTTGAAATCCGTCTTATAAACCCAGGGGAAGGGCTGAATTTGAAAACCCACTTGCGGAATTGGAAGTTTCTCGCCATCGATTTCCATTTCTTTTTCTTTTGTCTGAGCATCGAATGCGAACAAGTTGCCACACAGCGACAATTTCGAATCGTATCGCTATCCTACGACTTCTTTGTATTGGCGGACAGGAATCCTCGATCCTCGGTGTTCGAGCTGAAGAAACAGTCGGGATTTCACTCTGCGGTGGAAGTTCTTAAAGATTCAAGGTTCGATCCTTCCATTTTTCTACTGTTTTGGGATTTCGTTCGTTATCGGATTAGGATTGTTCTTGGGGTTCTTTTGTCTGATTCTGTTTCTGGGTGCAAATTACCGATTTCGTAACATTAGGATTTCAATTTGTGGGTTATTTTGCATGGTTGAAGTTAATGTAGTTTCAGTTGAAGTAAACCTGAGATTCGAATGTTTGTTCCCTTTTGAATTAGGGTTATTGTGAAAATTGTGGTCTCTGGTTTCTTTGAAATCATGTTGGTAATGAATGTGATGAGCTCCAAGAGACAAAGGCGTCCAAATGTTAGGCTAGGGGAAATAGGGGACATATCTGCAGCTTGGGCTTGTGGATTTTCTCAGGGGACAAGAGAAAGGTTAGCTCATAGAGAGTGGAAGAATGATTTTGTCCAAACTGTGGGTGATGAAGAAAACCCCATTGTTTATGGAGATTTTAAGCCATCTTCTCCCAAGTTCACAGTCTCTGAGTTGGGTGTGTCTCCTCAAATTTCAACAGAGTTGCAGCAGAATGGAGAGAACAACAACCCCAACTCTTCAGAATTGGCTTTGGAACAGCCAACTTCAGCTGAGTTAATTGACATGACCAAATCCAAACTGAAGTTTAGTGATGTGACTAGGAAGTGCAGGGATATGAAGCGTCGGGGACGCAGCAAAAACACAAGCTATGCCATTCTTGGTGGCAGTTGGAGCTCAAAACACAGCTCTGATGACTTATCAGTAGATGAGAAAGAATGTGAGGGAACAGGTAACTCTGCTAATGGTTTCGGTGACTTCTCTGATCACCAAATACCATCCACAAGCAAAGAGGAATATGGCATCGATCAACCATCAATGCGTCGAGGGCGCAAGTTGAACAGCAATGCTCGAGTCGGTGGTGAGAAAGCACAAGATAAACCTGGCAATGAAGAGGACGATACAAATGCTGTTGGTAGATGGTTGGAGGAGGTTGGATTTGGCAGGTACGCTGGTGTATTTGAGATGCACGAAGTCGACGAGGAGGCTTTGCCGCTGCTGACCATCGAAGATCTCAAAGAGATTGGCGTATTGTCGGTTGGGGCTAGAAGGAAGTTGTACAATGCAATCCAACAATTCCGAGGAGGAGGAGAAGAAGCTGTTTGAAAATTTAGAAAGATAAATGTGGAGAGAATCACTGGCACACTTGTTAAGCTCTCTTTTGTTTGTGCAGGAAAAAGCCATGGATGGGATGTACATATACCTTCAACATCTTTTTATGTTGGGTAGCTGTGTGAATACAAAAACCTGCTTTTGGGTGTAAATTTGATGATGGCTTCATTTTGAAGAAAAATATGTTTTATGTTTTTATCAGTTTAGTTTCCTTGTTGAGAATGAACCTCTTTTGTTCTGCATTTTTGGTGTTGCTGCTAATGACTTGATTGATAACTAGCATTATTGTTGTGTAGTCTTCGATGATATATGTCTTAATCAATTGAACGATGTTTAGATTACGTACATTTCAAAGATGATATATGTTTTAACCAATTGAATGATATTCAGATCGCATATATTTCAAATTTCAAAGTTAAAGTTGAGATGTAGATGGTTCAGAAAATGATTTGTTTTCACTTGAATAATTGAACTTGCCATTATAGAATTTAGGTTTGATGATTTTTACCTTTCACCATTTTGGGAACACATATTCTTGATCTTTACGTATACATCTTCACCTTGAGGGGACAATGATAGCGATTTCCAGCCTTTACTTGTACTTTTTTTTCCCTACAAGTCATTGCATTTTTCCAAAGTATTTAGAAAGAAAGTTACTTCAATATGATTTGAAATCTTATTTTAGTTTCATAATTTCAAAATGTTTTGGCTTTATTTCTAAATTTTGTATAAAATAATTTTAACCAAACGTGTGAAGTTAAATATGACCTCAAATTGTTGTATCTTTATAAACAAAACTTAAATTCTAATTCACATAGATAATTTTACTTTTTTATTTTCTCACCAAAAATAAATAAAATTTAAATTCTAATTCACATAAATAAATAAATAAATAAATATATATATATATATATATACCCCAAAAGTCATGTATATTGCAAACGAAAAAGAGACATTTCACAATGGCGGCATAATTGGTTAGATTATTCATGGTTGGGATGGGAAAATCATTGAGACTAGTTGTTAATTTACATATAATAAATGGTTGATTACAGTTCTTGAAGCATTGGCGATTTGTGGAATTTGACTGTCTTGAAATCATTCACATATCAAACATTGAAGAAGAAGATCAAATCATTCACATATTAAACATTGAAGAAGAAGATCTTATAGAATTCATTCGTTGAAGAAGTTCCATCCATCACATAAAATTTGCATAATATGGAGTCTGTTTAATATTTAGATGTTTGAGTTAAGTATCGTAATGTACTTGGTTATCAATTATCTATTGTTTCTTTCTTTATCTCTTTTTTTTTTAAATAGGTAATTCACAACATAACACTAAGACACAAAATAACAAAGAGACTAGCCAATAAAGATTCAAAAGTACCAACGAAAAATAAAAAGAAACAACTTAAATAAAAATTAATTTATGAAAATAAATTTCAAGTACACCCTATGAATAACAGTGAACTAGAACTAAGCAACAACACAGATACACATTTACTCCTTAGATTAGATAAGCATGAAGAATTAAAAAGGAACATATAGAAGGAAAACAAAAGAAAACCAAAATATAATAAAAATGAAAGTTTCTTTCCCTATATTAAATGCAATAAATGATGATAATAAATCTTGGTTGAGTCCCACATCGAAAGAGTGGGAAAAGAAGGCGCAGTGGTGGGAGTATAAAATAGAAGCAAGCGGACGGTGAAGAACATACTTACCTGGACGGGGTCGATGGGCGATCAGTAAGGCCCATGTCCTAGCTTGGTAATCTCCATTGCACTACGGAGGGGTGCCAGCCTAAGGTCTGCCCACGTGGCGGAGCCTACGTCATAATTTGTGGTAGTGGGGGCCTGCGTTCGCGCGGCCCCTTACCTAATATTAAGCCCAATCTTCCTACCCATTCATTTTTCGGCCCATCAACTTTATTGGGCCGTAATTTCAGTTAAGATTTTTCCATAGATTCGCTGGGCTTTTTGCCCAGGCCCAGATCTCTTTTTGATAATTCAGCGGAACTTCTTTTTGTTATCATTTAAAATCATTTTTAATTCTGTGTTATTTTCTTAATAGATAATAGTCTTCTTATACGACAATATCATATATTAACATGTTAATAACTATCTCCAAGACCCGGACCAGGTATGGGCTCCCAATTGGTTAAAGCTCAAACAAATATCCGATCATTTTCAATATTCTAACAATGAGTTTATAATAGATATGAATTATTATTTCTCTCTTTTCCATTTGGTTTTGAAATGGAACCACATGAATGTTAATAGTTCTCTCAAATATAACTAAAATTTTTAGATGGAGGAGATAGGATGTTAATACATCCGATACATAATTTAAATGTGGAAATTTATTCTCTAAAAAAGGAAATATTAAATGATTTGATATAGGAACCATATAAACATATCTATTTTATATTCGATAAGTACTACTACACAATCGTGAATCGAAATGGATCTCATTTTAAGTTGGAATTGCAATGTACCTTTGTTTCATTAATTAATTTAATAGCAGATACTAATTTCCATCTAAAAAGTGTTTTCCAATTTTTATTTTATTTTTACATTAACAATTGTTTTACTTGATTTAAGTGATTTTTTATAGTGGAAAACTTAAATCTTCGTTGGGCATTTCTTTTTGTTGGATGTCGTTTTATTAGTATTTATTTCAGACAATTTGATTGATTAGTAATTATTTTACCCCATAATTTATTAATTTTAAATATCAAAATGTAAAATAGACTAATTAAATGAAATAGAAAAGAAACAAAGCTTCGTTTTGATGATTAAGATTGACATATAAGGAAAGACTTAAATAAATGAAAGAGACCCACCCATAAATAAATTATATAATGTAATTAAATGGAAAAGGGAAATAGATAAATATTTGGTTTAATATCTAAAACAGAAAATATCTAAAATAATAATGATTCAATTTCTGGTTTGTGTTTGCATGTGCACAAACTGATGCCTTGACGGCGACGTTTTTGATGCCGTCCCAATTACCCACTTGCCCTCCACGCCTTCAATTTGCCATTAATCATTCTTTGACCTTCGCTGTAATTTTCCCAATTTATTCCCTTTTAATCCACAATATTATTATATGTTTTTTCTTAAAAGAAAAAAAGTTCAGTTTTTTCCGGTTCGCACAGACAAATCAGTTGCCATAAATTGCGATTCCAACTCATTCCCATTATGTCCATTACATTATTATTTCGTACAAAAATTGACCTTTACTTTGTAGAGAATTTTTCGAAAATTTGTTTACTTTTTTTTTTTTAGTATAACGAGGTATAGATTATTCAACCTTCGATTTTGAGGGAAGAAATACTGATCAATAACCACTAAACTATGTTCATATTGATCATAAGCCTATGTACTTTAATTAATTTAATTATGTTCTGGTTGATATTATATATTATTTTAAAAACCATAGTTTTAAAGTTTTTAAAATATAAAATTTTGATTCTGAGACACCCTCATAAGTATTTGGTTCAAAATTATAGGAAAAAAAGAAAGAATCTAATAACTTAAAGTATTTGTATTATCTCTGTACGTTTCTACCTTGGTAGCAATCTCATCAACCCAAGTTTTATTCGACAGTCCCTTCTTTTTCATCCGATATTGATCCACGACCATTCTTAGTATCTTTCCGAGGATATCCCATATGAAATTCGCAACGAGTATTCCAAACCTCCTCGAGACTATATTGATAGTTTAGAAAAAAGTGGATTTGAGCATAAACTTAGCTTCTTCGATTAGGCTACCACTCAGGACTTGGTTTAGCGATTAGTTATCTGATGAATCTCCCTACAGTATTAGGCACCTTTAATCTAGGTTTTGATCCCAAAAGTCCATTTTGAATTGAGAACATCTCACTTGTATATTCATAGACGAAATGTGTCGACATGTTTCTCTGTAAAAAATTCTTCATTGCTCAAGTCACATCAAAAGTATATAAAACTCTTTTAAAGCTCAGTATGGAGTAAATTATGAACACAAATTTACCCCACTCATTAAATATGATATAATTAAATTGGACCTTTAAATTTTATAGAACATAACCAAGCTTATCAATACAAACTATCAACTACAAGAAATCAATATCTCAATATCTCAATGGTTGAATGAAATAGAAGCCCATGATTGAAGGGAAAGAGAAAGAAGACATAATTAGAAGAAAAAATAAAAATAGGGATATGACAAAAAGAAGAGAAGTGGGTTTAGTTAGTGTGAACTATTAATACAAACAAGTGTAAAAAACAACAAAGATATCACATGCTCTTCCCTTTGTTTTGTCCAATGTGGGCTCTTTGGGACCAATTTCTCTCTCCACTACAAGACAAAGACACATACATACACACAATTTTGTATGCATTATTGATACCTATTTTACATCCCCCTGCTCCTATATTTGTCGTTGCTTGCCAACTCAAAATTAGATAATTTTTTTTTATATCTGTGAGTGTTTGGGCCAACTTACGTTAATTGCCTGATCCTACAACATTTGGTACCAGAAAACACAAACGAATTACTAATTTCTAAGGTAGGTGGTCGTCATGAGATTTGAACTCATTCCCTGAATTAACCCTAATCAACTAAAAAATAGTTAAGTAGATAAAATATTTTGTCATGTTCTTTAAGGTCGTCGAAGATTCGATTCCCACTACCACATATCTTGGAAAAAAAAAGAACATCTGTAGCTCTTGAAACTCTTCTTGAAATTTTCTCAATTCGTTTGGTGTAATTTTGAATCTTCTTGCAATCAAATAAATCATTGGATATATATGTTTAATTCAAGCATATATCTTATTGTAATTTCGTTTCTAAGCTTTTGAAAATTTTATTAAGTACCAAGATAATTTTAAATCAAAGTTTTTTATTCAATAACAACATTGTTGGAATTGAATAATGAAATTGTGACACGATACATAAAAAAAGTATCCTTCTCTATGGGGCTGAGTGGTCTTAATTTTTTTGGGTAACATTTTATTTTTTCCATTTTGGCAATTTCTTTTACATGTGTCGTGTTAAATCAACTATGTCAGTCTCATAAACATACATCGTAATTATTCAACTAACAACTTAAATTTTCTTTTTATTTTCTTTCAAATTTTTGAGTTCAATAACGTGGGGTCGGAGAATTGAGTCTTCCACCTCCAAAAATAAAAAGTAAAAAAAATCACAAATCAATGTTGAAATTAACCAACATTTAGCGGTAAAAGATTAGAACACAACCAAAATTTGTGAGATTCTAGAGATTTAAATATAACTGCTGACTAATTTAATTTTATAATAAATACATCATATTTGATAGTATTATTAATTAGCTATTTTTTAAACTCTTACCATAATTCATCTTCAATTTTTAACCTCTATTTTAAAAAATATTACATTACAGAGATAGGAAGAAACATATTCATATATACACAACTCTCATTAGAAGTATATAATTGATGATTTTTTTTTTTTGGAAAAAATATATAATTGATGATTTGATTCACCTAATTAGATCCCATTTTATTTATTAATAAAATAAAATTATACAAACTACCAAATAAAATAATTATTGTTGTTATTATTATTTTGGTTAAACCGGATTTAGGAATTTGGGTGGGCCGGGTAGCGACCCGTACCGGGCGCCCGGATCCACCGGAAACTCCATTTTCTCTTTCTCGAGTACTTTTTTTCCCCTTATTTCCTTTCTTAAGAATGTGATTGTTCGGTACTTTTCTATTTGTACTATTGTACAATTTCCTCTCTCATATTTATTTCCCACTACGTATTATTCAATCAATTTGTATAATACTTTATTTTATTACTTTTAATGGTTTAAATACTGTTTTATAAATATGAATCAAACCAGTCACCTCAAAAAAAAAAAGACGAAAAATACAATTACTAAAAGAAACAAATTTGTTAAAAGCACGTAAATAAAAATGAATGAAAACCAAAAATACAAAAATTTTATACACAGTGGAAAGTTTTTGATACAGATTCATGATTGCATTTCGAGAGATTGAGTGATGAAGTGTTAGGTTATAATTATAACTGAAAGAAAATAACTGAAAGAAATGAGACAAAAATAGAAATGAATGGGCTAAAATGATCACTTTTTTCGTTTTGAAAGTATATTGACTTAAATTAATTAAAAAAATTGAAAGTATAAAGATCAAAATGAACCAAAGTTGGAAGTACATGTACCAATATATTTAGAACTATTTAAAAACATATCTATGGTATATATGTACTTTTTCTTTATTTTTGTCCGTTTATTTTAATTTTTTAATTTTTCTACTTCATATTTTGTCACCATTTATTTTTCTGTTTTCCTCATCTGTTTGAAATATATTTGATTTGCAGTCCAGTTTTAAAAATTCAAAATAAAATTTGAGAAACTTTTATTTTAGTTTTCAAAATTTTTCCGCAGATGACAAATCAAAGAACACATGTCAACAACTCAATTTTCCTTTTTAATTTATGATGAAAAGAAAATTCCTAAAATACCCCTAGAAGAAAACTCTATTAATAATGAAACTTAGAAGCCATTGTTAATAAATAAATGCAAGAAACTAGTCATTTGAAACCAGTGGCGTGGCTGAATGTAGAGCAGTCCGCCCCTACAGCGTTTGATCARTCGATTCTTTTTTTCTTCGGAAGATGGTCAAGGTAGCTTGCTTCCAAGCCACTGTACTACACCGGTGCTAAAACCTTTTCTCAAGATATCTTCCAAACTGTTGGCTTGAAAACGTTAGGTTAAAATCTCATTTTAACCTTTAATCATTTTGGGTTATTTTATTTTAGTCTCTAAATTTTAAATTTTAACTTTTTTTATTCTCTTAGTTATTTAAACGCACTTTCATACACATATTTTATCCACTAAAATAGATAACGAGTAAATATAAATATTAGGAATAACAAAAAAGAAAAAAATCAAGAGACCAAACCAATTTTTAAACTAATAAAACATGTTCTACTCTGCCATCCGAAAAATGAAGACATAAATTATATATGTACATACATCCCGATTAGATGGTCGTTGTTACGAATTGTTACTCTCAAATATTGTACTACATGTATACAAATTTGAATGTAGTCCAAGAAAATCGTGGTATCGAATTTTCACGGTACTAAAAAATATATATATATGTATATAAGGGAATTTAGGGTTTTCTTGGGGTGGGAGGTGGGCCCAAAATCACATGATAAGTGGGCCCAAGAAGAAGCAGATGTGAATGTCCCCATTCCAACCGACTGGGCCTAAGAGGGGAGTGAGCCCATAGTTGGTGGCTTAGGACAGCGACACCCATTAAAAGGCCACACCACAAACCCCCATATCTTTTTCCCAATCTTCTTGAAAGCGATACCTCCCCTCCCCACATCTTTCTACCTTTTTTCTTCCCTTTTTTGTTTCCATTTAAATACTACGTCACACCCCGTAAAAAGGGCCACTTATTCCTTACTACCTGACCTATGCTCGCTATAATGTTATGCAGGTAAGTGTTACAATTTCTAATATATAATCTTATGACGCTTTCTCTCTTGGATGCAAGCTTTGAGAGCTAGTGAGCTTGCTCTTGTATCAAGAAAATTGGTGTCTTTGGTTTCTAGCTTTTTCAAGTCTTCGACTTTGAACTTGTTGAAGATCTTTAAAGTCTTTGATGTATAGGTTGATGCAGTCTCTGGCTTGTAGTTTTACGAAATTCTTCGACTTGTAGCTTAATGAAGTTTTTTAGCTTGTAAACTGATGAAATCTTTAGGCTAAAGAAGTTCTTAGGCTTGTAGCTTGATGAAGTTCTTTGATTTGTAGGTAGTTGAAGACCTTTGATTTTTTGGAGAAATTTTTAAACTTGTAGTTCGATGAAGTTTTTTAGGTTGTTTAAGTTTTTCTGCTATATATGCAGCTTCATGAAGTTTTTCGACTGGTAGCCTGTGAAGAGTTTTTAACTTGTCACTTAACGAAGAGAAGATTAAATTCTTTGAAGTTTGATAGTCTTCCCTTCTTCATTATCTTTGACTCTAGTCGGCTCTGGATGCTCTCTGCTTGACTCTGAATGCTTGTACATGATTTTGAATGCTCTGATGCTTCTGAATTCCATTCTACATATTTTCAACACGTGGTATAATTTGATTTGACAATTTTAAAATTAGTTTGAAGAAACGTGTTGATTTATTATTGGTCTAAAATATAATTTCAAAATAATAATGTGGCATTTAATAATTTGCAGATATATATATATATATATATATATATATATTATTAAATATGTATTTTTTAACCTTCTATTTGTATACGAAGTTATGGACAATAACAATATTGAAAAACAAAACAAGTAATTAAAATTGATTTTTTTTAAAGAAGTGGACGAAAAGAGCTATTTGTAAATGTCCCATGCTACTTTGGAACGTTTTTTTTTCTTTTTTATTATTATTATTATTATTATTATTCTTTTTTAATACAACAAACAAGTTGGAGGGAAATTTGAACTTATGACCTTTTAGATGGAGATGTAACTTAACCAATTGAATTGTGTTCATGTTGATAGAACGGATTAGAAATATTATTTATTAAAAAATATATATTAATGGCAAATTTCTATTTCTATGTTTGTTTGCTTCTGCATCAAATTATTCTCATATGAATTATATATATATATATATATATATATATATATATATATATATTTTGTTAAGTTAAAAAAACTATCTTGTTTGAAATTATTAAGACTTGTTTGAAATGAGAAGCAAAAATACATAGGAAAGCAAATGACTGTGCAGATTGGTTAGTAAATAGAGCTTGCAGTCTTCCTCTAAGTGTTCACGTTTGTGAAGATCCTCCTTGAGAAATTTATCCTTTACTGCTTCTAGATTCATCAGGGGCCTCCATATCCCGTCTAGCTGTTCTGTAGTTTTTGGGCGTTAGTCCCGTTTCCGAAAAAAAATAAGTGACTTTGTGAAATACATTTAGTTATTAGGAAATAATCAAGTTAAAGCTATATAGTTGTGAGTGCTTACATATGGTTTAATGACAGGAATGGAAATGAATTGGCAAGAGAGCTCCTCTAAGTGTTCTAGTCAGTCTCGAGATTTAGATCAAATCTTCAACCTTAAAAAAGCACACGTGTCTTATCTACTAAATTATACTTGACTTTACAATACAAACGATGGTGCTTGTACTTTATAAGAACCTAACAATCATTTTTAAAACCACCTTAGATCATACACACATGATCTAAATATATTGTAACTTTTTTTTTCAAACATGATTTGAAAAAAAAAACAATCTTTAAATTAAAAAAAAAAACTTATTATGTCGAGACTAGACTAATGAAAACATTATTGAACAGGTGGCCACCCTAATATAGTCTCAGGATACATGCTCGAAATCTATATGCCGCTCCTAATAATAATTATTAGATACAAGTTCGAAAAGCGATATTTTTTAATTTTCCATATATGTATAACGGTGTAAAAATATCAACCACATTGTTCCAGTCTTCTCTAATAATTTTTTACCGAGTCTGAAATTCTAAAAGAAAGAGAAAGGAGAGAGCCAAAAACCTAATTCTGGACCCATGTGCATGTGAAGGTGTTTCCATAAAACAAATTGTTGTGTTGACACTTCCAAAAATCAGTGTCATTTCCATTCCCTCTTCTTTTTTCTATTCCCTTCCCTTCACTTTAATTTTTCTTCCAAACCAATCCTTCCCCTGCCTTTCATTTTAGTCCCTAAATTTACCCGAACGTTCTTATCATTAAGAAAGAGCGTAGTAGAAATTTAACGTATCAAATTGTTTTGCAGTTACATTTATGAAAAGGAATCACAAACTATTTGTTACACCTTAAAATAATAATTTTTTTTGCTGTACAATCAAAATAATACTTTAAAATCTAATTTAAATTCATACTTTTTAATTAATTTAATTTTCAAAACTCCATGTGGTTGGTAAAATAAAAATCTCACGTCCTATGTAACTAACTTGTCAGGTTAGATGCGCTCAACGTAATTGACATATAATTCAAGTTATGAGTTTGAATCTCCCTCCTCAACCTAAAAAAAACTTGTCACGTTAGATTTTTGTTACTATTTAATTTTTTCTTCTTGTTTTATTTTTTATTTCTTATATCATCCAAAAGAAAAGGCTTTGTAAGGTTGGAACCATTAGAAGATTTATGAACAAACTCTATTTGGTCATAATTTACATGGAAAAAAATCTAGAATTCAAATGCAAAGTTGCAAACTTTGTAAAAATATATATATTTTATGAAGATATTTGTTCGATTTAAACTAAATTTTGATGCATTAAAAATTTATAATTAAATAGAAAATTGTATAATAATTTAAATGACCAAAATTTGTAATATAAATTATAGCCACACGTGGGGGGACGTCAGCAGTGCTCTGAGCAATATTGCCTGATGATAAAGACACCAACCTCCCCGATTGGATTTGCCTACTGTCACGGTCACCCACCGTGACGGTCCCACACAGATCGTTGGATCTTACCCTCTGTTCCAGATCAAGTTATGGCTGTGAATCACAGCCCCGTTTTTTCATCTTTACTGCCTTACATTTTTGCAGTCTGCCTCACCATACTTCTGTGTACTTCCCCCGATATAGAAAAAATAAAAAATAAATGGTAAAGATTTTTAAAATTAGCTTAGTCATATTTTTAATTTTATTGAAAAAACTAAATATAGATAATTATTAATATTTATCGTTTATCGTGTTTTAGAAACATTTTTGACAGAAATTTTAAAAACAACCTAAATAAATTTCTGTTTCGATTTGTTGTAAATAAAAATTTTATTTTACACCTTTTGAATCTATGATCTTTGACATATAATTATATTTTTTTTAATTAAAAAAATGAGAAGACAGAAATCAAAGATGGAAATATTAAAAAAAAAGGGCCCTGAAATTTTTGTTTCATATTTCTTATTTTTTGTTTCTTAATTCTTATTTTTAAAGTACATTTTTAAAATCTTGAATCTGGTTCCACTCTTTCATATTTTTTTTCAAAATATAAATAAAATCATTATTAACTTATAAAATGATAGTAAATATTGGAAGTAAATATAAGATTAAATTTTACTTTCTTTAATTTAAAAATTAAAAAAATAATAAAAGGTTACCAAATATGATTATGTTTCTTTTTAAAAAAAGAAAAGGAAGGAAAAATAAAATATAAATAATTATCGAACGCAATTCTATTTCTATTAATTAAAAAAGAGGAAACAACAAACAATAAGCGATCATGTTATACTAGACAGAGTCCTAGTGTTCTCATTTCTCACTTCTAATTTTTTGAAAAACATTTCTCATTTTTATGAAATGTTTTCAAATCGAGTACAAAATTTTAGAAACATACACAACATTATTTTATCACTTCTTTATTATTAAAATGCATAGCAGATCATAAATATATATAAATAACATAAAAATTTTTAATATTTAATTTTAAATTTTAAATTTTGATATAAAACTTAAAAGAAAAAAAAATCCAGAATTATCAGATAAGAAAACAGTTATCCAACACAATGTTAATATTTTTTAATAAAAATGAAAAAAACGAAAAACAATAAATAAGAAACATAAAGTTATCCAACGGTCTTTTAAAATTTAGAATTTTAGAATTTCCTTAGAGGAAAAGTTTAAAATATAAATTCATCTTGAATTTTAAAATTGCACCCAAACTCAAGCCCAGTTGAATAAATAATAAAAAGACGAACGACCAAGTTGATAAAATTATACAATTTCAGCTGCCTAAACTGCCAAAAAAAAATGATTATTTTTAAAACCCACACAATGTAAGAGTAATCTTTTTTGTCGTTGAAGATTTTGCCTGGTCAAAAATATTAAAGACATCCAGGTCAGTAATTTTGAATTTTGACCTTTTTAATGAAATTGTAATGCTCTAAAAAAAATAATTCTATTTTTTGATAAACGACATAATTTTGGATACGAGTAATTAAAATTTTAAAATTGGTATGTGGGCGGTGTGAGAAGGACTTGAATTTCAAAGACATATTTTCTGCGTGTAGGCGCGGTGGGCCCATCCCTACGGCCTTGCCCTCTGCCTCTCCCAATGGTTGAATTTTTCGACTTTGCATATTCTCCACAAATTCTCAATTATTGCAAAGTTTTAATTATTCACACATTTTATGCAAGTTTCATCAATCTTTTCGAGTATAATTTGGTGGAATAGATGCGTAAATTTGGTTGAGAATAATTATCAAAGATCGTACCGAAGAAAGTTCACGTTACTTGTGCCACATAAATGAAGCTTTGTGTGAAGCTTAGTTAAAAGTAGGTTTTTTTAACGTCTCTCTATTATCAGTATTTTCTCTCTATCTATGGAGGAGAAAACCAAAGAATATTAGTATATCGTCTCTTAAATCATTAGGGTGTCTTCTTTGAATTCCCTAGATAAGATAGGATATCCTCTTCTCCTTAGGATATCTTCTTCCTTTTGAATAGTGGGTTTTATGGACCTCTTTCTTCCGTGGAGTTTTTGGATTTAGGAGTATTCTTTGGATCAGAACATAGATCTAGAGTCGAATTGGGTTGACTAGTCAAACCAATTAATGGTCTGAGGCCCCGATGCCATGCATAGACTAACCTTAGCTAGTTGGTCGAGCACCGAGGCACTAGCCAGCGCTATGGCACCAACGCTCTTCTTCGAATTAGCTAGATCTGAGCTTGTCGTGGTCCATTTGTCGCTTACGACTTCCAGGATTGATCAACGAGTTGTTTGTCTCGAGAGGCCCATCTTCGAACTGGACCAATCAAAAGGGCTTGTGGGCATTTCTGTCTTGAGTAGGCTTTTATTGGTCATTTCCATCGCTTTTACATATAGAGTTTTACTCTGCTTGTAACAAGATATCTATTACAATCTCAAAAGGTTGATGGTTTGATCTCCGACCCCACAATTTACAAAAACTATCCAAAAACAATTTTTATTGATCTAGGTATAATTTGATAGATAGAGAATTTATTACCTTCTTCGAGGTGGAATATTTCATCCATACCCTCCCTTTTTTGTTGAGCTAAAAAAAATTCTTTAACATTTTTTTAAATGCAAGTAATTTTAACTCCATTATTTTTCTTTTAATTTTTATATAAATTATAGAAAAAAAAGTGCAAAACCCACCGTTGAATAATTAAGAGTATTGTTACAATAATATCCTCAAACTTTTCATTTACATCGTTATCTCTCAAACATATAAATTTGTTGCAATTAATTAAACTCTATCATTATTCCTCTGTAGTTATCTATAATTTGAAGATTATACCATTCTTCTTGCTCATGAACTACAAGAGTTAATACAATTAGATACTAATTCCTCCAATAATCTATAAACAGTAAGTTGTTACATTTATACCTTTAGACATATAAAAATTTCAAATAACACTTCTTACTACGCTAAAATAGTAAGTTTTAATTGACCGTTTAACTCTATATTTGTTGTATTAAAAAATATATAATTGTTCGAATTTGAGATTTTCATAACATTTCTATTTTTCTATTTGGAAACCCTTAATAATTTTTGTTCTTTTAGAGTCTTTTATAAAATATTTAAAAGTGCAAAAATTAAAATAGTAATTTAACAATAAATTAAATTAACTAGAACCCACAAAATAAAAATTTTAGTTCAACCATTTTAATTTAGTTTTTTTTAATAAGAAAAAAGGGTCATAGTTGTCACTTTCGAACTTAATTTCTAATATTTAAGACACCCTATTAAACATAAACAAGCTGGTGCAGGTGAAATAATAGAATTCAAGTGAAGAAATGATGAATGTGCCATGTAGCTCAATAATTACATTTATTGTCAAAAATTGAGAGTGGACTCAATTATTAAACAAATTAGAGAGAGAAAAAAAAAAGAAAAAAGAAAAAAAGAGAATAGCATCTAGGGTTAAGGTTACCCGTGGGGCACCAGGGTTTTAATTCACTTCCAATCACAATTAAACACGTATTTTATTTTATTTTATTTTCTTTTATGACGTGTCCCATAATGACCTAATTAAGAAGCATGCACCCAAGCCCTAATGCTTGTTGACTCTCCACTCCCCACTATAACTCTACAAGACCTTATCAATTTCTTCTTCTTTTTATTTTATTTTATTTTTTAACATATAACATTATATTACAAGAGAAAAAAATATTGGTTTGTAATGGTTAATAAGAATTGTTTCTTATCTTAAGATGTAATTTTTTTTTATAATATAGTATGGAAAAATTGCACTTGTGTGATTTATTTATGCATAAATTTATTGAAATTTGCTACGTGTGAAAGTGAAAGTTTGTTCTTATTACTAGTTTGGATCGAAGTTGTCTTTATTTTCTCTATTATTATAAGTCAATAAAGGGTTTAAAAAATAGAAAAAAGACAACTTAGGGAACAAAAAACCTAAAATTGGGATCCAACCAAACGTTATAATAACTTGGTCCTATCCCATGTTCACTATTTAATTCTTTTTAACAAAATTTAAGCGCACATCTCTACGTATAATTTTAACGTATGAGAAGCGCTGTGTCTGCAATTATATTAGATTGCATGCGTATTTTTCGTAAAAGAAAGAGTGATTATGTGATACTCATTTAAGATCATGTCTTGTTGTTAATGTTAAAAGTACAAAAGGCACAACAATTTTTTAGACTATTGATGGTGTATTAGCAATTAAGAAAGAAAAAAAAAGGGTAAATTTATTCAAAATTTTAAGTTTTCGAAATTTAATCGTTGTAGGTTAGTTGATGACTATAAAAGAAATCAATAATTTTATTCAAGAGTGTTCCATTATTTGTGATTTTGATGTAAACACATGGGAAGGATTTGAACAATGAAGCCCACTAAATAAATAATAACACATTCGTGGTCCTTGAATCATATGATAAAATTATTAAAAAAAAAAAAAGAATATGATGATGAATTTGGTGGATAATCGTAATTTAATTAGTTAGGCAAAAAGGCACTTTGAGAGAACGGTGGGCGCATTAATTGCAAATTTCAAGTTCGAGGATCGTGGGTGCACTAATCACTATGATTATTTGGGTTTCGTGATTTGATTATTTTAATTATTAATTATCCAAATCTAACTAGATTTTAATTTACTATTTCAATGCATTATATTACGAGCAATTCAACTAGTCGACTCCTACTTGCCTTGCCCGTGCCTTTATTTAATTATATAAAAGAATTACAATTAGTTTCAATTTAATTTATATATCCTTTCAATTTTCATTATCATTTGATTAGGATTTATTAAACACAACCTTGCGATTGTACTAAATTTTTAATTGGTGTTATCGATTAAAGAATAGTTCAATGAATCAAAACGTAGTAATTTTCTTTGAAACTTAAAGTTTCACTCTCTCTTATTTGTTTGAACTTAAAAATGAAAAAAGAATATTAATAACCCCATTGAAGGTTTAAGATTGGGAGTTCAAATCTCAGCCCACACCAGTGATTGTAGTACTAAAAGAAAATATGTACAAATGAATCATTTGGTACATAATGAAATTTTTTGGATTGTAATATTGAAAAAATAGGTTAATTTTAACTCAAGTAACTTATTTGACCTGTATGTATATATGGGGTAGAAACTAACATTGAACTTGAATAGTATTTTTCACGATAGAAACTAAATCACTATCCTCTAAATCTTATGAACTAAATCGTTACTTCAATAAAAGTGTATCCACAAATGTATTATTTATCAACCTTATATTTCAATCTCCACAAGTCATATCATGAAATTTAATAGCCACCTTCATAATAACGTGATACATTAAATTCTCATATAACCCCTTATCAACAATAAGAACGTCTAGTTTTTGTCTACTATCTCGAAGTCTACAGTTAAGAAAATCGAAATTCAACGTCTTAAACCCGACCTATTACACGAGTGTTGAGATCGACAATGTGGGAGGAGTTGTAGATGTACATATCCAATACTTTTTATAAACAGTGAAAATTTTTTGAATGATGGAAAACGCACACACCTCACATCCACATTCCTCGCACGCACATATGATGTTTTTCTTTTATTTTTTTATTTTTTTATTTTTGGTTATGGAATGTTGATCACTATTGATCCTGATAAGGTTCCGCTCGCACCATAACACTGTACGCTAAGAATTATATAATCATGTTTACACCTCACCAGCCAATGAATGCTTGAAACGTGGCACCCCGTGGTCCATTTGTGCTCACCCAAACCCAGATAATTTAGTGTGGCCGACAAGTCGACAACCCGATTGTGTGGTCGACAAGGACCTACTCCTGTCGCCCGTCCACGTGTCATCCATCCACCGCCTCTGACCGTACGGTCCTCTCCTCTCATACTGGTCCTCTCCCTCTTCCTATTTTACCCCTCCCCGGGTTCACACCATCCGTCCGGATATAGGGGTGGTTTGGTAATGTCAGAGGAGGAGAGAAGATTCGTCTGCACATGAGGGAGATTTTGGTAAATTGATATTTACTAGAAAAATATTAGACATTTGAAGCTGTGCAGGGGATATTTGTCAGTGTTTAGAAGCTGAGATTCAGAGACTCTCTCTGTTATATCACACACTTCCCCAAATTTCTTTATCATAAGCCCATCGAACACTACCAGAGAAAAAAAAATATATACCCAAGAAAAAGAAGAAGAAAAAAAACCCTACGAGAAGAGGAAAAATTTTAAAGGAAAAATTTCCAATCCATTCTTCAAAATACCTCTCGGTTTCTCACCAAATGTGAGCGGTTTTTGCGGAGAATCTGATTCCGTAGTTG
>NW_019104494.1:2057139-2072301 GCF_001995035.1 Momordica charantia | reverse complement strand
AGTGGAGAAAAATGATGTAATTAAAATTGAAAGAGATGGGTCCTTCTCCTTGAGCTGTGAATTGAAGCACCACAGCTCACATGTAAGCCTTTGCATTTATTTGATAATGAAAAGGCTGATAAGGGTTGCCTTTCTTCTGCCTCAAAGGCCCATCTGTCACTTACTCTTTGATTAACATTGCTAACTAAAACCCCCCCCTTTGTCTCAGCTGACTCAATATCACATGCCCTTTGTGGTCCTAACTACCCCCATCTCATCTGGGTTTCGATCTTTTCCCCGAAATTGGCGTCGAAATGCGAAATTTCGAGCCGAGAACTTGCTAATGCTAACATAGCAAGTTGAGTAAAATTCTTCTGAGTATTTTCCACTTCCATCTCTGTGGTTGGTTGTGGTGGATGGAGATTTTGAGTTTGGATTGCTTAGTAGTTAGTACTAGTCTACTCGAATGGTCCTGGAATAGTAATTGGCATCCATGATCAAGTGAGACGTGACTTGTGGAAGGGTCATTTTCATTGTCGCCCCATCTTGCTTCTAAAAGGCCTCACACAAGATTATTGAAGATCATGACTCTTAAGGCAATGGGAACGTGGCGTTGGCCGGCCGAGCAGCGATGTGCCTTCGATTGGGACGTGGCACATGGTGGTAGCTGATGGTGGTCCTCACCACCAGCCGCCCCCCACCCGCTCGACGACTCTGCCACCACTGCAAATCCCATGCTGCCTGAGTTGTTTAGACTATATCAAAACATGGTGGCAAGGGCAATGGAGGGGGTGTAAGAGTTGACATGGATGGTGTGGGCTATCTTTGAAAAGAAAATGTTACCTAAACAGACAGATTTGGCATTTGCTTTCTAAAGCTAATGGTGTTATTTGTTTGGCCAACAGTGGTGTTTCCACTGCAAAATCTATGGTCCAATGGAGCATCATTAGATGCTCAGCTTCAAGACTCTTGCACTAAAAGTGGGCACCATTGAATTGAAGTCTCCCAAGTTGGGTTGGCATTGGACTGAGATATCTATCTATCAACTCAAACATTAGCCTCAGCAGAGCTCTAGAAACTTCCAGCAACCTGATTATGGTTGTATTTTAGAATTGTGGAGGATCTTATCTTGCTAATGCTGTGATATCACCTAATTTCAACTTCTAATATCTTCTGTACAGAAGTCAGAAGACATTGAGATGACAAATTTCAGCTAAGACTAAGAGGGATTAAGAATGTTGGAAATAGTTTCATAAGCAACTGTAGTTTACAGGTCTAACATGTAGAATTGTAGATTATGAATTTGAAATGAGAAAAATAAACTACAAAGATTTAAACTTAGAATGTTATGCGGTTAAAGATTTTTTGGTTAAACAGTGCTTACCATAGTACTAGAGTAGTACGTCTTTAGCTTTGAATTACCACGTCCACGTCTTTTTTTCTTGATTGATACTACTAATAATCTAAGCTAACATCTGAGACCACAGGAAGGACAGATTGTATAAAAAATATAAATTTACTATGCATTATATTTTTGGATAAGAACTATGCCATATATTAAACTACTGGGTTCGGTGTAGTTTTACATATCTTATACAAAATGATGATGAATCGAGAGAACAATCAAAAGCACTGACAAGTTGGACATGAGATGATCAGAAATTACAGCAGGGAAAACATATCCTCCACAATTGCCGCCTTCGCCTTTGAACCGGGTCAGCATTCACCATTCTTTCTGGACTTCCATTCCATTCTGTCTGTAAACTGTGAATTCAAGAAGGGTAAGGTAATAAGCTACATGATTAGATTTCAACAAATGAGGTAGAGAACACTAATGAAAATAGAAGCAGAATTACATTGGAAATGCAAAAGACTGCGAGCTGTTTGTGCTGCTATTCGACCGAAGCGATGTACTGCCCAAATAAGATGACAATGAAGGTTTTCTCACTGGGTTGAAAGCAGGATCAAGTTCAGAGGAACCGTCTTCTCTTTGATAAACAAAGCCGTGGCTTCTGTGTGATCCCATTTGGTCTTCTGGTGCATAGTTTTCGGGTATGGATGTGCTTCCACATTCATGACAGTGTCCACAACTGCTAGCACCGCCGCGTATCTTGCTCATTGATAAATTGGAGTTGCAATAAATGCTTCCATGCTCGTGTTCAGTGTTGCTTCTAGCAGCTGCTTTGCCTTTGTGTTTGTTTTCATCAAGTATCTTACTCAATGATATTGCAATAGAGTTTGTAGAAGCAGCTGCCTTTTTACCTGTAACCTACAAAATTTGCAGACAATCAAATCAAGTCTCCAAGTGAAAAAGCCATCGAGGAGTAAGCTAAGTAAGTTTATTCTTACCTTTCTATCAAGAAGTAATTTAGGCACAGTTTTCTTCCTGGGAAGGTCAGAAGGGACTTCGTCTATTTCATCATAATGAACCTTTCGTTTCTCATTTACTTTGTTAAAGAAATCTTTCTCAAGGACCTGCATTGATTCAATACTTGAAATTGACGACTCCAAGTCCTCGGATTCTTCAGTTGCTCCACCATCACTTACTGCTATATTATATTTAAGCAGGTAGGGGACATAACCATTCTCTCTGTCACAATCCTCCTCAAAACACTTTTCATGAGAAGTTTCTGCTTTGTCAATGCAAATGTCTTTCACAAATTCATAGTTGGTTTCTTGAAGGAAAACGACGAACTCAGGCAACTCGTCGTCAATTGAACTCATTGAGGAAAACCGACTCCTTCCATCTCCACTTGGTTCAGATTCACCAAGACCATCATCACTCTCTTGTACCATGTAGCTTCTTCTCCTAAATGATTCAACACCATCAACTTTCCATTTGTTCTTCTCCGTGAATCGGCTTTTCTGCAGATTGTCTACTACCAAACTTGAAAACTCGTTCATCATCTATGCTCTAATGATGAACAAACCCACCAAATCCCCTTGGTTGGTAACTGTCTATGCTTGATCCTCCCAATTAGTATGAAGCTGTCATTGGATTTGTGAAATACTTCAAAGGAAGTTGATTATATGAAAAGAAAACGAACAATCAAACATCAATCATCTTATAGTTAATTCCAAGACATGGAAAACAATTAGAAATTTTACAATCTCGTTTTAAGGGAATCAACTCCCCTGATTGAATGACAGGAAAAGCCTATAATTTAACCAAAATCGAAACTTCCATTTCACAAGAAACAGCCAAGGTCTGAGTTTCTTCCCTTTTCTCAGCAGCCAAACAAAGACAGAGAGAGAGAGAGAAAGAGACACTGAAATTATTATGGATATATATATAAACAATCATGAAATTCATTTTAACCTGCATAAGCAAAACATACAAACGACCTTCACCTGTATTTCAATTCAGACCAGATAAATCTCAGCAATGTCAGAGGTGAGACGCAAACACTTGGAGAGCATCAAGAAAGTAAAGTTTAGAGGACAGTAAAAAAATTAAATCTCCAGTCTCCAAGAAAATTAAGAAAGATCAAAGTAAAAGTTAGCCTGCAAAAATTACAGGACTTATAAAGCAGGGACATAACTCAAAACACATAAATGGCAGCTAACCACACATTGAATGCCCATAAAAGTTTTAACGGTCTCCATTGACCAAACCCCCACATGCTGCCCAGCCCTTTATAGAAACGGTTTCATTTAATACGATGAATTATATGATTCTCATCGAATGAACTTGAAGATTATGAAATTTGAATGTAAATGTCCGAGACTACGAAATTTTATTCAGTACAAAAGTTGTAAAACTCGTCGGAACAACTAGAATCCCGAACCGTGTTCAACCGGAGTAGTCGTACAGATCGTGAATCAATGTTACGTTGTAGCCTATCACAGCATCCATTTCTCTGAACGAGAATGTCCTAGCTAAGCAATACCCACGAGCCAGCCGGAAAGCTCCCGTCCCTCCGACGACCGGCATTTCCCGGACTTCGCTCATGATCGGATTCCGCCCAACTACGCTGAACGAGCTACCGTTGTAGGTTCCGCCGGTAATCGCGAAGGTTAGCGTCATCAAAAGGCTGAACTCATTTTGCTGAGACGACATTGCATAAATCCCCTGAGCACGCCCAATCAACGTCGAGTTCAACTCCGGCGTGGCAGTGAGCGGGTTGTCCATCATGAAAACGGACCCAAACATTGCAGCAATCGGATCCGAACCCGTGTAGTTCGTTCGCCTTCCGGCGACTTGAACGGCGGTGGCGTTCGGACCACTAACAATATCGTGCATATAGAACTGGATACGAGTCACGTTAGGGTTTAACGCCTCGATTGAATGAGCGGCCACGAGAATCGCCAAGGATATCAGCAGACTCTTCCTGGAAACGGCCATGGCTGCCTCGCTTCAATTCGACATGGATTGCAGGTTGCATTGTTCACAGAAGGGAAGATTATATAACAAATCTAAGTCACGGAAGCTTCGTCAAACCTGTGGAAAATCAGAGTTCCTTGGCTTGGCAATTACGTTAAGGAAAATTTCAATCCAAAAATTCAATCGATTTGAAGAGAGGAAAGATACCTAGAATTTTCTGAACTGTTTGATTGAATCTGCGGTTAAAAATCAGCGAACATGATCAAGAGTCAAGAGATGGGTGAAGAGGAAGAAATTTGCAGTGGAAATTTTAGAGGTCGTCACTTTCGTTCAATGTGAACGAATGTGCGTTTTTCAGCCGCGACGAGCTAACGTGGCCGGAAACTGGATGGATCGCTCCCAAGTTAGTTAGCTCCCGCGAAAAAAAAAATGATATTAATTTTAGGATAAATTGACCAAATTGTTCCTAGCCTTTTACCTAATAATGAAGGGCTTTTATGACCCATTTGTTTTTAGTTTTTTAGAAATTTTTATTTCTAAAAATTGTTGTTCTCTGCATTTATTTTTTTTACGATGTCGAGGTGAGAATCCACCTGCTAACTTTTTGGCTTGAGATAGATACTAATTACGCTGAGCTATGTTCACTTTTAACTTTTTTACGATTTATTAGTAAGTTTTTTAATCTTAAAACATATTAATTCTTACCTAAATTTAAAAAACAGTGCTACTTTGTTGAAGATTTTTTTTTCAAAATTTGACCCATGTTTTCAAAATGTAAAAAAAAACTATATTAACGGAAAAATGTTTTAAACTTAATTTTTAAAACGAGCCTAAATTTTGTTAATAAAAGATTGATGTATTATTATTATTTTTTAGTACAACATATGGAAGTGAGAAATCGAACTCACTAACCTCTTGGTTGGAGATATATAATTACCGCTAAGCCAGGCTCGTTTTGGTAAAAATTTATGTATTATTAAAATGTTACTTTTATGATGTATTTGGCCATGTGGACATATTATTTAAATGTTAATTGATACTTGAACTCAACATGATCATTGGAAGACCTCTAACTTGCCCAGATTATGTGAAAATTCAAACTTTCGACTTTTAAGAAATGTTACTAGTGCGTCAGTGGTTGAATAGTGTTCAAATTAAATAAGTATGTTTCCTCCAAAATAAATAAGTATGATTGAATATTTAGATTACATAAAAATGTTAAATCATAAATTTAATATATCAACTTTTAGATTTGTGTGTAATAGATTAATATTAAAAATTGTCTAATAGATCCACAAACTTTTAGTTTCGTATCTAATAGTTAGGTTTGTCAACTTTCAATTTCATGTCTAGTAAGTCGTAGACGACTTACCTTTCTAAATATTATGAATCTATTTAATTGCATCTTGAACTTTCTATTTATTTATTTATTTTATCTATTAGATACGTGAACTTTAAAATTATTGAATAGGTCAATGATTTATTAAACACAAATTTGAAAGTTCATGAACTTAAGGGGAGGATTAGGGCCGGGACTGTTAGTTGTTAGACACAACTGTAAAAGGTATTAAGCCTGTAATTTAACAAAAAAAAAACAAATTATAAGAGAAAAAAAGAATCAAATTGTGGGTATATTTTCAATAATTCCCCCTAATTTTATGAACAGGGCCGACCGATTAGAAGGCCCAATTACAGGTAGTGGAAGCCCAATAAATTGGGCTCTTACATGAAGATGGCCAGTAACAGCAAAATCCACGGCCCAAACGGTCAGAGTGATTTCGACGCCAACTTACGTTGCAGAATGCAGAGGAGTGAAACGACCAATTTCCCCGCCAAATTCCCAGCCCTACAGAGAGAACTCCGGGAAAAAGCTTCAGAGAGAGAGAGAGAGAGAGAGAGAGAGAGAGAGAGAGAGAGAGAGAGAGAGATTGTAATGGAGGAGAGCGAGAGAGAAATCAGAATCAGAACCCTAACCGGAGAATCACTGACCGTCGTCATTTCCGGCAGCAGAACAATTGATGACCTCAAACTTCTACTCAGGCGGAATTTCCCGTCTGCAACCAATTCCCCCAATTTTCACCTCTTTTCTAAGGCAATGAACATCTTCTCCCTCTCTCGCTCTCCCTCTATTCGTGTCTTTTCTTTTTCCTCTTGTTTTGGTCTGTCTGGTGATTGTTCGCATGTTCATTTCAGGGTAGCAAATTGAAACCGCAGAGTCTCATTGGTGCGTGCCGCATTGACCATGGCGAATTTCTAGTTCTCATTCCATTTAATAAGAAGGAATCTTCTAAGTCCCAGTTACGCGATCAATATGAACAGCGGTCCAGTGTTTCGGACAGAAGCTCGATTTCTCAATTCGCTGATTCTGCGTGGTCCGATATGGTGCAGGATTTATCGTATTTACATGACTGCTCTCTTCAAGGGAGAGATGAGAATGTCCACGAGCGTGAGAGAGGGAATTCTGAAATTGGAGACGTAGAAGCTGAATTGGTAGGGACATCTAGTAGTAGTTCTTCAAGTTCTAAAGCAAAAGGAAAAAAGGGTTTTGTTTTTAATGACTTGAAAGGGAATGATGACGTTTTGAGGAACTTACTATCGTCTCATACTGAAGGATTTTTAAATGAACACACTTGTGAAAACTTTCTTAAGTTTTTGGAGTCAGTGGATTGTTTATCGGACCCACGCAATGGGGAATGTATGTTGGCAAAACAAGCTAATTCACGAGGAGCTAACAAAAAAGTGCCACATAGAACATATTCTCCTTCATGCCTGTGTCCAGTATGGTTGAAGAAGATAAGGAAGGCATTTTCTTTCTTAAATGTTTTTTCAATGATTCTTCAACTACAAGAGAAAATTATGACCGTAAGTCGATTGGAGCAAGCAATGGACCTGCTACAGAACCATGGAATTACAATTTGTACAGAGGACATAAAGCACCTCTCGCTTCTCTGTCCCAAGGTACTTGATTCGGTGTCCAAGTTTAATGGGGTTCATAATATCATCATAAACTGCACAGAAATTATCGGATGACATTTTACATGCTAAAGAATGAAAAAATGACTCAAGCCGCATAAATGCATTACAAGTGATGTATAATTGTCAATTTGTTATGACTAGGTTGTTGTTTGCATTGTGTATGGATTCCTTGAGAACTCGCGTAATTACATTATCAATCATTCATCTAACTGACGGTTTTAACTACTATATATTTTGCCTGTGCCAGGCAGTACATTTTGCAAGTGGCAGTTTGGAAGATAGTTGTGATGATACGCTTTCCATTGTTATTTATTTGTCCGAACAAAATGGTCGATGGAATGATGGCAATACCGGTAAGGTGAAATTTCAGAACTTGATTGAGAAGTATTCAGCTTTTCAACTGGTCATGTGCTTTCATTTGCCTTACATTGTTGCTGTACAGCATGTAAACCGTGATGCACCAAAGGATGTCACTCTACTGAAGAGACGGGAAAGATCCTTTAAATTTTACCTTTGGGAGGCTATTAAGTTCCATATGGTGTGTTAACTGTTTCTTGTCTCTTTGGTTCAGTTATATTATATTTTCACTAGCGACGAAATGACTTTAGAGCATCCATGTTGCCATTCACATTGTTGAAGTTAGGAATGTTCTCCTTTCATTTTGGTGGTAAAGATAGATTGAAATATTACTACATCGCTGAAATGAGCTCATGAGGGTATATGACTAGTCATTTGGACAGGAGTTTGTTTACTATAAACAACAACAACAATAACGGGGACATGAATTTGATCCCTATAATTATTTGATCAAAAAGTTGGCCAATAATCATTCTAAGCTGTGGATGCCAGATGTGCTTTTAAACACATGGTGCCTAGCATTAAATTATCCAAATCATCGTATTATGTCTCAATAATTAAGATGGCTTTTGAAGTATTGTTTTACCACTTTTCTGTGGCAACGAGTTTAAGATCTGACCAGAAGTGTCCATTTGATCGAGCGGCTATTATGGTGACCTTAAAACGAAAAGATGGTTAACGTTCTATAAAAAATTTGCATTGCAGTCTGAACTTCTTATCTATGTATTCATTTGGGATTCTTTTATTTTAATCAATATCCAATTTTATACGAATGGGTATAATTGATTGGCGGGTGGAGAATGCAGCTTAGACATGGAAGCAGAAGTGAGATATGCGTACCTTTTTCCTTGGAAGATTTAATCACACCAAAAGAGTCTTCTGTCCATGGGGGTGAAGAAAAGCGACGAAAGAAAAGTGATACGGCTTCTTCAAGTTCTAAATCAGACCAAATACAATGTCATGTATGAAATCAATCTCAATTTATACGTAGTTGTAGAGATGTTTAATTCTCTTTTTGCAAGTTGCCAATGCATAATGCCATAATCTAAAAGAGGAAACAAAACATGTTTTGAGCTTATTTGATGTTGACTTTCTCCGTAAGAGATGTGATTTTTCCTTGCAAAAAAAAGATATGTGGTTTTTTAAATACTTCCATCTCATAAAGTATGCATGTTTTTTTTAGTATAACATGTGGAGGTGGGGATTCGAAGTCATGTAGGTGCCTTAATCAGTTTGTGCTCAAATTGACATAAAGTATGCATTGCATGTCGTGTCTACTGGCCATTCACTTTTGCACTTTTGACCAGCAAAGTTCATATTAACGTATTACATACAGCAATTAATGAACCCAAAAGTTATACCCCTAATTTTATGTTTATAATAATTCAGGGCACAATTTGTATGATTAATTACAACACCCTTATGGTTTTTTTTGTGGCTCGACAGGACACTTCAAAACTCTTACCTGAGATAATGGTTGAACATCTTAAAGCGGGTGTTGGATCTGATGGCCAGGTACGTTGGCCGAGAAAGTGAAACATAGGCTCAACTTTTATTTAATTGATAAGTCAATATGTTTAGTCGTAGTCTGTCATTGGCTTTATCTACTGGTTGACTAGTCTATCATTCAATGTAAGAGTAGAATTGGTATGAAAATTTGTCTTTTTCACAGGTTGTTAGTTGTTAACTGAGAACTATGATATGGGTGATTCTCTAAACAGATAGTGCATGTGGAAGATATTGCGGCTAGGAAAGCTAATTATGTGGAAATTCCAGAGGAACTTTCAAATAATGTTATATCAGCACTCAAATGTATTGGTGTTGAAAAATTGTATAGCCATCAGGTATGATTAATTTTTATGCTGTTATTTAACAAGGCTTACATTAATCTTATTTCACTTTAAATATGCATTGAGTACATTTTTATGCTCTTCTTGGCGCACTTTGTTGAAGTCTTTTTGTGATTATGACAAGTTTTTTTTCATTAAGGCTGACTGGAGTGTACTTTTGTCTACTTCTTGCCTCACGTGTGGGTTTATATTTACGTCTCCATACCCTCTTCTGTTTATCTCCTTTTTGGGTTCAATACATTTTTAATATTGTCTTTTTGTATAATAAAAAATATCTGTTCTGTATTTTCTATTACAATGAACTTGATAGGCACGGTCAATTGAAGCCTCCTTGGCTGGAAAGCATGTTGCCGTTGCCACAATGACTTCAAGTGGAAAATCTCTTTGCTATAACCTGCCAGTTCTTGAATCAATGTCTCAAAATGTCACATCATGTGCTCTTTACTTATTTCCAACTAAGGTATGTTTTCTGCTGCATTATTACATAAGTTGTTCCGTACGAATTTGTTTTTGTATTGAAATAATTAAAAACTTCTTTACACATTTAGGCCTTAGCTCAAGATCAACTCAGAAGTTTGCTCGTCATGATGAAAGGATTTAGTGATAACCTTAACATTGGCGTTTATGATGGTGATACATCTCAGGCTGATAGGGTTTTATTGCGTGATAATGCTAGGCTGGTAATTTATCAAGTCCATTTTTTAACCTCCCCCCTTCCTTAAATTTTAGTCCAAAAACCAAGTTCCTACCCGAAATTTTCTGTTCTTATACAGTTAATCACAAATCCAGATATGTTACATGTATCAATCCTGCCATACCACAGACAATTTAGTCGGATATTATCAAATCTTCGGTATTGTATCTAACTTTACAATTTCTCTCTCTTTGTTCACTGCATGGTTCCACTTTCCATATACTTTTATCATTTTTGCAGATTAAATTGTCTATATTGTACGTATTTACCTCAAGACTTTTTCTCATAATCAGTTGATTTTTTTTACTTAGATTTGTACTCATTGATGAGGCTCATACTTATAAGGGAGCATTTGGATGTCATACTGCACTAATACTACGGAGACTTCGCCGGATATGCTCACATGGTGTGGATTGTTATCTAACGTGTTATTGAAAATTGAGGGAGTTTATTTATCTAAACCTCTAACTTTTGTCGTGAAATAAAATCTGATCTCTCGTGCAGTGTATGGAAGTGATCCTTCTTTTATATTCTGCACGGCGACTTCTGCAAATCCGCGTGAACATTGTATGGTAATAAACCTTGTTCCCTTAGTTAAGATGTCTACTGGTTTTTCAGTAAATAAAATCTAGAATATTTTGATTATGCATCCTTTTTTCCTTTCTCTTCTTGAAACTCATTTGAAAATATATAGAAGCATCTTCAACAGTGCAATAACATCAACTTTGAAAATGATTGGCAACGAGTATATCCTTGCATGTCATTTTTCCCAGTCATATTCTTTCTGGGAAAAATCAACTTTGACTTCATTCTTTCTGAATATTATATATATGAGCTGAAATTCCCTTTTTTGTAATGCTTCAGGAACTTGGAAATCTGTCAAGCTTAGAGCTGATTGAAAACGATGGAAGTCCTTCTGCCAGAAAACTTTTCATCCTCTGGAATCCTATTAAGGTGCTGTCCGTAGGTCTGTTAACATAAATTGACACGATACAGTAGTACTGATTTGCCCTTGTTGCTTCTGTGGTACAGGCCTTGAAAAATTATCAGAGAGATATTGATTCTCTGCAGAGTACAGAAAAGAATGTTAATTTCAGAAATCCAAGGCAACAACTTTCCATGTTTACTGACTTTGGTGGATGAGGGCTAATCTCTTTATTATATCATTTAACACTTTGTTTGCATTTCCAGCCCAATTATGGATATAGCAAGGCTCTTTGCGGAAATGGTTCAGCATGGACTTCGCTGCATTGCTTTTTGTAAAACTCGTAAACTTTGTGAACTCGTTTTATGCTACACGTAGGTGATATTTCTAAGTTTTCATATGTCATTCTGCGCCTTTTTGTTTTATATTTTATTTTATCACTTATGCTTACTTTAATTTCACATGGCCGTTTAGTGAAAATTCCAACTCAAGTTCTTGTTTGTGGCATTCATTATGAAGTTGTTGCAACTATTCTTTTCATTGTTATATCATTGTTATAGGCGTGAAATTCTTAAGGAGAGAGCACCCCATCTGGTACAATCTGTGTGTGCTTATCGTGCTGGATACACTGCTGAGGTATAGAAGATGCCTTCTATTGTTCAAACTCGACAAATCTATACTCTCTATATATTTATTTTTGTATCCTGGAACTGAAACCAGGATGGAAGAAATTTTGTTTTTGTCATATTCCATAACAAAATACCGATACGAAGTTCTGTGCATCTGAGAATGGTGTTCACCACTAATTAATTTTTTATTCTCGCTAGTATTCAATAGATAGTTGTTAGACTTCTAATGGACCAGAACTCATGTTTATTTGCATTTTTAAAATACTTAGTGTATCCCGTTCTCTTAGGTTCTGGTTATTATGATTTGGGAATTTTTAATCATGTTTTGGGCTCCAAGGGCATATTTGCGTAGGATAAAAGGAAAATGATACTGCTCTTCTTTGTAAAGGAGCTTGCTGTTAGTGTGCGAAGCATTATTATGTGTGAGGATGTGATGTTCAGAAATATAAAAAGGAAAAAGCTAACTTCTCGATTTTGAAATATAGAAAGGAAAAAGACGTTAGATGCAATAATCAGCCACATCCCAGATTTTCCAGTAAAGGACATGAAACATTCCAGCCCGACCATATAGATGTTATTACTTTTTTGGGCTTTTAGCAGGTCATCATGCATGTGATATATGATAGCATGTGTATTATACAATCTTTATGAGCCTCATGATCCAAAAAGTGCGTATTTTCTGAGTTGGAATTCAAATGGAGCAGGATAGGAGGAGAATTGAGAGTGACTTTTTTGGGGGGAACCTTTGTGGCGTTGCCGCGACAAATGCCCTTGAATTGGGTATTGATGTAGGGCATATTGATGCAACTCTGCATTTGGGCTTTCCCGGAAGTATTGCTAGGTAAAGTTCCCTACTCTTTTTCATTTTCTTTGGTCTTTTGACTATGTCCTTTATTTGGTCCTATTGGTTTCAACTTTTCTTATTCTTCCTTGTGCTGTATACCTTTTAAGCTTGTGGCAACAAGCTGGCAGGGCAGGAAGGAGAGAAAGGACTTCTCTCTCTGTGTATGTTGCATTCGATGGGCCACTTGATCAGTATTTCATGAAAAACCCTGAAAAGCTTTTTGGGAGCCCAATTGAGTGCTGCCATATTGATGCTGGAAACCAACAGGTTCTAATCTGATAGTGATCCTTTAAATTGGTACCAGCTTTAGTGAAGTTTTACTCTGATATTTATTGATGCTGCTTCCACAGGTTCTTGAACAGCATTTGTTATGTGCTGCACATGAACATCCAATAAGTGTGCTTTATGATCAGAATTTTTTTGGTTCTGGCTTGAACACTGCCCTAACGTCTCTAAAAAATAGAGGAGATCTGATTCCTGATCCATCATGTGGCTCATCCAAAAGTATTTGGAACTATATTGGGCAAGAGGTATAAAATTTGTCTCATTTGATTCAGACTCTATTCGTTACTCACCAGGAATTTGATTGATATAAACCTGTGGTAAACTGAACTATTTTGCACTTCCTTATGAATATTTTCTAGAAAATGCCTTCCCGCGCAGTTAGCATCCGAGCCATTGAAACAGAGAGATACAGAGTTGTAGACCAGCGGCAAAATGAAGTTATTGAAGAGATTGAGGAAAGCAAGGCTTTCTTTCAGGTAACTGCTGTTTCGAAAATAAGACCATCGACGTAGTTAATAAACAAGATCCTTTCTAATTATTTTATTCAAAGAGAATAATAAAAGCTGTCAGACTGGATTCTTTCGTTTCTACTCATTGATTGCAATGTTGCATGATCATCATTCTATGAAACCAACCATATAGGTTTCTGGCTATGTGATTCAGGTATATGAAGGTGCTGTTTATATGCATCAAGGACGAACTTATTTGGTCAAAAGCTTGAATTTGTCAAGTATGCTTGCTTTCTGTGAAGAAGCTGATCTAAAATATTACACAAAAACACGTGATTACACTGACATTCATGTTATCGGTGGTAATATGGTACGCTTTGAATTATTGACTTCATGTTTTTCGTGCTACTATTTTTTCTGAAATTACATATTTGCTGCATTTGGTTATCATATCTTCTCTAGTTTGGATTTTGGAGAGTGTATTTCTCTTTTAGAATTGTGAGTGGTCCGTTTCAGAGGGTTGTGACTTTGGCCTCTTAGATGGACAACGTGGCATTAATTTAAATCCATAAAAAACAAAATTGTTATGGTTTTGTTATGTACTTCTCTATTTTAAATAGTGTCATGTTGTTAATTAGGCTTATCCAAGGAGATTTCCAAATATTCCGCCCTCAAAAACAACTGCTCAAGCAAATGATTGCAGAGTTACCACCACTTGGTTTGGTTTCTATCGTATATGGAAAGGAAGTAAACAAATTTTTGATACAGTGGATCTCTCACTTCCCAAATATTCATATAACTCTCAGGTGGTATTTAAAAAATTAGGATACTCGTGATTCATTCCTTAATCAATTGGCCTTGCCACCAAATCAATTGGCCTCTCCCATTTAATCCTGTTTATTTAACTTTCCCTTGTTAAGCAGGCAGTCTGGATTCCAGTACCACAATCAGTAAAAGAAGAGGTGAAGAGGAAAAGCTTCGACTTTCGTGCAGGCTTGCATGCTGCTTCACATGCTCTTCTGAATGTAGTGCCATTGTAAGTTTCGCAGTAATGTGTTTAAAATTTTCTTCGAAGGTTTCCTTTTTGGACCTTTTTGTTGCTAAAAAGTGAATATACCATTTTTTATTTATTATTATTTTTAATGAAAAAAGCGTTGAAATTAGTGCCCTACAAGAGGGAGAGAAAAAAAAGGAAGAAAGAATAACGGCCTAAACAGGGATCAACCAAAAAACTGAAAATACCTGATTAGAAGAGATTGCTAATCCTAATTAATGAAAACTATTTCCTGACATTTTTTTGGTAAATTTTTATTAGGTCTGAAGCTTTGGCTTAATAAGAAATATTTCCTTTAAAAAAAAACCTAGAAATGTAGTCTGCTATTTTCCCAATCCTATATGTTTAGCAGATTTTCAATCTCAGCTCATCATTGTATGTCTAACAGACGCATAATATGCAACATGTCTGACTTGGCTCCTGAATGTGCAAATCCTCATGATACTCGCTATTTTCCAGAAAGAATACTGTTGTATGATCAGCATCCTGGAGGAACTGGTATGTCAGTGCAGGTGAGAAATTTTAGCTGCTGTATTTATCCTAAATGTTAGATGTGAGCAATGCTCGAAGATCCAAGATCCTAGAATTTTTAACTACAGTTAATTTTTTTTCTTCCGCAAAATAATGGTTAGAATATGTTTGGCTTTCATTAATAAGAACTTAACTGAACTTGTAACAGATTCAACCCGTTTTCATAGAGCTGTTGAATGCTGCTTTGGAACTTCTCACCTCTTGCTGCTGCTTAGGAGAGACCGGCTGCCCTAATTGTGTCCAAGTATGGTTCAATACCTTCCCG
>NW_019104494.1:2033559-2057074 GCF_001995035.1 Momordica charantia | reverse complement strand
TTTTCTTTTGTTCTTTTCCCCCAGAGTTTGGCCTGTCATGAATACAACGAGGTTTTACACAAGGATGCAGCCAGTTTAATTATTAAGGTTTCAACTTGTAATCTATGAGTCCTAATTCTTTTTTGCTCGTGCAAGTTTTATGGTCATTAACTGCGTCATTCATCCACTCAGGGTGTTCTGGATGCTGAGAAATCATATTGCAGGTAAATTCCTTGACTTCATGAATCTATTCTCGGACTGTTTGATTATAATATTCTGATGGCAGGTAAACTTGGATGTTCTTGGAGATTCATGCTCTCTTTCTGCTGCAAGAAAAGGACCCAGTTTCTATTTTTAAGATAGGTTCGGCAAGTTTTGATTCTCCATTAAAAAATAAATTTTGCTTCTGGAGTCGATTATGAAACAAGCATATTACAATGTTGGTCAGTTTAAATTCATTAAGCAGGTTATCATGGATGTTTTTGTTTCAGGAATTAGGAGATAATTTTTGGCCACTCCGAGGAGAAATTATCGGAGAGTCCTCAAATTAGAATGTCACTGTACCCATAATACTTAACTGGATTGGTGGAATTATAATCTGCGGAAAGATACAATCCGGCTCCTTCAGGTGAACCACTCTTATTAGATCTTCTCTAGAGGTCTTTTGCTTCAAGCAGGCATTGTGGGTTAACTAAAGACCGATAGTCATTTTTGAAAGTTCTCGGAAGAACCTTTTTCTTTCAAAAAAAAAAAAAAAGAACCGTTCACATCGTGGTGAGATTTTAAGCATATTGTTTTCAAATATCATTTTGGTGTGATCACTTGTGAATTAACGCAACAGAGAGCCAACCTGAACATAGTTTAACTTGTTCACCTGATACATATCCCCAACTAAAAGGTCGTGGATTCGAATTTCCACCCCTACAAGTTGTACTAAAAAAAACTCGAGAACAGTGCAATTGGAGCGAAAGAGGGTTGGTTATTGGTTTAAAAATACTGATTAATTATCTTTTAACAGGATTGCTATATTTATTGTTCTCCTAATGAAACGAACAGTCTTACTAATTTAGAACTACATTGTTAACTGAGTTATCTATTGATTTCCATCCAGTTTACTTGTGATTATGTTTTTAGTTAAGCAAACACGATATTGGTGTATACTTGTGAATGGTCTGTAAGTGATTTCGGAAAGATATTTGTCTTTATTTCTGTATATGAAGCGAAGATTATTAATTGGTCTTTGAATTATTGCTTCGTCCCTATTAAATTTGCTGGCATTCTAATGAAGATAAGAGATGGTGCTGAAATAGCCATACTGTCCTCTCTGTGCCCCCGAGCGCCGCAGCGCTGCGCATTTGACTTGAGGATTGAGATAGGCATGGGCGTTGGGGTGCTGAGAGCTCAACGACCTGCTTTGGTTGTTATTGAATTTGTGGTGATAATAATCATGTCCATTCATCTTAACTTTTAGGAAATTTCTTCTCTAATTTTGTTGGTCCAATGTTTATCACTTTTTTTAGTTGAACAATATGTGGAATGAGAATGAATTCAAACCTCCAACTTTTTAGTTGAGAATATATATCTTAACTAGTCGAGTTATGTTTGAATTGATTGATTGCGATTTATATTTGACTTGGTTAGTTAAGTTTGGATTGATTGATTGCGATATATATTTGACTTGCATATCTGTCGTAATAAGCTCTTACATAAGAGTTTGATCATATCTCAATTAGCTACAATGACTGACCTATCTTAATGGTTGGTTTAAACGTTGGAAATTTGCACCTCAACTTTCTTTCTTTCCCTTAGTTTATTTTGTTTAACGAGACATAACCATAACGTTGGAAATTTGCACCTCATCTTCCTTTCTTTCCCTTTCTTTCCCTTAGTTTATTTTGTTTAATGAGACATAATCATAATATGACAAGGTTTTTGGAAGCAATGCTACAAACCAACTGCAAGATATTTTTCGTACAACACATTTTACAATCATAATTTCAAATGCCAGTGTGATTTGCACAGTTCATTGAATAATTGTTCAATAGGCAAACTTGGGAGGACATGTTTTGTTAGTTCGTTTCACATTCGACATAATTTTGAATTGAAAAAGATTCAAATCCTAACCTCCCATGGTAATTCAATGAGGACTCAACTTGATTCAGCTAATGCACAGGAGAAGATGTATGGTATGGACAATAAATATGTTTTGCTTACAACATAACTAGAATGTTCAGACAAATTATTAAATCTATAGCTTGCAGACGATGAGGGAAGCGAAGATTAAAACAAAAAAAAAACAAAAAAAATCTACAGCTTGGTGGTGGGAGAAGAAGCTATCATCAACCAAAAATGGGTTCCCAGAGCCATTTTTCCTCGTTACATTTTGAACTTCTCTAAGTGTGTAAAAAATCATCCTTTTTTGTTTCTCTCTTCTCAAGAAACTAGGGTGGAGAAAACAAAACCTCCTAAGATAGTCAAAATTGTCTACTTTTGAATCTACAATGAAAGCACTGGTGGAAAATCAAGTAGTAGTACACTTTTTTTAACTAGTAATGCAATCTTGAAAATAAAGGTGGCTTTGGTTTATATAACGTTTCCACAGAGGTTTGTACCTGCTTATGGCCAGCTTCAACCATGGCTTCATGTTTCCATTGAAGTGAATTACAGCTGCACTCTCGATCAAACGATTGTCGATGTTCAGGTCATAACCCAATCCCAAGACGTGCCATCTCCGATCAAGTGGTTCTGTTAGCCCGTAGAAGGCTAATAAACCAGGAGGAAGAGTGCCTGGCTTCCAAAGCAAACCGTCAGCATTTTGTTCCTGCCAGTAATGATACCGAGCAGTTACGTTTGCTTTCCTCCATGCGATCAGATCAAAGACATTCATGCCAAATGCCCATCCACAAGCCTGTGGGTCAAACTTTGAGCTTATGATTGCATTTGAAAAGTTTAGGTACTTGTAATAACGATGAAACGCTTCGAGACAAGTTTCAACTGCTCCATTCACGTTTTCATGCAAGTCAAGAGAAAATAGTGGCGTTAGGTCTTTCTGGACTACGACATCATCGTCAAGAAACACTACCTTCTCTAGTTGTGGATAGATCTCTGGAATGTAAAACCGAAGATGGTTCAACAGCAACAGGTACTTTGGGTTTCGCAATTTCGGTTCAACTGCCAAATCTTGAAGTCCTCCAAAATAATACGCTCGTGTATTTGGATCAAGCATTTGTTTCAGAACAGGAGCATAAGAGGCATTTAGCCAAGAGAAGTCCTCAATCTTTTGGACTTCTATAGTAGATCCTTTGAAATTATTACTAAGGAACCAAGTCTGCATAGCTCCATAGTTGATCTCATTTGTGACAATGTGGAAGACCAACTGTTTTGGATGATCAGCATTAGAAACCGTGGAATTGACAACCACAGACGTCGCCAAAACATTATCCGAAAATATGCAAAAATGATAGAGATTATTATCCACAACGCGCTGGGAGTTTCTCCTCTCATCTGCCAGTTCTTGGAAGGATGGGTATTCCATCCAGTCAGCTATGAGCTTCACATTTAGGCAGTGAAGACTCTTAGGAAGAGCCTCAGCTGCAAGTTGCCCAAACACTGTGCTCTGTACTGTGGCAGCGTTGGCCCGCTCTTCAAGGGCTTGAATATGAGACTTCATTGTCATTATTGTAGTTGAAATATCATAATGAGCATTTTGTGCCTTGAATATTAGAGAGGATAGGCTTTTAATTATGGGCTCTGCTTCCTCTAGAGTGATGGGCTCCCCTCTCATCACAGCTTTAGAAAGCAATAGCTGGGAACTTCTGATCTTTGAGCTCAGCTCCCAAGCAAGGTGAAGATTGCTATGCTCTTTGGCAATAACAACATAAGCTTTGGCGAGGGTGATTTGCTCCGCCAATTGTCGGGAAAATGATGTGGCACTTGATATTTCTTCAGTGAAATTTAATCTGTCATGAGCAACCTGTTCAATTCTTGAATTTCTCTCCTGGAGAAAGAGGGATCAAGGTCAGGAGTCACCTAACGAACATTTGAGCCATAATATGCAATTAAGAGAGAAAAACTAATAAAGAAAACTGAAAGATCCTCCATGAGCCAATTCTTGTATGAGAAAACATGCTGCTAGTCAATTGTTTGCCATGAATTGGCTTCCTTATGAAGAGGAATGACAATTGCTATGAAAAATTCATTCATACGTAAGATTACTAGAGTTTATGAGTCCAAGTTACTATAATCCTTGTTTCGACACGAACTACTACTTCCATCTGTCTATACCCCAATTGTTTTTAGAAAATAACATGTCACCCTGTCCACCGTGATGTTATGCTAATGTCCATACTTGTGCTTGTAAGGTGAAATTAGTAAGACATAAGTAGAGTGGAGGTGTCAAGGTGCTGTGGATCAGAGAAATAGAGGTTTATTTAAGGAGTCACAGAGAAAAAAATTGAATCTGGTAACCATTGTATTTGTTAAATTATATATTTTTACTTCTAAAGTTATGAGTTTCTCTTCCCTTACCCATCTTCGGGCTCGCCTTTAAGATTACTAGCTATCATTGAATTAACGAATTTGAACTATTTACTCTAAAAAGATAAGCAACTTCTTAACATATTGCACATAAAACATAATTTACACAGTCAATAACTCACTGCAACAACTTATACCCTTCATGTTTAATCCTTTTCTGTATTCTATATAATATCTGATCTGTAGCCAATGCAATGTAAATCTGATTTGTACAAGCATAAAAAACCAATGTTTTAAAATATGAAGCTCTAGATATTTTGTTTCAGAATCAACCCATAAACATCACATGATATTTCACATCATCTTGTAAGAGCAAACTGAACTTTTATTTCAAATTTCTTTCAAGAATTGATGTTTAAGAAACCGTTGGTGATTACCATCAAAATTTCCAAACCATGAAAGTGAAGACAACAAATGCTTTTGCTGCTCAAGGAAACTACAGACCTCCCATTACTCTTTTCTAAACAGAACATTCTAAATCCATGAAAAAGTTTTCTTCCAATTACTCCAACAGGATGTTGACAATTTAGCAACTGAAATCACATGCATCCCCAATTTTATAGAAAGATCCATTTTGCATAACTTTAATTTGTCTCATGTCCACCCACACCACTCTACTTCAAACAAACAGTGGCACAACTTCAATTTATCTCCTGTCCATCCACTTCAAATTCCCATTGCCAACCACTACTTTCTCATTGGCTGAAGTGAAGAGTCTAAACAGAATTTCCTTAAACAATTCTTATATCAGATCAGAGTAACTTCCACTTAAAGGTTTAAACAAGTGTAATGACAAAAATGTCTCCTAATTATTTCCTTAACAACTCAAAATCTGTGGTCCTTTGTGAGAGGCGGACCATGTAAAACAGACTCATAAATCCAGTGGTACACAATCAATTCAAATCAAACTTCTCAACATATTAACAAAGCCATCTAAAACACTCTTCGATGAATGTATAGAACTGGCCAGTGTATATTAACAGCCGTTGATACAAACCCAATAATTATCTTAGGTTCTCGTTCCTAATCTTGCAAGAATTAATAACGGAAACATTCAGAGAATAACAATGAAGGGATGAATAAAGAACAACATGATGCAGATGCAAACCAGCTTATTAGATCATGTTGAGCTCATAAACCTTAAAACAGAACAATAACAATTGAATTCATAGATGTAACAGCAGCAGAGTGAGAAACGATTCGGCAAAAGGAAGTTTGAAGACATGAAATGAATCGAAATCCAGAAGCTCAAATGTAGAAGTAAATGAAGAGACGGAGGAAATACCAATACGGGCTGTTCGACGCGATCTTCCCTCTGATTATGGTGAACTACAAACAAAACGAGTCCTACGATTGTGAAAAGCCCAAAAAGCGCCCAGATCCAATGCGAAAACCTCCGTCGAACCGGGCGGCGAAAGTCGGCCGGCCGCCGCCTCATCTTTCACGGATTACTTCGCCCCAATTCAACACGAAATCATAAATCGGAGCCGACCCATCTCCCAGATTCAATCAAGAAGGTAAAAAATCCTCCACCATATCGATGGCTTGGCTCACTAGAACCAGTGGCGCCCTTAATCTCGATCAAGTCAATACACCCTCTTCTTCAGTGTATCGAAATAATCAATAATGCCCACCTTTTTATTCAATCCAAAAACTCGAGAGAAGGCAAAGAATCAGTACCCAGAATCAGAATCAGTCCTACAGGGCCAAGACTAATAAGAGTAAGGCTGATCTGTATGAGCTAGCAGTAATCACACCCACATTCAGAAATTCACAAAAACGGGTTCTTCCAAAAATGAAAAAAGGGGTCTCAAAATTGTAAGAAACGAAAGGAAAGCACAGCTCATGGGAGCATGTGCTGATGCTGCGGTTTTGTAGCTGCCTGATGATCTCAGCCAGCGAGGCTTTTAATGGTAATTACCATATCAAAATCAATTATCAAATGCAATTTTTTCCAACACCATCGTCTTCGAGCACATCAAAAAAAAAAAAATTTACCATCTTTTTTTGTCCCCACCACTGATTTTTCAGCTTCAACCATTAAAAAGTCTCGTCGATTCAGGCGGTTGCAAATAACAAATATAGCGTAAGTTAAAAATATTTGCAAATATAGTATTAATTTTCGAAAAAAAAATTCACATCTCTATCAATGATAGACTTAATAGATGATCCCCTTACAAAATTGTCTTATTTGCAAAATTTTATCTCTTGTATTAAATAAATAAAAACGATCTAATTTTTTGTTTACCCCATCTCCATATTCTTATTAAAAAGGAATACCATTTTAACAAAATTGGAAATTTATGTTGATTATCGGGTTATTTGTTTATTTTTTATAAAGAGATTTTTTTTTTGGAGATTGAATTTTAATTTAGTATAAGTGGGATGGGAAAATTTGAATTCATAACCTCTTTGTTAAAAACAAGTGTCAATTACTACCGAGCTAAGCTTATGTTGGCATATAAAACTTTAATTTAACTTTAATTTTTTTGTTTACTTTAAGTGTGTCACAGTCACAATAATTATATACCAATTGTATACTTTATTAACAAATGGTGGAGCCAACATAAGCTTAGTTCAAGGATGATCAACACCTATGTCTTACGAAAAGATCGTGAGTTCAATTGTCATCCCACTTATTGTACTAAAATACGTAAATAGATAAGAAATGGAGGAGATGTTCTCATGAAAATGATGGTGGAGAGAAAACCAAATTGACAGATGAATTTGTCAAAGCGAGCATAGTTTAGTTGTAATTGACATATATCTCCAACTAAAAGGTTGCAAGTTCGATCTCCACTCACGCATATATTGTACTTAAAAGAAAAGTGATTGATGAAGTTGAGATAACGGTTTATTTATTTATTTTGAAACAAGTTAGGTTAATTGTTGACATGGCAATGACTAAACAAATTACAATACAAATTTTTTCTTTAATAATTGATTCATTAACAAATATTTGGTCTTAAATTTTATCCAACATCTCATATGGTCTAATAATGAACTAAAAATTAAATATTGCCTAATAATATATTTTTAGTACAACAATATACATCTAACTAAATATACATCTAACTAATTAAGTTAGGTTTAAATTGACAACATAATCCATTGATTGATTGGGTGTAAACAAGCCCGAACCTTGATAATATTTTGTTGATATTTTTTTGGCAGATTGAACTTTAATTTAACATTACTTTTTTTTTTATTAAGTCTAGGATACAAGTAACGAGAAAGATACGAATAATTTATTAAGATGTAGGTTTACACTTAACCTTTTTTTTTTTTTGGGATTTTCTGCAAAATTAATCGTCCAACCCAATTGATAATAATTTTGGAAATTATTAAATTAACAACACAGATAATTTCATTTTCCAAAACGAACATCTGAAATGGGCAAGGCTTTTTTTTTAATCAATCAAAATGAAAGCCAGAGAAATGCCGCAAGGAAGACTTTTGTTACACCCAACTAGGAAAAAATAGAGAATTAAAAATTTTTAAGGCAACTTTTATCAGCCACTGAAAAAAAAAAAAGAAAAAAAAGTTACTGGTGTGAATAAAAAACCAAGCCCTGCGCCGACAGAACATTTAGTGTATGATGTCCATTAAACCTTAGCTTCCTGTTTGGTTTCTGGAAACAATTGTCTCTAAACCAGAACCAACTGAGCCAAGACAAGCTCTTAAAAGCAGCCCAACTTGGGATGGTTTACAATTCCAACTTCAGAAGGGATAGGGAAATACTGTAGCCAAACAGCCCCCCAAGCAAAATAGTAGAATGAGTCTTTTCCAGCTAAATTTTGAGGTGGGGAAGGGGATGATTCCATTTTCAGAGCCTTAACTACAGACCAGAAGTGTCTGATATGAGGGGCACAAACTGGGATTAACTTAGGCTGTTCTATCACTACATGTCGGAATCCAGCTGCTTTTTTCCAACCAGTCAGTCTTCAGCTAAGATGTGTTCATTCTGATTTACAGACACAGAGAAGCTGATTTCATGCCATAGTTTGTTCATTATAATCCCAGAATCTAACTCTATTCTTTAAACTAATCTCGGTTGCCATGGAAGAACATGAAGAGCTCACTCCCAAATGTATGATGATCTTCTACTTCTAGCTTGGATCCATTAACAAGAAGGAAATTGAAACTGAAGATCCATTTACAAATTTTTACACCATTTTGTTTTCATGGTTTTCTATTTTAGAGTAATACAGCCAATCATCTTCAGAGAGGAAGCAAAAAGTGAGGCCAAATAAGACTCACAGTATCAGAAGCATCACGATTTCCATCTTGTTTGCCTCTGCAACAACAACAATGGCAGCTGAAAGAAGAAATTCTAACACGGATTCAAGCCAAAAGCCAGAAATTCTTGTGACTTTTTGTGGTGATCAAATATCCTCCAAGTTTCTTGCTTTTCCTCCTCACCGCGATGGTCGGGCATGATGAGTTTTGGATACAGTAATCCACAATCCCACCATGATTCCTCCTCTTGCTTGTGCTGAATTTCTTTACCAGAGACCAGAATGGAGATTGCTTTCTTTGCCCAAGAACCAGCAGAGACACTCTCTGTTTCTTTGCTTCTTCCACAATCACACGACCCATCTCCTTCCCCTGTAGAAATTCCATCTCTACTTGAACCTAAAATCAAACAGGAACGCATCCCAATTTATTTGTGTTCTAAGAGTAATCCCATTTGGATTCTTTTTTAGTGCCATGTTTTAACTCATTCTGCTTAATCCACATTCAACTGATTTCTAAGCCAAGAATCTCATATTTGCACCTATTCACAGATACAACACAGAGTTGATAATATAATATGGCAACGATTGATATGGTAGAAACCTCAGCCCAACTCTAGTTCCATATGCATTCAAAGTGGGGAAGTTCTTCGGCCTCTCTAAGAAATGGGCTGAGGCCAAAGTAGAAAATATCCTATGGAAATATGAAGAGCCCATTGTCTTACCAGCTCATTCTTACACTAAATTTGATTATGAACTACTCTTTTTTTTCTGTCAAGAACTATTCCTTTCATCTCTGGAGTCAATTGGGAAAGGAAAAAATGGAAGACATGACAGAAACTTACTCCTGGCCTTCTCATTTGGCACATATTCTTCATAGACAGAAGAAGCTCGTACGCCTTCATGTCAAGCTTTTCATCGAACACCAAACCTGCACAAACAAGAACACCATCAGAAAAACCCTCCATCGAAAAGTAGCTAATCAACACACATTAGACCTTGTGTTTAACCTTGTTTTGAAGGCTTGGAAACGTGAAGAAGAACGATAGAATCCCGACTCTGAACCGCATGAGACAAGGCCCATTCAAGAGCTCCTTTACCCTCAAAACTAGAATCAACCACAACCATTATTCTATTACCAATCTCGGCCACATATTTCGCACTATCTGCACTGTGCTCATCCGCGGAATGCCCTAAAAGCTCCGCCCTCTGAAAACTCCCAATGGAATTAGCGGCGGGTCTGGCTGGAATCTGCCGGAAACAGACCTGGAAACAGGCCGGCGATCGAGAAACTCTCACCCTCTGCAATCTGGCGTGTTTCCTCGCCATTTTCTTCCCGTGGTGGGTGGAAGAAAAACAAGGTACTTATAAGTCGTACAGGGAATGGAATCAAATTCTAGATACGCCATGATTGGCGTTTGGAATTGAAAAATGGTGCGTTCGTTCATCTGGCAAGTCCAAATTCTTGAAGGCGCTTGTTGTTGGTCGTGTTTCTGAGATGGTTGGGCACCGCTTTGAACGTGCTTGACATGAAATTGAATTAATCAATTAGTTTCCATTTCCATTTCCGCCATTGCCGCCATTGCCATGCACAGCTTCCTCAATTTTTAAATAAGAATAAGATTCTTCTCTTCTTTTTTCCTCTCCTTCCAAGTATGGATTTGTTAAATATTTCCGCACGTCTGCGATCTTTCTAAAATCTATTCCCCAAATTGAACGTGTATGAATAAATTAGGGGATAATTCGTGAACATTTGTATGCATCCACATGAGAATTAAGTCCACGTTCTTATCATATTACGAAAAAAGGAAACAAAATCGTTAAAATATGAAAAATATAAACATAATTTCGCTAATAGATACGGTAAAAGTATATTAATTATTTTTAATTTATTTAAAAATAGAGGTGCTTATTTATTAATTTAAATTTTTTTATATTAAATATCCATAAACATCTATATTTTATCGATATTTTCTATGAAAAATTGAGACATTGATATTTCTATCGATATCGAGATTTAAAACCTATTCAACACCACATGAGCGAAGAATGTCCTAACAGTAAATTTAATATTTCAAGTCTAAGATTCGATCTCCACCAAATATTTTTTTTAATACAATATAATTTTTTGATGGGACATATATATACCTTAATTGAGTTGGTAAATTGATTTCATTTCATAGAAGTTATATTAATTTTCTTTAATTCAAGTTTATTAATTCTTAAATTAGTGTATAAAGATACCTATAATCTTGAGTTTTTTTAGTTATTTATTTGTTATAAATCGAATTAACTATTCTAATGGGAAAATGAAAGGAAGAAAAAAGAAGGCTATGTTAAAGAACCCATAAATTTCTATGAAATGATGGAGAGTTGGGCAATATGGTAGGGAGATATGCAATATAAAACAACAGGTCAACCTCATGATTAATATTCTAGAATTACAAATCAGAAGGCAATCCCATTGAATTAGAAGTATATTATAAGATCCTTGAAAATAAAATATGCCACTGTTTTTAATAACAAACTTTATGCAGAGTTTGGAATGTTATATATATAAATATAGAAAACCTTAAAATATAATCATATCAAAATTGAATTATCTCCCGTATAAAATTACCAATACAAGCTCTATTTATTTATTTACTTTTTATCATCAAAGAACGCTTTAAAACTATAAAAACAAGTAGAGATTAGGATGGGACGGAGAATATGTTACCTGCCCTTCTCCGTTAATATATTAAAATACACTAATGTATTGGAACTTATTTGTATTGATAGTTTGAATTATAAAATTTAAGTTTTAAGATTTTTTTTTTTTTTTGAATCATGAGACATAAATAGGATTCTCTATGGAATTCAATTGAAAAGTTCCTTAAAAAAAACATGAGTAATTTCCTATAGTGCAAAATTTCATGGAGAATTTTACCTTCCGCTCAATAACATTGAAGTGAAATAAAAGAATTAGTTTGAATCTTATTTTAATATGTTATACTCATATTTATTTCACTTTTTTAATACAATAAGTCGGAGTATGAAGTTCAAACCTCCAGCCTTAAAAGGAGTAGGTATAAATTACTGTTAAATTATATTCATTGCATATTTATTTCACTTTGCTAGGTTTTAAGTTTCATTTGATTTGTGAAATTCGTAAAATAACAATAATAATAAAGAATTCATTTTGCTACATTCCCTTTTCTTAATATCCTTCAATCAATTAATTGGGCCGCGATTTGTGGCCCATCTAACTCAATAGCCCAAATTCATTTATCGTGGGCCGCTCACTAAAGTTGGATCTTCGGATTATGATGATACGTCTTGTATTGTTGAATGATGTGAAACTCACAGACGGAGTTGGATTGGAGTGTATTTTAGGTATATTATGGGTATATATCAAAAATTCTGTTATGATTTATAAATAATGTTACAAAATATTATAATGTATTTTAGTATATATGTAATATATCAATCACTAGGATATATTACTATTGTACCACATCAATCGTACGTAATGAAATAAAAATTATACCAATGCATTATACCGATCTAAAAGATATATACAAATTATATCATGTGAATCATATTAATTTCAAAGATTTATACACGCATCATATTGATCTCAAAATATATATTATATGACATATTGAACCACACTATAGGTTAGACTAAAAAGTATATATTATATACCTTAATAATTTAGTATATACCACTTAAAAGGTATATGTTTTTTTTTTTAATTTTGATACAATATATGGGGATCGGGGTGCGAAATCATGACCCTCTTGATCAAAGATAGGTGCTTTAACCACTTGAACTATGTTCGTTTTGACTATTTAAAAGGTATGTGTTATATAACATATATGAGCATTTACATTATTATTATATTGTAGGTCATATTAAAAAGTATATATTACATAACCTAATACTTTAGTATATACCAATAAAAGATATAGATTATATAATCTATTGGATGAATATATACCGTAGATTAAATTAAACTGGAAAATATATTATATAATGGTTGTGGGAAGTTTTAGCCGACAGAAAACTAATTCTCATAAGAAAAATGAAACAAATCGCTGAAAAACTAATGGGTTGCAGGAAAAGATGGAAAAGAACTAGAACTATCATTGTAAGCTCGATAAACTAAAGAACAACTGGAAGTTAAAAAAAAAAAAGAAAGATGAAATAATAATAATAATAATAATAATTTATGCTAGAAAAAAAAATTAAGCAAGAATAAAAGGAGAGTTATATGTAAGCTTAGGGTCTAGGACCATAATTTGTATGCGAGATGTGCGAGCCGCCAGGTTTGAGAATAAGGTGGTAGTGGCTGATGAATCATTAATCAAAGAGCAAATTTTGGAGAGATTCTTCATTGATCTAGTGGTCGGTAAATCACTGGTCAAAGAGCAAGCTGCGACCAAGTTTAATAATTTGGTGTGATCCACAAATATATTGGTTAGTGAACCACTTTTTCTTCTTTCCACGAAAATTTAGATAAAACCGAGCTTGGATGAAACTGAACAAAAATTTGAAAAACGAATACAAATGTCAAAGGATAAGAATAAACAAATATTGTATTGATTAGTTACTACATATGTTTAAATATTTCATCATTAATATAAGTATTTACATTAAATACATCCATTCTCATTAGAAAAAATACATTTTAAAATTTAGTAATAGATGTACTAAGATGACATTTATTGAGGGTAATTTGGAGACAAAAAAATTATTTAAATCTTGAAAATTCAAATTTGTAAAAATCCGAATCTTTGAACATTTGTGAAATATGACGTGTAATACGACTGTAAGAGGACAATTTCGGGAGAAGTTAATAATCCAATCGTTTCGATTTTTTTCAAAACGCAGCGATCTTTTATCTTTAATTTTTTTAAAATATATTATATATAAATCATATTTCAATTTGAGTGTATTTGTAATTTTTATTTTTTGGATATTCTATCTTCTTTTTTAAAACGTTTTAATAAAATCATTTATACCTCTACAATTTTTAGAATCAATGCTACGTTGAAAATTGGGTATTGATCATACTTTATTTACATATCTACCCTACTAACATATCTAATTATCAAAATTCTCCTTGAGAAAAAATTTGATATACCCCACAATTAATTTTTAAATACCGTAATCCATTATTTTTTTTAATAATTTCCATTTAAGTATCTTATTGTTAGAAAATAAAATCTTTTTATGTGGCTTTCTTACGTCAAAATATAAAATTTATTAATCTCGCTTCTCTCTAGCCTCTTCTTTCATAAAAGGCAAGAGAGATGGTTCAAAAAAATCAAAAATCAAAATATTGATATACAAATAATTATGAACTAATATAAATAGATAAATGTTTTAAATATATATATATATATATATATATATATATAAATAGATACCAAAAAAAAAAAAAAAAGAATTCAAACCCATGTTAAAGTCTAGGCAGCCTTATCTATATTGAAGCAAACATTATTGACCCTTTTTCAAATTTAAAAATCATTCCTCAATAATGAATTAATGTTGTCTTAGATTTCTCCTTATAGGGTTGGTTCATTAATGGGCTTAATCTAGGGCTACCCAACTTCTTTGGCCCACCAATTCAAAATGCTAATTTTTTTGTAATTTTAAAAAGTGGATAACCTTATATTATTTTTTGGTACCTCAAATATGTGGTGGGGGATTCAACCAGGCTATTCTTGTATTGGTAGGTAAATTTATCTTCTTAAACATTAAAAAAAAAGTTGGAAAAAAAGTAAATTACAAATTTGGTCCCACTCTCAAGATTGCGTCTACAAACTTCCAATCTAATAAGTCTTTGACATGTTAAACACATTTTTTTTCTAATTCAATAATCTATTAAACACCAAATTGAATCTTTTACAATTTCATGATATGTCGATTTTGATTTATGTGATTGATAATTGACATAGACATCAACTGATAAGAAAGTCAAAATAAGAATTAAATGAATGAATCACGATCTACTTTTTCAGTTGTTTTGATGTAATAGATCTATCAGCTCAAGAGAGAAGAAACAAAAGACGGTCTGAATTTAGGTAGGAAATATGCAAGCATGGGAGTTGATAGAAAATGGCGATGGAAGAAGAAAAATTATTGAAGGGGAAGACAAGTTGTCCTTTCCATCTACTCTTTCTTTCTCATCAAAGGCAAATGGGAAAGGGGAAAGGGGCATCATAATTGTAAGAAGAAAGACCAATGAGACAACACAACAACACAAGAGGGCAAAAAAAGAAGAGAGGAAAAAAAATACACTCAGTTCCTTATCAGTAGTGAGAACCAAATCTTGTTATTATCACAATTGAAAAATTGACAACTCACTTCTTATTCTTTTCGTATTTATCTGTAAAACATTTAATAGTGACCAGGATAAGATTGATTCTTACCGGTGAGAAGCCAAATATTTTTCAGAAAAAANGTGCTAGCCTTTACACTAAATGGTGTGGGCCCAAGACATTAAATTTGGTTTTCCCAATCCCTACCAATGGCCACCCAAAATTCCCTTGTTATCTTTTTTCCACAAACCCAAATAACCCTCCCTTCCCTTAGCCTTCCCCTTCAGTTATATTCTTGAGATGGACAATTGAATGAATAGGGTATGCCCATCATTTTCACCCCTTAGAAACAAGGGCAAGTGGTCCTCTCCCTCATGTGTGGCCCCCATTTACCTTAACTTCTTGTTTGTTGGCTTCCACCTCTCAAACCACATCTTTAAATGCCCTTTTTCATCCCCTCTCTATACTGCACTCAAAATCACCGACTTCTTATGCTAGCTCAACTGATCGATGTATTATTGAATTATCTTTTTTGAAAGTTGCAATTTGGTGAAGACTTATCATAGAAGACATAAAAACACCTAAAGGTGTGGAATAACGTTAATAATAATCAGTTAGCTCATACAATAACGCAATTGATAATTACATCTGCTGAAGGCAAGTAATGGCCGCTCGTAAAATTTCTAGAGAAACTAAGAAAAAAGTACGAAAAGAAATTGTTTAGCACTTAGTTTATTTATTTATGCCAGGAAAGAAAAAAAATTGCAAATTTGAATTCTGTAATAATTATAATACTAAAAAAAACTTTGAAATAGAAATCAAAGAGATATGTTTGAAAAATAATAAATATTAAATTATAAATTTTATCTGTGTGTTATTATATTAAAGTTTATTTCGATTGTTTACTATTTTAATTAAATAGTGTTAAATTGAGAAATAAAAAAAAAAGATAATATAGTGATAATGTGAAAATTCGTGATATTGATGTTGATTAGCCTATGGTGATAATATAGTCAATAATAGGGACCGGTGAGATAAATAAATTAAAGTAATAGGATAAAAATTAGAGTTAAAGACAAATTTACGCAGACGAAAAATTAGAAGGATAGCTAAAATTGCCAACTCCTTTTTCAGAAAATAGATAAAATATTTTAGAAATATTAGCATTAAACAAAGTTACTTTTGAAAAAAAACAAAAAACAAAAAACATTATTATCATGTGTGTCCTTTTTGATCTGTACTTTGATACCTACTTATGAAGGTATATTTGCATAAAAATTAAAGTGATAGAAACTAACAACAATAAATTATTATTATTATTATTATATTCTTTTTCCTTAAAAATAATAATGAGTTATCTTATACATTTTCATTTCGAGCGTAGTTCATTTAAGCTTTTAATTTCTTTTCTATAAAGGTTCAAATCTCGACCCTTACATTTATAATGTTAAAATAATTATTTAATTTATTTTTTTAAATAAGTTAATATGTTTAGTGGTATACTTCTAGATCTCAAAATGAAGTATGATTCTTTTTTTAGAGTACAATATTTGGGATGAAGGATTAAACTCACAACCTCTTAATTGGAGATATACTGTTGAGCTATGCTGGCTTTGGCAAATGAAACATGAATTTATTGTTTTGCTTATTACTTTACTAATTTCGTCTACCATAAACTCGGATTTACGAAATCGAGTTTTTATCTACCTACTCTATCCTTTTCAAATTATAAATCCAACAGCTAAACACATTAATAATAGAACAAATATTTAAGTATTTATTTATTTTCATTAAATATCAAACTGAATTAAAAAAAAATCAACAAAACACCAAAAAATAGTTGGAGACAATATCAAATAACCTTAAGTGACCCTTTCCCTCTATGATTTTTTTTTCTATTTTTCTGAAATTCGATTATTAAAAAAAAATTTATTGAGAAGCTTCTATTTTCTAACCTAAGCTATAAACTCAGAGAAGGGAAAGATAAATATAAAAAAAAAAAAAGAATATTTGAAGTTTATTTATTTATTTTGTGACTTAAGCTTGGGCCATGGTCAAGTGGTGTCCTTGCAACTGTTGAAAAACAGTTCAATCTTCAATGATAGATCCAAAAAGATTCATTGGAAAATGACTCTCTTTTTTACTCAATTATAAATTTAGCCCAACTATATAAATCAATACTTTATTACCATCCAGACATTACCCAATATCACATAGTATTAATATTCATGGAGTTTCATCTACGATAAGAGGAGCACTCCACTTATACTATAAACTTTTGTTAGATCTCTTATCTTAAGATCTTTAACATACTCTCTCAAAATCATGGCTCTTTTGGCTGATCAATATATCTTGGCAGAATCCCATTTTTTGACTGATATCATATTAATATTCACGAGGTTTCATCTCAAAACCAATATGCGATGAGAGGAGTAGCCCACTTATATTAAAAATTCTTGTTAGGTCACTTATCTTAAGATCCTTAACAGTCAAAACTTATCTTACCTATACATATGTCTTTGGAACATTCTCAACTATCTCCAACATCCAAAATGTTTAGTTAAGTTACAAGTTTAGTCTCTAAACTTCCAAGGTCTAGTCTAATAAACCCGTAAATTGTAATAGGCCAAGGACATACGCTATAGATAGCTCAATAAACTACAAATTTTGAAAGTTCAAAGACTAAACTTGTGATTTAACCGAGATTTAAAAAAATAATAATAAAGAAAGATTATCTATCTTTTGACAAAATGTGTTGTATTCAACTAAAAAGCCTATACAAGAGTAAAATTATTGGTTAAAAATAAAGGGTCATTTAAAAGGCTATTCATGAGGAGGACCATAGGCAGCTGTGTGTTGTGGGGGGCCATGGAAGAAGACAAAACTTTCTCCAAGCAACTACCAACTTGTTGGGTTTCAATAAATAAAGGAACCTCCAAAATACTTCTCTTTCTCTTGTGGTTGATTCTAATTTAGATTAGATGGGTAAAGTGGTAAAAGATGACAAATCAAACCTTTTAAAGATCTTTTGTCTTTTTCCTTCAAGAAATTAGGAAAAAAAAAAAACATGTCTTGAGGTTGAATTTTTTTCCTATGGACAAGATGGGTTTCTTCTCCAAATAATTAATTGCTTGCATTCAATTCTTGTTGTACTTAATATAAATTTGATTTGAGCATCATCTTAGACCATTCGGGATCTTGTTTCAATTTTTGTTAGGAGTTTCGATGTGGTCTATAGGATAACGATGTTAAGTGTCATTCAATTGTCGTTGTGGATAAGAAACGATATAAACAAGTAAAAAAAGAAATAAGTTTCGTATCGCAATAGAGAGCAGGGGCCTTTAATAGATAATGATGGTACTTATCTTCGAACAAAAAATCAAATTGCTCTAAAAATTGATAAACAATTATTTGAAAAGAAAATTTGTAATATGGACATAAAATTATTTAGGAAGTTCAAGGTTGACGTGGATTAGTGAAGAAAAGGACCATAGCAAAAGAGGAGTGGCCACATACGACATGTTTTAGCTGAGCAAGCTATAGTGAATGTTTGGCTTATATAGGGTTAGGTTTGTACAATTCAAAGTTAAAAAGAAAAAGCATTTAAGTGCTTCTCTGTCACAACTTATCTTTTATGAGAAAGAAATGCATAAAAATAGATTTTTTTTTAACGTTATTCAAAAAACTAAAAAGCTACCACATCTTTATTGGTGGTCAAGAAGGGAGTGCTGACCATTAAATACATAAGTATCGTTCAAAATTAAAAACTCAAATATATGTTCGGGATGACCATAAACCCATATTATATAAATTACATGTTAATCTATATAAATCACAAATCTACACACTAAACTTATATTACATCGAATCAAATTTGTACAACTTTTTCTTAGTATAACATGTAGGGTTGAGATTAAATTCACAATCTTTTAGTTAGAGATAGATACCTCAAGACTCTTAACCAGTTGAGCTATATTCAAGTTTGCGTGCAATTTATTTTTTCAAAATACATCTTATATAAATTAAGCCTTCTAAACCTTACGTTTCATAAAAATAATTTTATCAACATTACTACCAATGTAGACTTGTAATATGTTACAATGTGGAGACCATGATCTGGAAGATGATTAATCAATGAAAGAAGATGGTACTTCAATTTCACACTTTCCAATTAAAAAAATAATAATAAATGTAAAAAAGAATAAATAAAAATATCCTAAATGGTAAAAATAAGGTGAATGAATATTTATTAATATTTACTGTGAATTATTATTACTTATTGTTGGAGATGGCCCATTTGTTTCACCTACCAACCCTAAATGAGGGCTCATATTTTAACTTCTTGTGGGTGCTAAACTCTGTTTTTTGGAGTAAATTTAAGACATTGGGTTCTCCTTCAATGAAAATTGTTCAATCGATATCGGACACGTATTTTTAGAGTCATGGCTCAACTAATAAAGATAATTTATTTCAAGTGGTACACTTAAAATTTCAATCGTTTTATTAAAAAACGAACTTAAAAAAAATTATTTGGTTAGACCAGTTTTCGAGTTTGTGGGGATGAAATTTTCATTCAGTTAAATAAACGTTGGAGTAGTTGATTTTTTTCTTAATGAAAATCTGTCCTCTATAATTTTCAAATTTGGGTATCCTCAAAAAGTATACAAAAGATTTAAGTTGATTTATTAGTGATTTCTCCATGCTATCTAATTTTTGTAAAATATTTTTTAAAATTTGAAAATAAAAATGATTTTTTACAAAAGTAAAAATAATTGTTAATAAAGAAACTCAGCGAATAAAAAATCCTTTAATCCTCTAAGAGAAGAAATCCTACTTTTATACAATATCTTAATGGAATTAATGTAATTAACAATAAATTCAGTTTAATTTGATTTATAAACGTATCAAAATCATAGCAACAATCTAATTTATCTAAACATATTTGTACTGGAATTGACGACCAACCACTAACGATATTAGTGTTTATTAGTGTTGAATATAACTGGGCGTGTTTAGTTTCTAAAACCAAGATACCATTTCAACCCATTTATATTCGACAAAAAGATCAAACCAAACCGATTAAACAAGAAAATATAACTCAAATATAAGTTTAACTCTACCCATGGTTTGAAATATTTAAATTCCCTCATTTCAATTTTCAACTCCCACATGTTAAATTAAAAGTTTGGTCTTTCAACTTGTGTAGTTAATTCATTTAATCACTAAATCTTAATAAACTTCAATTAGGTCATTGAATTTAGATTAATTGTAATTATATGACATAGTCTCTATTATTAACATTGTTAATTAATTAAATAATAACACAACATGTTTATTGGACACATTTGATTAAGGTGGACAATTAGACAAAATAGAATAACTCGACTTTGTATTACATTATCATATTTAGCTACTCTCTTTTTTCATTTATCTATCACATCTAAAATAGTCGTTTTAATTACAGGACTACATATAGAATCGCAATTCGAAATTTATGAACATAATTGAAATTTTTTAAAAGTTCGGGGGCTACATAAAAAAAAAAAAATTTGGTGGGATGGAGCTTTCAACTCAACCAAAAACTTGAAAAAGTTAGAATAGTGAGACTTGCTTCCTTCCTACACCTCAATCTCCACTCTCTAAGCTCTACCTTCTATGGTGGCAAGACCAAAATATATCCTAAAATTCAAAGATATTCAAATAATTCACTTAAATAATAATTGAATGCATTTCTTTAAATTCTCCATTATCATCACCATTTTTGTAGGGGAAGATATTCACTTTATACCATCAGTATTTAGATTCTTTTCGTTAACAATTTAACCCACATTTTGAATAAATTGTGTTTTTTTGAATTTATTTCAAAACCAATCAATAAATTACACAAGCTACCCGACCCGATGAAGCATCCAAAACCACAACTGCAAAATTGCTCAAATTAGATACTAGCTCCACCCACGAACATAAGAAAAAATTATTCAATGATTATCGTTTGATGCAAATTTAAAATATGTTTGTTCTCTACTAACTATTTGAAAATCTTCTCTCATGCACTCGTTAACAATATAGAATTAACATCTAAGTTATTCCATACCATCCCACCACATAGTTTACGTCTAATGAAAAAATCTCCAAAATAATAGAAATTCAACTATGTCAAGTTATGAGATTAGAGACAGGAAAGAATAAGAAGACACAAAAAGTGCTACCAATCAAATCATCCTCGATATTGGTGAACAAATAGTAGTGAGTTATTTATATATTATTGAATGGAATTAATTTATAACTAATCATACATATAACAAATCGAAGGAAAACAGTCAAATATGAACATAGCTCAGCGGTAATTGACATCTACTTCTTCCATTAAAGTTGGAGGTTCAAGAATGTAGCAAACCTACCCATACATATAAATGCTATGAAATTTTAATTAGATTTGATATTTTGATGATTTTTTCAAATCAAAGTTTCATTTCTCAGGATAATGTGTTTGAATTAATTTAAATTAAGTTGGCATGTCTAACTTCACACGGAACTTAGAAAAGAACAATTCGTGCAGTTTTAAGTTCAACCACTTATTTATTGTGTACTTTCAATCTAATACCATTAGTATATAAAATGTCGATATATAGAACATTGGCTTGTTCAATCGTCTATCACATTACCATACAGCTAATTAAGTCAAACTAATGTCTTTGACAGTCTTTCTATCAATGAAGATTAGCGAACTTGAGCATAATTCAATGTATAAAAATGGAACTCAAAAGAATAACACGTATAATTTCAATTTGAACCGTCTCTTTATTGTGTACAATTGATCTAAGGTAGAATGGTTTTTAGTTCATTTGATTTTCTATCGCATTATCACATTAATTAAGTCAAAATTCATCTTATAAACATGTCAACATCAACCTTTTTGTCAAGGGAGATAAGCGATTTCAAGTATAGTTAAGTGTACAAGAAGTAGCAAACTTGAACGAATAACGATGCACCTATTTATTGTGTACGATCAATGAATAAAATGTGACATTGAATAAAATGTGACGTGGAATGTTTTGTTAGCTCGTTTGATTGGTCGTCACATCATCACACCAAGTCAAAATTAATTTAATAGACATTCCACATCAACTTTCTGCCAATGGAGATTATCAAATTAATAGTGAATTTCGAGCACAATTTGGTACATAAGAAATCTATTATCCTCCTTAAAGTTAAAGGCCTGATCTCATGCTCCCACATTTTGTTGAACTAAGAAAAACGAAGATTAAGGACTAAATTTATCATTTAACCTTATAAATAAATTCATTATCCACCAACCAAGACTTTACTTAAACATTCATGATTTTAAGATAATTGTATATTTCAAATTGAGGTTGGTGATTGGAGTCCCAAAATAGGTACTTCTTCGCTGATGAACGGTCTTGATTTCCTCTTCTACCTCTGTTTTTTGAGCTTTTTCTATGATGTGGATGTCTAATTGTCTAATGAGAGTATCTTGTACCTCGATCTTTTTTTTCCCCTTTTTTCGTTTTCTTTATTGACATTTGTCTTCGACTCTCGATAATGATGAAAGTATTTTTTATCTAATCGAGGGTGGCTCACATTTTCTCCCCCACTTTTTTCGCTTTTTTCGACCCTTTGGCTAGTATGTTTTCTTTGACTACATTTTGCCTTCGATTCTTTTAAATGGTCCGTTTACTTCACTAAAACATATAGAAAATAAAAATTTTACGTTTTTCTTTTATCTTTATTTATATATACACTACAACAAATTTATCTTTTAGGGGTGATTAATAATAACAGACAAAAAAAATGGAGAAAAATTTAATTTTTCTCAATTAAAAGGAACTTAACTAGAAAAATCAAGTCAACAACTCTCAAATAAATTTATGACAAACCTAAAGGAACTTTGCTTCCTCCTTCCCTAGTCTCAAAGAAATCGGCCAAAGTTTAAATAATTGGGAGTAGGCTTATTCGAATCCAAAAATAAGTACTTTTAGATTCATTGAATGGTTCCTCATAACCCGTCAAAAATAAACACCCAAAAGTCGTTGTTTTCTTCTTCTTCGAAATTTTAAAATAATTTTTTTTAATAAAAAATAAATGTTTAAACCAGGTGAACTAGACCCAGATTCACGTTTGAGATTGAATCATAATTCCAAAAATATCCCCAATATAAAACAAAATAGAATAGAGTAAGAGCAAAAGGTGTATTAAATTGATGATTAATGTTTGAGAGCGATAAGACATGGAGGCCTGAGAAGAGATAGTGACCGTTGGATGGAGAATGTGATGTATGTATTTATATAATAAGGTTAAAATAAAGTGTTGTAAATGTTACAAAATATGACAGTCGTGGTGGCTGTGGGGTCCTGTCTTTTAGATCCCAACATCAAATTATTTATTTATTTATTTATATTTATTTTAATAATAATAATAATGATTTCTTTTTTATTT
>NW_019104494.1:1965123-2032634 GCF_001995035.1 Momordica charantia | reverse complement strand
TTTCTAAATCAAAATACATTTTTCATATTTTTACAATAATATGATATTGTTTATTTTCAACATAAAATTTCGTAATATACATATTGTCTCTCTCATTTATAGATAATGAATTTTTCGCTTCTTAATTAATGTGGGATTTTAGTGACAGTTTCTAAGCCGAGAAATGAGATGTCACACTACAGCCATACAACCATCCACATTGGTAATGGAACATTAGGTACGAAATTTGGTATGGTTTTAACTGTTTAATAACGTAATGATTCACTATAGAGAGAAGAGAGAGAGAGAGAGGAGAAAAAGACAGCTTTTTTCTCTGTCTTAAAAGCTTTGGGTAATAATCGTTGACCGAAAGCAGGCTAATGGGGGAATCAATCAATATTTTGCCTCCTTGGCGAAGACAAACCCATGAAGGTGTCAAATTTAGTGGGGGAAAATAGCAATTCTTTTCCCCCAATTACTTTTAAACTAATCAAAGCAAACAACTAGTTTGGGAAAACGACTGCTCTGCAAAGCTAAAAACCGTTACCTTCTAATCCGCTCTTTTTCTGTCCCCAGAAATGGCAGCCACAGCCACAAGGCTCTTCCATGGAGTTTGTGTAGCACACCAAAAATATCTTTCACATTAAGTAAACCCCAACTCACCCCTTATCATAATACCCCTTATGAACAGTAGTACACTGGTAAAGTGAGCTCTCTCTCTCTCTCTCTCTCTCTCTCTCTCTCTCTCTCTCTCTCTCTCTCTCTCTTCATTTCAGTAACTTTTATTGTTTTCCTCCTTATAGCCCCCTGATGGCTTTTCAGTACTTGGGTGTGTGTGCTTTTGCTTCTTTGCTCTGTATTTCCTCTGGGACTTTCTTTGCATTGATCTCATTGCTTCCTTTTTTCCCTTGATTTCTTCTTTTTTCCTTTTAATGATTCAAGTAGGGTTCAGAGTTTTTGGGTTGATTTTGTTGCTTTCCGGCCGTGTGGTTCTCTGAGCTCAGATTCTCTTTGATCGATTTTTCCTTTTCCCCCAAACCCCATTTGGTTTCTTTTCCTTCCATGACGTTGGGTTAAAGCAGAGCAGGGCAAGAAACGACATATGGGTTTCCTTCTCCTTGTGTTTAGGTGGGGTTTTGAGGTTTTTGTGAACAGTGATTATGAAAGATCTTTCATGTTTAACAAGTAAAGTACAGCTTCACCTTGAATTTTGGGGGAAATTTGCACCAGAGAGAGTTGGTGGTCTCACACTTTCGAGGCTATTTTCTTTTCCTTCTGGGGCGAGCTCCTGCTGATTGATTGATTCTTCCATTCTGTTTCTGTAATGGAGTCTTGGAGTTATGTTTCTGAAGGAAAGGGATGTATGTCTGATGAAATTAATTCACCTACTAGTTCGCTTGCAAGAAATAAAGACTCTTTGTTGGGCTGGGAATTCAAAAATCCCTGCAACTTTGGTGGCGCTATGTTAGCAACGGGTCAACAAGTCGACAATCACGGTTTCGGGGAACTTGTTTTCCCGGAAATGAGTGGGAAACAGTTACCTGACAATTCAGTTTGTGATATTCTGAGTAGCAAGGTTGCTGGGGGAAGATTTCTGAATCCAACTATGAATTCCTCCAATGCATTTCTGGGAGAGGACGAATCCACTTCAAAGCTCTCGGGCTCTATTGTGGACTCGAGCAGCCGAGATTCGTCGTTCATTGATTTAAAGCTGGGGAGATTTGCTGACCAAAGGGATGCTCATGGCTACAAATTTTTGAAGGGAGCCCCCATTTTATCTTCTTCTGAGTCATCGATGCCTTCGAAAAGGGTACGAGCTTCGGGGTTGAATTCTCAAACTTATTTCTGTCAAGTTTATGGCTGTAATAAGGATCTCAGCTCCTCTAAAGATTACCACAAAAGGCATAAAGTTTGTGAAGTTCACTCAAAGACTGCAAAAGTTATTGTGAATGGAATAGAACAAAGGTTTTGTCAGCAATGTAGCAGGTTGGTTAATTTTCCATCAGTCGTAATACTAATTCCTATGTGCTTACTTTCTGTTTCCTAATACTGCTAACAAGAAACATGAAAAGAAAATTACTTCATACTCAACGAAAGCTTTATGTCGGTCCGCATACTTCCATATTTTGCTTCCATTGAAACAAAAACAAGGTTTTCTTCTTAAAAAGAAAAAGGCAAAAAGAGAGGAGGTTTTATTTGTACAATCGCTTCCTACCAACTGTTCTTTCAGCCTTCAGGTAATTAATTCTCTCGAATTGAGATCCCTGACTTCCTTTACTGCTGCTCTTTTCTTTCTTTTTTTCAGTATCTTAAAAATCTCCATTATTTCATCCTCACTCTCTTGTTAAATCATGAATCTAGTTTCTTTTATTCTTCTAATCTTTTTTGTGCTTTCTTTGTTCATCAAGGTCAATAAATCTCTTTCTTCAGCAGATTGCAAATTTATAGTATAACTTTTACATATTGTTCCATAAATGTCTCTGGTGCAGAAGGTATTCCGATCTTCGATATGTATGTTCAGATCATTCGTCCTAGATCCATACAGAAAATTAATTTTAGTCTGTTAGAACTACCAGATTTCTATGCTGATCAACATCATCATGAACTTTAAATTTTAGAATAAAACAAGTAGGAAATTTGAGAACCTCGTTAAAAGTTAGAACCCTTATTGTTGGACACTTATCCTATGTGTCTTTTGCCGCTTGTGCTGCCCTGAGGCCCCATGGAGCGAATCGTTAGTATCTCTGCTGCTGTAATATGTATTAGCTTTTGACTTCCAGGTTTCATTTGCTAGCTGAGTTTGATGATGGTAAGCGCAGCTGTCGTAAACGCCTTGCAGGTCACAATGAACGTCGGAGAAAGCCTCAGATGGCTATCAACTCTGGCAGGGCTGGGAGGTTTCTTCAGTCATATAATGGTATCAAAACTGTACCATCCCTTCCAATCTCCCTTTTCATATACTTGCTGCATATGTGTGTCGGTGTGCGCTTTATGAAAGCATTAAAATTATTTTTTATTTGTGGTTTTGGCTTCCCCTCATGTTTTTGGCACCTATGATGTTATTGTTGTCCCATTGGTATTTCATATAGTATGCATCTTTTTAAATATTTCATTTTCTGTTCTGTATATACACCTAGATCTATGATGATGTATGCAGAAAGTTGGTTTAAATAGCCAATGTTTGCCAAATTTTGACAAAAAACTTTTTTTTTTTTGTTTTTTGGTCTTATCAAGAGAAGCAAAAGGCTTAGTTTAGTTTCTGAGTGCTGCACCTTTATTTAGAATATGATGCTTTTATTGATATGCAAAATGAAATTATCCATAAATTGAGATATTTCATTTTTGACATGCAAAAACTTCCAATTTACAGTTACTATAATTATAAATCAACTACATGGGGGTTGAACCACCATAAATACCTCCAAAAAATTCATCAAATTGAACTGTGTCTTTCTACTGTCAAATAATTTTTCCAAATAGAAGCCGCCGTGATGAAATCGAAAGAGCTCTGACAATCGAAAGATCCATGGCAGCAAAGATTTTTATTTGTAACAGCTGATTTTGATGGATATGAATGGTCAAACTTATAAAACATCTACAACTAAAGGTCCTGTTTGATAACTATTTTATTTTTGGTTTTCTATTTTTGAAAATTAAGGTTACAACTGCTACTTCCACCTATGTATTACTTTGTCTTATTATCAATTTTTTAAAAACGTTTTCAAAATCTAAGCCAATTTTTTGGAAGAAAAAAAAATAGTTTCCAAAAACTTATTTTTGTTTTTAAAATTTGGCTAAAAATTCAAATGTGATATGAAAAAATGTGAAAAAACATGCTCAAGAATTGTGAGAAAAAAAATATTATTGGGTCTAAGTTATTGACTTCCTAAATTTGAATTATCAAATGTTGGTGGAGGGACCATTCGTTTCTGCTCTCTCTGGCATACAAGTTACCTACTTTGTTTCAAGTTCACCAACTTACCTAAGACTATACTCCTTTCCAATTCATGATTCTTGATTTTGTATTTTGTTCTTGAAACATGAATAATTTCTATGCTTATTATTTTAGTATTAGTGTTCCAGTCATCAATTTTCTGTGGTCGTGTAATCGTTAAAGTAAATTTCAGGTAGCAGGCTTCAAGGAACGACATTAACTGCAACATCCTTTATCTGCCAAGAGATACTACCTAATGGTCTTTTGCATCCTGAGAAGTATGGAACAAATGATTGGTGTAGGAATGTGAAAATTGAAGACAAGAATGAATATATGCCTTTGTCTGCTGTTCATGTTCCTAGTGGCCACCTGCCTTCGAAATCCCTCTTCTCTCCTTACGATATCGAAACTCAAATTCCCCCTTTTCACGACAATGGACCGAACGCAGCTACTGGAAATATGTTCAAGGAGAACAGTAATCAGTATCCTGTTAGTGTAGGAGGTGTGAATTCCAGTGCCCGTTCTTTCTTTAACAATACCTCATTAGGCAGTGAATACTTCAGTGTTTATAGTGCAGCATCAACCGACCGAATATCAGGACTATCCGACTCCGGTTGTGCTCTCTCTCTTCTGTCATCTCAAACACAAAACTCCTCAACTCATTCATCTGGGATTCCAATCGCTCGTCCTCTGGTCTTGCTTGATGGCCAAAACCACTACAACATGAATCAACTTTCTGAAAAGCTGATGGGAGTAAGCTCCCAGGTTTCTGTGAGTGGAGTGTCAAATAAATTCAATTCATCAGGGTTGAATGCTTCAGAAGGTTTTACCCTTGGTCCCATACTAACACCTGAAACAAGTGATGCAGTAAATTTTGAAATTACAAATCGGATTTTCCATGGGTCAAATTTGGCAGATCCTAGTGAAGGCAGCCCGACCATTGACTTGTTGCAGCTTTCATCGCAACTTCAGCGTGTCGAGCACCAGAGGCAAGCTATGCAGGTGAAACAAGAAAGTAATGCTTTTTGCTGCCTCCGGATCACTTAAATTTTATGCCAAAACAGGTACCTATAAATGATTGCCACTTGAATATATCTTAAAAGGAAAATGAATCTGTTTTGTTTTCTTTAATTTCTAAACCAAATTCTTTGTTGATTTCTTCGCTTGCGTGTTGGATTCTCTTCATCGTGTCGATTCAATAAACATAAGATCAAGAGTTGAACCTGTGATCTCTTAGAATTAATCGATTCAATATGGCCCTTACTGATTTACATTTTTGTTAAATATGGAAGTTTTATTGTTCTTGTTAATGATTTATTGTATTCCTGAAACATGTACTTGAATTTGTGATGGCTATTGGAAAGCATGTGGTTTTAGCTGTTTAAATTTCCTTCTTAACCTGCTCAAGTACAGTGATTTAACTTAAGTTGTAATGAACAATCATATCCTTGTTGACGAAAATCAACGAGTAGCATGAACCAGCCAAAACTAACTCGATAATTGTTAAAATCAGGGATCAAAACTGCCAAAAAGAAAGAAACATAGGAGGGGAAGGAAATAGAGTGGCGGCTTTTTCAAGGGAACAGGGACTTATTTTGTTATAGAATAAGGAATACAAAATGGGTCCTCTTGGAATGAATCAAGTATAATTACAAAAAAATAAAAAGATAAAAAGAAAACTGTTTGAGATACTCATAAATGAATTAAATTTACCCAACCCATCAATTTAAACTTTTGGGTTGAGTGGTGGTTTATTCATCCTTAACAGAAAGTTTTTCCTAGAGGCTACCATCTTGAAACTTTGGGCACAAAGCAATCTAGAGTGAGTGATTAGAGAGAGAGAAATAGTGTGGCTTTTGAGAAAAAGAGGAGAGGGAAAGAAATATCATCTAGTTTTACTTCTTAGATGCAGGGAAAGACTTTTAAGAGAGAAATGAGAAGGAAAGAGAGAAGCTATCTTTATTCTTTAAGGTAAGATTAGGAGAGAGAAAGCCAAAGCGAGCACAACTCAGAGGTAATTGGCATATACCTCCAACCACAAGGTTGTGAGTTCGAATCCTCTCCCCACCATGTTGTATTTAAAAAAAAGATTAGTAGAGAGAAAAGGACTTGATTTTAAGGGGGGAAAGAGAGAAGGTAACCTGAGAAGTTGGATGGAATAACTTAATGTAAGGGAAAGCTATCTTACAGGAAATTATAGATTTTGTTTCTTGATCAGGATCTGTCCTACTGGAACTGGCAATGAACAAAACCGACCAGTTTTATCGTTAAGAAAATCGGAATCATTGAAGTTGGTCGGTTTTCTTTCATGATTGGCAATGAGGAAAGTACGAGTTTTTGGAACAGAATTAGGTACGGGACAATTCTCTTTAAGTCTTAAGATTTTGTCCCCTAGAAAATTTCATGGAGATGTATTAACCTCATGTTTGTTGTTCCTACCATCTGCTGGTTGGCATTGAACAAAAAGCATTCTTCTATCTGGTTTATGACCTGCACCAACAGGATTTGTGTTGCTGATCATGCTATAAAAGGTAGTAAAACTCTTGTCTCTTTCAAGATGGCTCTATCTATGGTGTATTAGGTGTTGGGTTTCTGGAGAGGTCGGTGAATGACGGTCCTGTGTAAGACATTGCATAAAACTGTTTTCTTCGAAGTCTCGACTCGTCGTGTTTGCTTAGGGAAGTGTAGCAACTGGTCATGTCCTTTTCCTTTCTTTTTCAACAAGTCAGCTTCGAGAGTTTAATCGTATGTCGAATTGGAGGTGCCAATATCAGTTAGATTATTGTCAAATCTAGAATGAGGAAAAAACGTGATACTATTTTTATACACTTTAACAAAGTGGACTATGTATAAGTAATGTCTTGTTGTACCTTTGATTATCTTGTTATGTCCTAACGCATGGCATTGATTCAGATCCTTAATCAGCTCTATCTCGTGCGGTTTCTTATGACTGTACTTGTATTGCAACAGGGACCGCAACGGATCGAAGCTCGTGGTGGCTGTGAAGAATGTGGTGGAATTTTGATGCACTGCTGATGGGGAGTACTGTTGGTAGAACTTCAAAATAAAGTAGCATGATTTATATTCCTTTCTCATATGAACTAACTTTGTTTCATAAACATTGATATTTGATATGTTGGTGCAATTCTTGGACCATTCTTGAAGTATTCTATTATTGACTTGTTAACTTGTCTACACATTCTTCTCCTACATCCATTGTTTTTAGGATGTATTTTACTTGTAGCTTTGAGATATGGGATTCCCTCTTCTTGTGTGCTTTTTGGTACTTTCTGACGATTATTTTTGCTAAATATCTTGTTTTCTTCATCAAATAAGTTGGAGTGGAATTGGAGCGATACAACTTGATGCTCGTGGCAGCTCTTTAGTGACGGGGATGTGAATATAGTCTCACATTTGTTAAAATGTAGAAAGATTATAGATAAACAAGAACAACATCTCTATCAGTACGAGGTGTTTTTGGTAGAATCCAAGCATAAGATCTTGCATGTTTAGATTGAAAGGAGACAGTAAGATCTTGCGTGCTTAGATTGAAAGTAGATAGTAAGATCTTGCGTGCTTATATTGAAAGTAGACAATATCACATCTCTGGAAGGACATTGAGATGAATCTCATTTGTCAAGATTGTTTTCGTTGGGTTTGGTAAGGTGGCTTTTTCAATTGGAAGGTGACAAATGTATTAAAGTGTCCCTCTTGTGAATATTTTAGTAAAAAATCTCTAATAAAGCGGCCATCAAAGGAGGAAAATAATGACTTTTTTTTCCTTGAGTACAGCACGTAGGAGATCGAACTCACAATATCTAAAAATTGAATCTCATTTTAAAAAATATAGGTAGCCATTAAATATTTTATTTTATTTAAAATAATATTAATTAATTAAATATTTAATTTTATCTTAAATAATATTAATTAATTAAATATTTAATTTTATCTTAAATAATATTAATTAATTTATTAACATAAATTTTGTAAATTATTATTTTACAATATTATATAATTTATAATATATTATATTTAACATCATTATAATTTATAATATGTTATTAAAATGAGTTTATAACATAGCATATTTATTAAAGTTTTTATCCTTTTTTTACTATAATTATGCAAATTAAAATCAGTTTATAACACAGTAGATTTATTAAAGTTTTAATCCTTTCTTAATATAATTATGCATTTGAAACTAACCGACATTAGTTTTCAGAATTTCCACTATTTGGTTAACAAAAAGGCCAAAAACAATTTTCAGATAACAAAGGCCAAAAATAATTTTCAAAAATAAATATGCCAACAGATATTCCCAAAGACAAAAAAAATAGAATTTAGATGGCCTTCCAAACCCACCTCTTTTCTTATGAAATATTATGCTATCAACTTTTAAAACGATAATAAATGTCTTATCCCCTTAACTACTTTTAACTTTCTAATTTCAAATTTCAAGAAATCATTTCAAATTTAAAGATTCCTCAATGAATAAGAGTTAAAGATGGAGGTGTTTTATTGGTAAATCATCCAAATATATATATATATATATACTATGTAATATTAAAATCATGTTCAAACAAGAATAATTAATGCTTAATTAAAACAAATGATACAGATTTCATATCTTCCAAGAAAACCATACCAAGGAATGTGAGACAACTTCAGAGCAAAGGCCTGCTCAAAAAGAATGATACATCTTTCAACAGAAATCAAAACCAATGAAATCAACTATTTTGACACAACTGTGGAAAACTCAGTTGCTTCCTCTCCAGGAGGATTCAGCTCATCCCAAGCTTCAATCCATGTGACCATGGAATCGGCAAGCTTAACGAAATACTCGTCAACTGAACCGAGTTTTTCCCTTACCTTCTTAGAGAGTTCAATGTAGCACTTCTGCACAGAGGTGCAGTCCTTTGGTAGAGTAACAGTTTGGAAAAATGGTACCATCTGTTCTTGCCAATAGATTCCTTTGTACTCTTTCCTAAGGTTTGTAAATGGGTTGCTTGCCTTGCTGTGCCAGATATATGGCAACCCTGTCTTCACTCCAAATCCTAAATGGTCACAGATGACCTACAAAAACGTCGATTGATCGGTCACGATGCGAAAGATCGTTGGAAACTATGAATGCAGAAGCGGAATGAATGCAGAAAGATGCACATATGAATGGTTGTATTGAACATTATGCTATTGAGGACCCGGTTAAATGGGATATACCTTCATACACCAGCCAGCCCACATATCGTCATAGCGGCCGATAGGCTGGCCATCGCCCATGAGTCCAAAGTACATGGCGGGACCGATTAGTTCGCGGTTGAACGCCAGATTCATTCCACACATGGGAAAGAGGGTAGTTTTCGGTACAGTCAAAATAGCATCAACGTATCTGTAATATGAATGAATTGTCAAAAACATTAGAATTCTATAAGACTACATTGTGAAATCCAGGAGCAACAGTATCTCTACAATGTTTGGCAAGTATTTCTCGAGTACCTCGTGTTTCTCTCAAGCGGTTTAACAAGTTGGGTGGGTGCATCATAATCTGGACTGTTTAACCAGAGGCCATGAGACACTGCGGTGGGGACGCCCCCACGGAGACTGAACGGATATCCACGGACAAAGTCAGCACCTTCTCTGTATGGATCATATAGGGTGTTGAAGAAAAATGGGGTAGATGGCGTCAAGATGTTCCTAATGTGTTGTTCAAGTGCATTGATCTCTTTTCCAGATGGGTCTTTAGCAACCTACATTACAAAATCAACATGTGCACTTCACATCCAAGCTTTGGACCAACGTCGATCTCGACGAGATTGGACTAAAGAAGACGCAAGAGTATCCCAATACAGAGCAAAGAAATACATGGATGTGGGAAGTAACAATTCTAAAGTTGAACCACTACAGTCTACAACTAAGTTGAGTGTATACTTAGTGTTTGTAAATGAAACATGCTCTCTCACACACAATGTTTCTGAAAACACTTCAATCTGCAGTTGGACATCACAAAAAGATTCTCAAAGAAAGTACATTTTATTTGTTAGAAGTGTTTTATAACATTGAAAACATCATCTGAGCCAGGATAAAAGTGATAAAAGTGAGAGTATGATCTAAAGGTGATTGAACTCGAACTAGATGATAAGAGAAGCATGAAATTAATGACTCTATTCTTGAAGTTCCATCTTCAAACATTGACATGGTTACGCATTTTTCTCCGCAGTTCTTTCCAATAGAAACACATCCACAAACTAAAATTAATGAGGGGAATATCTATAACCATAACCTCTCAATTCAAAGAATGATTAAAATTCAGAGATCCAAACCCTACATGCATCGCGAGACAAGTTCGAAAGCCCAAAAAAGAAGATAGAGCGAAGTGAACTTACGAAGCAGTCGTCATCAATGGTGAAGATATACTTCTTGTTGGAGATCAAGAAGCCAAAGCACCTACAAGCAGAGTCCTTAAAGGAAATGCAAGAAGCCTTAGGACCAAGAATCCTATTGATGTCGTCGCGGTTATAGAGGTCGTAATCAAAGCCATGAGGAACCCTGATGGTCTTCGAGGGGTCGCCGTCTTGGACGATGATCAAGTGGTAGGGCTGGAAAAATGGACGCCACATTTCGAGGAAGTCGAGATTCCGGATGGTGGGGATGACGATGTCGAGCTCATCTTTGAGAAGCGGGGCCGGAATTGGACTGGGCTTGGTCTCCACCATTGTTGACTGTAGAAGAACCAAACGAGAACCAGAGAGCAGAGAGAATTTTGATTTTCCAGAGAGAAGCGGGTGAAGAATTTGAAGAGAAAAGAGGGATTATACCATGCGACAGGTGGCACGTGCGTGAACTTTGAGGCCTAATCATTTCATAATAGACCGTTGGTTAAAATACTCGCTTAGTTCCTCTCAATTTTGATCCATTCGATTCTTATATTTTTTAAATGTTCGATTTGTTATTTACTTATTTATACTTATAATTTTATTCATTTGAATATAGAGTAAGCCTAATTTAATAATAATTTATATATATTTCAAATTAAAATGTTGTAAATTCGATCTCCCACTTTCATATGTTGTACTAAAAAAAACTTGGTTCATTTTAGTCTCTTAATCTCATTTTTTATCACAATTTCAACACGATATTGAAATCACTATATTTTTTAAAATGTAAACATTACTTTATACTAAAAAAAACTTCCATTATAAGTAAAACTTTGCAAACAGAGACTAAAATGATCACTTTTTAAATGTGGTGTAAAAAAAAATGATTAAAGAACTCGCAATCTCTTAGTTTGATATATATGTCCAATTACCACTGAATTATGCTGACAATTAATTTCAATTTTACGTACTTAAGGTATACATTTAACATAAAATTAATAAATCGGAAAAAGGAAAAAAAAGTAGAGAAATATATATTAGAAAAGTTAGTTTACGTGGCAGCGGCAGTGGCATTGAAGCTCCCGACAATTTTTGAAGGGCGGGTACGAGTCTCGACGGCCTGCAGATTTGAAGATGTGGTGGGCGACGGCGATCACAAACAGCTGCGACAAAATTAAACATTAAAAGTTTGAGGAATCAAGAAAATGTCCAACAACAACCACCAATTAAAGAATACTGAATGCATCATTATTATTATTATTTTCAAGTTTATGTATGGCTAGGACTATGTATTTCAGTTAAAAAAATCTTATAATTTTGAATTTAATTGTTGACTCATTTTTTAAAAGAAAAATGAGTTAATTTAGCAACGACTATAAACAATAAAGAAAAAGTTTATAGAGATAACACTATTCCAACCTTAAAAATTATTTATCTATCTTTTGTTTATCAAACCTAAAAATTTTAAAAAAATAATAATAATAATAACTTTAGTTTATTCCTATTTTCATTTATGAACTTACACGTGAAATTTCAAAAGATTTATGGAATATGAAGAAAACACATACTAGTCGACACCAAATAAGTACTAATTTCAAATTCCCAAAAAATAATTGCTAAATTAGTAGAGTGGTGGGCTCTCGACTTCTCTCCCGAGACTTCCTAGAGCTTTGGCGACCATAGTGTTGGAAAGAGGTACGTCGTTCTGTCGATGGGCATGGAAACATAATGTGTAGGATCGAAGCACCAAATTCAAATGAACGAGCTAAATTGGAATAGTAAAAGGAATATGTGGTGAGTTAAATTTAAGCTGACATTTCCGACGATGGGTCCTACAAGACACGATTAATTTTGATTGTTGTTTAAGTGTGACGAGTGTTAAGAAATAGTTGTCGTCTTATGTTTTTATGGAACAATGAATTGGATGTTTAGGTGTTGTCCTACTCCTTGGGACACATTGATGTGATGATCAAAGAAAATGAAATGGTTTGAATTAGCGAATTTATGGTAAGTAACAAGATGCAGTAAAACATGGACCCTATTGAAAAGACCAAAATACACAACTTGTCATGCTTAATAGACTAGCTAGTCAAATAAATTACTTTAAAGAGGCAATTGATCGGTGGGGTGAGGATTCAAATTCACCGTCAGTTGATAGAAAATAAGTATCTTAACTAGTTGGACTATGACTTAATTTTAATAAAAAATGAATATTATATTTTTAAATTTTTGCTCCAATTAACAACCTAACAAACTTTCACAAGTCATCTAATTGCAATTGTTATTAAAAGTTGGAAACAGTAAAGAAGAAAAAAATCGTTTTGAAAATAGTTTGTTAAATCCACCCAAAATTCTGTGTGAAAATATTTTACCAAGTCATTATATTTTTTGTTAAAACTAATCCCAGTCGAGGGTTCAAAAAATTAATATAAACAAATGAAGGAAAGATGAAGCAAAAGCATTATAGTTGTTGCCATCTCTCACTCTCATTAGGTCTAATTGGTTTCAATAATATAATATGATATTACTTTGCGATATATATGTGTGTATTAATTAATTGTTTAAAATCATTTAAAAAACAAAACAAGTTGTTGGATCTTTGTCAAGATCAAGATAGGCTATCAAGATAGCATAGCTACTTGTAACCAGAAATTTCTCAGGATAGGCTATATTAATAATTCAAGTGGTTTGTGCCAAAACGAACCGTTCAACGACAATTGACATATATCTTTAATCAGAATTCGATATCCTACCCCGTACCAAAAAAATAGAAAAAATAATTTAAGTGATTTACACAAATAAAATTAAATAAAACTAAAAAACATTTTAAGGAATTGGAAACATATATTTGAAACAAATGCGTAATGGAAAACAATGCAATTTTTCAAGAATTATTTCTATAATTAATTTTTTATAGAAGCTCTAAGATCCATACCTCGAACAAACTGATTTTGAATTATTTATAATATATTCAGAATTAGTTATTTTTTCAATAGTTAAAACAAGTTTTTATTTATTTGAAAAAATTACTTTTCAAATTTTTATTCTTAAAATTTTGAAAAAAAAATACAATATTTAATTTCTTTTAATTGAAAAATACTATTTTCAAAAGTACCCTAAAATCGTGACTCCTTGCCTAATGATGATACAAAGTCGTTCATTCCATACCAAGTAAATCAATGATCCAATAAAATATCAAAAAAATATGGATGAAACACTTTTTGTATGTCTCCAAAGTTTCAAAATGAACTTGAGTACCTGTCATTTAAAATAACATTCCAACGGTCTGAAGTATCCGTTTCAAAACTTCATAACCAAATAGACACAAAACAAAAATATTTTTTACCCAGACATTTTTTTTTCTTCTTTTGGCTCAGTTGAACTCTTTCTCAAAAATGGCCATTCATTTCAAGAAAATTTTCAATAAAATTTCAAAACCAGAACAGTATATTGTCTAAACTAAAACTTACCGAGTCAGTGCAGTTGAATTGGAAGAAAACTTGATTTTGAAGCAGTTGAAAGCAGCTCCTGTGTTCTGCACATTTGCCTGCCTCTGGTGTGAGAACACTGACAGTTGAAAAGTCTCCTCATTCCTCACTAAAGCTTTGCTTCAAGATGCAGAAACACTGAAAGGGATAAATGAAGGGCTTTAGAGGTTGTGTGATTGTGTGCAAGAGAAGTAGCTGAAAAATATCACATGAATTTTCCAACAACCAGTAGGTGAGAGAGGTGAGACATCTTCTTGTTCTTGCATTCTCTTAAACTATATTGGTCTCTCCATTTCTCAATTTCTCCAACTTCCAATATGGCACCAGTGAAGAACAGCTGCATCTTCTGAGTTCACCTGGTTGAAGCTTTTGGTCCCTGCAAAATTTCAAGCCATGGAAGTTAATACCTACACTGATTCATTGCACAAGATTCTCTTTCAAAGGGAATGCTACTCGACTCGACAGCAACGAATTGTACTCTTAGCACTTCTAATCTTTACAGCTTTCTGTTCAACTGGTACGTGCTGCTTCTTGAATGCCAAAAGAAGAAAGATCTTTCAATTTCTTGGTCTCGTTATTGGTTGTTGTAGCTGATGAATCTGTTGTTCCTTCTGTTCGTCTTCTTCAGGGGCTTACGACCCGCTGGATCCAGATGGAAACATAACAATCAAATGGGATGTAGTCTCTTGGACGGCAGACGGATATGTTGTAAGATATTAAAACATGATTCATTTCATCCCTCCCCTGTAACCACAACTTAATTAGTATCTTTACGTAGCTTTCCAGGTCTATGAACAATTAATGATGGAAAAGATATAAAACCATTGATCCAATCCTAGCTCTTCATTGAGTTTGAAGGGTGAGGATTGGATCGCTGGCGTAAAGCTACTGTTAAATATCCGATCACCATACTGACCTTGGATCTATTTTAACTGCAACAGGCTGTGGTGACAATGAACAATTTTCAGATGTACCGGCATATCAATGCACCAGGATGGACTCTAGCCTGGTCATGGGCCAAGAAAGAAGTAATATGGTCTATGGTGGGAGCTCAGACAACAGAGCAAGGAGATTGTTCCAAGTTCAAAGGAAATGTCCCTCACTGTTGCAAGAAAACCCCAGTAGTTGTTGATTTGCTCCCTGGTGTTCCTTACAACCAGCAATTCTCCAACTGCTGCAAGGGTGGAGTATTGGCATCTTGGGGACAGGATCCTGTAGGTTCAGTCGCGGCCTTTCAGGTGAGTGTTGGGCTAGCCGGTACTTCGAACAAAACTGTAAAATTGCCAAAGAATTTTACTCTGCTCGGTCCGGGACCAGGCTACACTTGTGGACCTGCAAAGATTGTGCCTTCGACAGTCTTCCTCACTCCCGATCGTCGGCGGAAAACTCAAGCATTGAGTAAGTCTTGTTTTATTGAAAGTGTGGCGTTCCTCATCAATTATGTTCATGCTTGAGTTGTTCTGGATAAAGCTTGGAATTGAGCTATGCTCCTTCTGATGCAGTGACCTGGAATGTGACCTGCACTTATTCACAATTTCTGGCCTCTAAGAACCCAACTTGCTGCGTATCACTCTCAACTTTCTATAACGATACGATCACTTCTTGCCCAACCTGTTCGTGCGGCTGCCAGAACAAACATAATTGTATAAAGTAAGACTTCTTTCTCTACTCCAGATGGTTACAAATTTTCAGGAATCTCTCCAAAAAAGTAAGAGGCAAAAGATAACCGAAAAAATCACATTCCCTTAGCCAGAACCATTTAAATACTTGAAACAGCTCCACCACGTTGAAATCTGCAGTATGGAAATTAATATACTTGGAACATCAGATCGTTAGAATAGGAAACTTTAGAGTCCGTTTGGTAACGTTTCCGTTTCTCATTTTTTGTTTCCTCTTTTTTAATAAAGAAAAATAGAATTGCATGCCCCCAACACCCATAAATTCAAGAATGATAAAACTATATTTTTATTTATGTTTTGGAACAAATGGAAAATAAGAACAAGAAACAAGAAACTTGTTTTTGTTGTTTTCAAAATTTCTATACAGTTTTGAGAATGTTTCTAAAAAATGAGAAACAAAAAAGATAAATAGTTGTAAAATTTTAAGGTTTTTTAATAAAATTGGAAACGAGAAGTAAGAAACAGGAACCAAACAGGTCCTTATTGTTCTCTGTTCCGAATGATTATTAACCTTTGTGTCAGATGTCTATAATATGACTTCTCAAATAATCTACTAGCTTCAACTTGAGCTTATTTGCTGGAGACTGTAACCTTATTTTCTTCTGAATCCCACTATACAGGAGTGACTCAAAGCTACTGCACAAGGATGGGATAAACACTCCTAAAAAGGATAATACACCCTTACTACAATGCACCCATCACATGTGTCCTATTCGAGTACACTGGCACGTAAAGCTTAATTACAAGGATTACTGGCGTGTGAAGATTGCCGTAACAAACTTTAACTATAGGATGAACTATACGCTGTGGACACTGGCAGTGCAGCATCCAAATCTTAACAATGTAACTCAAGTCTTCAGTTTTGACTACAAACCCCTAGTTCCCTATGAATCCATCAGTGAGTATTAAGATCCTTATGTTTTCAATACAAATATACGGGCTAATTCAGTAATTATTGACATGGATGCACTACTAAATTCAATGTGCAGATGATACTGGCATGTTCTATGGCATGAAATTCTACAATGATCTATTAATGGAAGCAGGAGCATTTGGAAACGTGCAATCTGAAGTACTCATGAAGAAGGACAAGGATACTTTTACCTTCAAGCAGGGCTGGGCATTTCCTAGAAAAGTATACTTCAATGGCGACGAATGCCAGATGCCGCCACCAGAATCATACCCATTTCTACCCAACTCTGCTCCTGCAGACTCCAGTGCAGTTGCCAAATTGATCACCTCCTTGCTTTTGATACTCTGGCTCTTTTGGTGATCAGTGATCATTCTTCATGAACCTCAGAGATCTACGCATGTTGATAATTCAAGGGAGAAACTGCAGCACTACAATGAACACAGGTATGCATACGAGATATTATTGGTCACAGAATAGACATGATTTTGTCGTCCAAATCTTCTTTTTTTTTCTCTTTTTTTTTTTGGGTTTTTGTAGTGCATAGTCTCGTTATATAAATGAAATGGTTCCATCACGTATCAGCCTATAGTAACCAAGAAATGATGCAGAAAACAGGCACTCTATGGAAAATTTGAACTGTCTCATAAGTTATTACACTGAGAACGATAAATATTTTTTAATCATTATACAAATAAAATGATTGAACGTATATAATAACTATTTGTACAACACAATTCGCTCCAAAGCTAAACAAGAATGAAAGTTGAGTCAAATAACCCATCCACCAATGGAAACTTGCTCGTATTGTCTTTGATTTAAGCACCAGTAAATTTGACACCATTGACCCAATGCCACAAGCTCGCTGGAAATCTAGAATGTTACAGCAACCAATAGTGTTTGTCGTTTTCCGTGGGCATAACTTATAGTGCAAAATTCAACAGTAGTACCAAAGATAGTAAGATGGTCACAATCGGATGAATTAGCAGAGATATAGCTGGTCTGGAACTGGCATTTGGCAAATAAGGATAGGCATCTGGAGGTGGCATCACACAGTTATCACCATTGAAATAGACTCTCCTTGGGAAAGCCCAACCCTTGTCGAAAGTGAAAGTGTTCTGGTCTTTCTGGAATAGGAGCTCTGACTGCACATTACCAAGAGGGCCAGCTTGATTGAGAAAATCATTGTAGAACTTAACTCCCCATAACATTGCAGTATCATCTGCAAAACAATACCATAATTACCAACCACAAAGTTGAGGAAATAAATTGCATGAAGCCGATTCTTTTAGATTAAATGGGCTGATCAGTCAACATTATATGCAAATATACATTTTCAGAGAGAACTTACTCAGGTCACCATATGGGCTCAACGACTTATAGTTAAAGCTGAATAATTTAGTTATATTGTCAAAATTGGGATGCTGCACCACGAGATTCCAGAGTGAATAGTTCATTCTATAATTGAAATTGGTGATTGTAATCTTCACCCTCCAATAGTCCTTGTAATTTAGCTTCACATGCCAATGGACTCGAATGGGGCACATGTGACTGGTACACTGAACCAAGGGTGCATTACCGGATTTATCAGGAGTGGATACTACTGAAGCTAAATATGGAGAATCTGGACTGCAAAAGATAATTCAAGCAGAAAAGATTATTGAATTGAGTGAAACAATTTCAATCTTTCACCCTAACCACAAACACAATGTTGAAGGAAAAAGAATTAACTCAGGTGCCCAATGTAGAACAAAAAGATAACTTACTCCACACAGCTACCAGGACTGGAGGAGTTGTTTTGACATCCACAAGTGCAGGTGGGGCAGTTGACTATGGTATCATTGTAGAAGGAAGAGAGGGAAACACAACAGGTGGGTGTCTTCTGAGCAAGGAATTGAGAATACGTGCATGTAATATTCCAAGTCACTGAAATAGGACAAGCAAAGACAGATTCAATCAAATGTTGTTAACTGCTATTATAAAAAAAAACGTAAATCAAAAAATCAAAATCAATTACTGATAACAGCTTTCAGCTGCCAGTCCATGTCAACTCAATTTCTGGTCACATCCCCTAAGGATGAAATATAAAGTGACCATAATTTGATCCCTTGTATATATGCTTACATGTAAATCACATGGTTACAACTGACATTTAATCAGATATCAAGTCAAATTTAAAAAATGAAAATTATACGACCTATCGACAACCAACAAATTCAATATTCAACTCCAACTCAATCTATAAAGTCTCAGACAGAAATACCTAAGTTGTATTGTTAGTAAAAACATATGTGCAAGCAGGCAACATTAGAATTCTACATTGAACCTAACATCTAATATGCAAGTCTTTGGCAAGTTTACTTACTCAAAGCTTGAGTTATTCTTCTTTTATCTCCAGATATAAACTTGGTTGGCCTCACAATCTTTGCTGGCCCACAAGTGTAACCAGGTCCTGGTGCTTTAAGGGTGAAGTTTTTGGGGAGTCTGACAGTTTTGTTACTTGTTCCTGCGGAACCGACACTGACTTGGAACGAACTTGCAGCATTGGCGGGGTCTTGGGCCCATGAGTTCATCACTCCACCTTTGCAACAATTTGCAATCTGCTGATTGTAAGGAGTTCCTGGCAATAAATCCACAACGGTTGGATCCTTCCTGCAGCAATGTGGAACATTTCCTTTGAATTTTGAACAGTCTCCCTGATCTGTTGTTTGGCCTCCCATCATGCTCCAAATTACTTCCTTCTTTGCCCATGTCCACCCCAATGTCCAGCCTGGAGCTTGAATATGACGGTACTGCTGGAAGTTGTACATTGTAACAACGGCCTGCGACCAAATAGATCATCCTTTTGATCAGAGAATCAATAACAATAAGAATAATTACTATGGAAAATAAAAACTATCACGTTCATATTTATTGGCAAGTTTCAGACATGAGCAGTTTCGGTTTTATAGCATATACTCATAGACACTACCGCTAGTACTACGTTAGATTAAGACTAGACCCACAAATGATTGAGGTACTGATAATCTTCTTAATAAATTTTATACCAACACAAGATTAATAGTCTAGTATTCCCCAGTTATTAACCATTATACTTGCAAAAAGCTTTGTCAAAGGAAACCAAAGAAGTGCAGTTCTTATATGAAACGTACCACATAGCCATCCGGGGTCCAGCTCATTACATCCCATTTGATTGTAATGTTCCCGTTGGGATCAAGTGCATCATACGCCTCTGCAAAGAGATCCAGAGAAAAATATGAGAATCGGAGTTTCTCAGATATTTTTTATAACTAATTTTACTTCTTCAAGTCACGGTTGCATCTCATTCCTCTTCTAATTTCAACTAAAATCAGCATATAATAACTATCGATATGCACCGAAGATTCAAACGTAGAGAACTCGTTGACTTCTCAATAAAGTAGAAGCATCGCCAAGGAAACATAACCAAGCATTCCTTCCTAGATTCCATTATTTTCTTATATTCGTTAATTAGTTATCAATGTCATAAAGAAACACTCGCCTCAACCTTTCAACTCGATCGATCAATAGAAAAAGCATAAAATCAAGTTACCGGCAATCGTTAAACAGTTGAAGTAAACACGATTTCCAATCATTTCCAACAATCAGACAACTAACAATGACGGATTAACGAACGAATAACAACAAAACCACGTTGAGTAACCAAATCTGAAACTGAAGCTGCAAGTCTGAGTTCACTAACCTGTAAAAGTGAAACTGAAGCTCGAAAGTAGAAACAGAAGCAAGACGCCGAAGCCGGTGAGGTCGGCGACGGATCCAGTAGAATCCAAGCGGCGAGACCTCATTTTCCCGACGGCGGACTGAGCTGCAGACGGCGTTCTGCTAATGCCTCAAGCAAGATCTGCACAGAGAAACTTGCCGTGGCCTGTGGGGAGACAGAGAGAATAAGCAGTATTTCACAAGACTGTAAGCTAGCTTTATACAGGTGATTTTAATGGCGGACTCACAGCGAAAAAGAACAGTTACCGCCGTTGATAACGAAATTCCAAATCTACCCCTCGATCTCCTTTCTTTTCAAAATAATGTAATTTAAATTTACGATGTAACCTTGAAATTACTAAAATTAAAATAAAGTGGGTTTCCTTGTTCGGAAGATTGGGGTCTGATATAATGCGAAGAATTAAAAAGAAAAAAGCTGAAAGTTCGGGGTAGGGTGGTAAATAGGTGGGATGAATAGGGGCAATTGTGAAAGGAGGTGAAAAAAGTTTAGTCAATGTGTGAAGGGGGAGACAGCTGGCGGAGGACGTGGGCCACAGGGAAGTTGGTCGACTTATTATTTTATTGTATTTAGTGTCGGTGGATGGAGATTGAAATTGAAATTCTGTGCCTTGATTTGATTTATGCGTTTCTTTTGCATTATTTTACAACTATTTATAATGTCAATTTGATCCATTTTAATATGTAATTTAATTTAATTATCTTTAAATTTTAGCGGTTGGAAATTTATCAGCTTTTTTATTTGGCTTGGATTTCATACCTACTTTTTTTCTTAATTAATTATTTAATCAAATGTGATAATATAGTTTGCACCGGATTTAAATAATATTTTAATAGCCAGTAAGTTATGTTTTAAGTATGATTAAAGTTATTAGTAACAAAATCAGTAGGTGCACTCGATTAACGAATGGAGAATTCCCTGATTTTGTGGATGGTAAAAAATATCTTATCCATTTATATCATAACTTTCTATACAACAAAAAGGTTAAAAAAAAATATTTGTATCATAACTAAGTTATTACTAATATGGTTAACAAACCGGTAAAATCATCGTAAATATAGTAAAAAAATCAAATTATATAACTCAAGTATTTATAGTTAATCAATCTATAACTTAATTAGTCATTCTTATGATTACAGTTAATCCTCATTTTAGATTAATCAATAATTATCACATAAAATAAAATTATGTTGATCATCATTATTTAAATTTATTAGTGATTTATAGGCCTCTAAATATTTTGTATTTTGTAACTTTTTGAAAATGAGATATTTATAATTAATTTTATGAAGGTGCATATTTATAAAGATTTAGGAGATATTTTGTTTTTATTTTATGTTTTTTTTTAAATTAAGCTTATAAACACCAATTATATCTATGTATTTGTTTGTTTTGTATCTATATTTTAAAAATATTCTTATGATCTAATCCAATATTTACAAACTAAAAATGTAGTTTTTAAAAATTTATTTGTACTTTTGACATTTGACTACAAATTTTTTATATTTTAAAAAAAATGTTGGAAGATATACCAAACATGTATGAGAAAGTAATCAAAATTTAAAAAGATAGAAAACTAAAAGCAAAATCAAAACATGACTTTTAGGAAATGAAATATGCCCATTTAAATTTCCTATGTTAATATGGTTAAAGTCTATTCACATAATGTAAAATTGAAAAAAACATTTTCCGCTTCATATATATATATATATATATATATAATTGTGAAATGTGAGTATTCCAACATCCAACTCATATATAATAAGATTAAAGACAAAAATATTATCATAATAAAAAGATAGTACAGAAGCTCAAATATATCAATTAAGAATGTGTTAGACCAAAGTTTGTTCATAAATATATCGCACTCTTGTGTCCTAACATCTATTATATTACATTAAATGACAATTTTTTTATTTAGTGACGAATTAAAGTTAATCGATGTTTGGCAACATGTATTGCGTGGTTTTTTAATCAGTGCAAACTTTTTTATTTGCCGACACTCCTGCGGGGCTGTGTCTGAGAAATACGACTTAAAAAAAATTAAGAAAAAATGAAAATTGTTAATGGCCCATTTATTTATTTATTTATTAAAATTTCTGGTGAGGGTTATACTTATATCTGTGTATGTATTTATGTTGACTTTGATAGATTAACCTAAAGGACTCATGTATATGATTTTCTTTTTCTTTTTTCTTTTCTTAACTCCGAATTGAACTATGCTTAAATTGGCATAACTTTTATATGTCCACGAAACTGACAAAACAAAGCACTTTCAAAGTCGGCACCGTCTGATCCAACAGCTTCATTCATGGAGAAATGTTCTTAATAAAACGGACTCATATGAAAAGTAATTACCTTTCTTGAGGTTGAAAGATCAAATCCTTACCCGCAACTGTGCAACTAAAAAAACACTGATGTGCACAGAATTCGAACACAACATGATACGAAAAGAATTCGATAAACGCACCTGATCTGAATGGCATGGCTTTCTCTTCAGATAGTATTCCACATTTGATTAGCTTTTCGACAGTTAGCCTGTAAGACATCAAACAACAATAATCGGCAGGATGGTGGACACAAGGCAAAACTTGTTCTACAAGAACGAAATTAGTGCATCATCACAAGGAGAATTATAAAAGCAGACTTAAATATGTTTCAACTAACATGTTCTCAGTCTCAGTTAACCAAATATTAACAGGCAGTATCTTCATTTTACATTCTGTAGACAGATATTATTGATATTATTGCCAGAACAAGAGAATTAAAAACAATGCAGTATTCGTACGTTACAATTTCCTAAACAACATGGAATTTCAATCCACCGAAATTTAAGTGTTCCTTTGCCCAATATAAGGAATGATTAGGATATGTCAGAGCTGCGCGTATATGTTTCAGCTCAAGCCATAATACCAAAAGAAAAAAAAAAGAAAAATCTCTTATTTCTCTGCCGCTAATAATATTATGAAAGGAAGGAGGGGAAAATGCAAAAGAAAACAGAGAACATTAGGAAAAAGAATTCATCAAAGTTTGAAGAGCAAACTTCAACTCATAGCTACCATAGCCGTCAGTATACATTCTGGCACAGTTTCATTATCATTATCAAAATGCTCGACGCATTGCTTTTTTCGGTTTCTTGACGAAACTCAGTCGAATTTGCTTCAGTCGTCTCCTCTTCCTCGCCATTTTTTCAGGCAGTGTCTCCCTCTTCTTCTCAGCCTTCTTTACCTTTGGCTTCTTTACATATCTTGGGTCCACCTGGTATGCTTTTGGAGCAACAGGCACTCCTGTTCTCTGGGCTTCATTAAAGAGTGAATTCGCTTTATCGAGACGATTGTGGGCACAAAATTTTCCCATCAATAGATCATACGTCTTGATCCCAGGTTCACACCCATCCTTCTTCATCTTTGCAAAAACAATCAGAGCATGATCAATTCTCTCGATCCCACACAAAATTTTCAGAAACTCATAATAAGCCTTCTTATCAAGTGCATCGCCATATCCTGCAGACCTCATCCTGTCAATCATTTCATCCCCCTCTGCAGTCCTTGCCGCTTGATACAAACTTCTAATCAAAATAAGGAACGTTTCAGCATTGGGTAGACATCCCCACTCCCCCATTCGACGAAATAAATTTACTGCATCAGAAGTTTTCCTAATCTTGCACAGATTGTTTATCAACACATTGAAAGTTTCCACATTTCGTGGAACCCCACGATAGTCCATTTCCACCAGAATTTCTTCAGCTTCAGATTGAAGCCTAAACGGATCCTTTTTCCTGCAAATCTTGCAAACACAGTCAAGCAGAGCATTATAGGCCATTGTCCCTAACTCAAACCCTCCCCTATACATCTCACCGGCCAATCTTTTTGCTTCATCAAGCTTCCCATCGACGCACCATCCTTTGATAAGAACATCGCACATTGCTTCATCAGGGAAAAATTCATTAGCCAAATCTTTGACCATCTTCTCCGCATGGCTCGCGCAGCCATTTTCACAGAGCTTCTCCACCACCATCCTTAGCGACTCTTTATCCCTCTTAAACCCATAATCCTTCTCCATTTTCTCAAAAAATGAGACCGCCTTCGTGGGTCGCCCGGCACGAACAAGCCGATCAATAGACGACCGCAGGGTTTTAGCCCCACTGACTCCATAACCTTTCACAAGAACCTCATGAATTGCATTGAAATCCTTTCTACGACCAAAATAATCAACAAAATACGAAATGGTATCGTCCGTGTGATGAAAATCGGGATTCGATACTAACCACTCGTTAAACCCTAAAACCGTTCGGCCAGCTTCTGAGGAGAGATTAAGCGTATTGAGAACTAACTCGGGATTCGGCTTAACATGCGAAAAGCTAAGTTCAAGGCGCTTCGTGATGGGAAGAGGATCCGAATCGGCGTCTTTAAGAAGCTCTGATGCAAGTGACTGCGATGTTTGATCCGAATGACCGGATTCAGACGAGAACGAATGAGAAATTGAAAGTTGCGACAGAGAATTAAACCTCAATGCCGCCCCATTGTGACCAAAATGGTGGAAGGGAGACGTCAAATTCCGATGTAAAAGAACACTGCGCGTCCGCTCATTGAAAGAACTGGAAGACGAACAAGCTGATAATGAAGAAGATGATGAAAGAGATCGAATAAAGTGCCTTCGAAGATACAGATACAGTAATGGCGTCATTGTTGTGGACGATGAGCTCTGAACAAAAACAGGAAACTCCCTTGGAAGAAACTCGCCGGTGGGAGCTACCAAAACCTAACCAGGAATCGAGGATCACGGAAGGGTCAATTGGGTCGGGCCGATGTTTCTGGGCTTTTATAAACGGGCTATCAGAATGGGCCCATAAGAAATTCGGCCCAAATTTCCCCTTGTTAATCAGACATGATGATGAAGCTGATTTGAGATATTTGGACGGTCGAATTTACCTTTTTGTCCTTAAAATGAGATGTTTTTTTTTAGACCTTAAAATGAGATGTATTATGGTTGATGTTGATGGAAAGTTTAATTTTAATTGAAAATAACTTTCAAATCTTCCTTGAGATATGTGCTTGATTTTAAATTGTTGATTTACGTTTTTTTTTATCTGAGTGATATTTTATTGAGGCTGATTCTTTCTTGGAAAAAAAAAAATCAAAAATCATTTTATATTACCTTCGCACTTGAAAATTAGGAATATATATTTTTAGTTACACTTTAGCTAACAAAATGGCCAATTTATCTGTCTTCGACCAAAATATGTATATACATTACGGTGTTGATTTGTTTGTGGACGTAAGAAAATGATAATAGATTTTAAAGAAAATTGGTGACSGTAAGGTTAATTACTATTAATTTGCGACCGTGAGATTTATTTGACGACCAAACGTATTTGCAGTATTACTTGTGGAACTTGACAAATAATGAAAAATCAAATCGATGAAATCACATGTGGTATTAAAATATTGGTTGGCATTTAACATTATCCTTAGTTTTAATATAGTAACTTTTATTTGTTTGGGCAGTATATGACAACTCAAATGGATCTATTTATCTCTCTATATATATAGCTTATATTATCATCTCTCTCTTATATATACATGTGTATCGATTAAATTACAAGTTCGAACTTTATTATGTATTTAACAAATTCCAAACTTATTGGATATTTTTTTAAAATCAATAGACATATAAGACACAAAATTCATATATCACTAACTTTTGGATTCTATATTTAATCGGCCTACGTTTTAGAAAGTTGATACAAAACTAAAAATTAACAAAAGTTGAAATATTTATTAAACATTTAAAAAAATTATAAAGGGGGAATGGATGATAAAATGAAAAGAGTGGGATATTGCCTGTTGGATAATGTTTGGTGTTGTGTGGTCGTAGGGGGCGGTGGGACAGTGAAGAAATCTGACAAAGGACTGTTTGGGAAACACATCGATTCAGGTGATAAAACTTTTATACACAGAAATGCCCCCACCTTCTACACAGGGGCAGGGAACTTACCTGAACCAGCCGCCATTTTGTCTGCTCATTAAGATTTTATTTAAACCACTCAGACACAGCCTTTTTTCTTTTCTTTTCTTTTCTTTTTTTTTTACCTTGGCATTTATTATTTTAACCACCCCTCTCTCCCCTTATTTACTTTTCATAACTTTGAAATTCGAATTTTACCCATTGCTTTTTACCATTCTGCTGTGCTTTGGGATTCTTGTAATTTTACTAATCTTCCATGTTCGTATTCAATAAAATTACAAATATATATATATATATATATGTAAAGCTTTCAATTCATTTTTTTTTTCTTAAATAGATTCATATTGTGCCCTTTTCATATAATACATGGACGGGGATTCCAAAATGATGATTATTAGAAATATGTGCTTCAATCCATTTAGTGGCGTTCAAATTAGTCATTTTAATTGAAGTTTTTTAGTAAGTCATACAATAATAATAATGGTACAAATTTATTCGATAGAAAACAAAAATACTGAAATGAATTGTTTTGATATAAAAATCTAACTAGTGACTGTAAATTTTAGATTAACTTCGAAACTGTAAAAATGTCAGACTTCTTGTGATTGATCATTTGAATTATTATTAACTTTTGAAAATATGTTCAAACTCACCTCTAGACTAAGATGGTAAAATAGTCTTTTGTTGGTTTGTACACTCAAAATTACAAACAAATTATGCACTATAAGATTTTGAAAATTAAATTTTTTAAATCGATGTATTTTTAACTTTTAAACTTTAATAATGGCTTTCAACAATGTGGTTGTTTAAATCAAACAACAAATTTATAATTATAGTGACGTTTTTGTTGTACACATAAGGACATGTCACGAATATATGTAAATGTATGTAGCTGAGTTCTTTTTAACACGTATTTATTTATTAAGGTATCGTCATCTTCTTGAAGTATGTCTATTGCTTGTATTTTAATTTGTATTATATATATTTTATTATTTTACATTTTTATTCAAATTTAAAAACTGTCTCGATAATTAAGTGCATCAATGATATCAAGAGAGACCATGTCGGTGACAATCGATTCATAGAACACTGAGGATGTATTTAGGAGTAATGATAAAAACGAGTTATTTAAAAAATATATAAATATATATATATATATATATATTTTTAAATATAATTGATTTTTCAAAACCAACGTATAAGTGATAAAGTGATTTTGAACTCTTCTAAAATCAATTTTAGTCCAAAAATGATTTTGCTAATCACTCCCAAACAAACATATATAAACGAAAATAAATTGTGAGAATAGATTATAGTATTTTGTTTATCATAATTTTTCGGTTCTTGCATGTGGGAAATAGTTAGGTTTTATGTGGAATAAGTTCGAGATTCTTTTAGCATTATTTCACCACTTTATTTTGTTTATTCGAATCCGCCACAATTTTTTTAATTAGGTATATGAGTAACATTTATTAATGTTTCTTAATCAAGCATTTTCATTTGTCTGGTTCTCATTATTGAAAATAACCTTAAACTAATGGCTTGTTTCCAAATTAATTGTAAGGCAGAGGGAACAAAATTAGATAATGGTAAAAAAAAAAAATTATTTATTGTGTGTGTATATATATAGTTTCTTATTTTATAGCCAACATTTTAAAAGTTATTTCGATAAAATAAAAGCAATTTTATAATTAAAACCCTCAAATCGATATCGTCTAATCACTGATATAAATATTAGAAGTAATTATTGTCATTATAAATATTCATTTATTGGTATACTAACAAATATTCATTTATTCGGGTTTTATTATAATTTTTTTTAGATATGTCTATTGATAGTATTGTAATTTATGGTGCATTTTATATTTTTCAATATTATAAATTTATTAAATATTTAAAATTTTAACATAGAAAAAACAATGAAGATATAAATTGTTTTACTTTTCTCCCCTTGAAATGTAAATCAAACGCAAAAAAATAATAATTCGTAAAATACATTTTTTTATCATAATTGGTCCCTAAAGTTTCAAAATGAACACTTTTGGTCTTTGAAGTTTAAAGTAGATGTCAAATTGGTCCCTGAAATTTTAAAATGAACATTTTTGGTCCATGAAGTTTGAGAAATAGTTATAAATGATCCATGATTTTTTTTACTGTTAATTAATTAATATTAAAATGATATTGCAAATTGTAATTAAATGATTATGTCCTAGCGAACGATGGTGGCAAAGACGTGGTGGTCGTCGGAAAATGGTAGGAGAAAGAGAGCGAAGAGATGAGGAGATGAGAGAGAAAAAGTATAAAAGTACCATCACCTACACATATATTATTTAATTAATATAATCTGCCACATCAGCAACTACAATAAACAATTTAATTGCAATTTGCAATGTCATTTTAATATTAATTAATTAACAGTAAAAAAATCAGTGACCATTTAAAACTATTTCTCAAATTTCATGGACCAAGTTGACATCTACTTTAAATTTCAATGACCAAAAGTGTTCATTTTGAAACTTCAGAGACCAATTAGACACCTATCTCAAATTTCAGGAGCAAAAAATGTTCATTTTGAAATTTTATAGACCAAGTAGACATCTGCCTCAAACCTCAAAATCAAAAATGTATTTTTCCAAAAAATAATCATCAAATTGGCGGATAGGCCAGTTTTCCAAGTTTTTGCTTCAATAAATATATTTGTTTACTCTTTTCGTACTTTTTATTTTGTTAGTACTGTTCTAGAATAGTCATGTCAAAAGAATGTTTGAATATATATATATATATATATATATATATATTTATTTATTTATTTATTTAATAGAGCATTAAATACTAATTTTATTATCTTTGTCTTGAAATTATGATTTCTAACTTTTTTTTAATTATTTAACAAAATCATAGATAAATGCATACTTTGATAATTTATTTGATGGGTGGATATGCATATGGAAAATATTTAAAAATTAAGTTTAAATATTATTTTGATTCATRTACTCTCAACTTTAATTTATTTTGATTCATGTATTTTAAAATTTTTTATTTTGATTTCAACCTAATTAATAGTTAAATTTGTAATGTCGTCCCTCATTCAATACCATATCAAATGAACCATCTTTTGAGTGTGTGATTTTTTTGGTACAACAAATTTGAAATATGATGGTTTGAACAACCTCAAGAAAAATAATAACCGTTAATTACCGTTAAGCTATGCTCATATTGAATCAATTTGAGTCAATATAATTTCAACCAATGACCCATTGTTATTCATTAATTTTCTATTTCATTTATTTCGATCATAATTTTATTATGATACTTTTTTTACTAAATATTTTGAAATGGAACCAAAAAGTTATATTAAAGAGTTTCTAATATATATAAATTTTGTGTTCAACTTTGACCAGTAGATACCTAATTGGTAACTTTTTATAAGTGCGGAAAATAAATATTTTGAAAGTACACGGATTAAAATAAACAAATGTCAAAAGTACATGAACCTAAAACAAATCAAAGTAAAACGTTAAAGGACCACAATAGTATTTAAATGATTAAAATATTAGTTTTGACATGTACTTCCAACGTTGATTAATTTTAGTCCCTATACTTTCAAAATGTTGGTTATTGTATTTTCAATTTTGGTTTATTTGAGCCACGCACTTACAAAATGTTCAATTTGGTCCCTTTAAATTTAAAAGTGACAATTTTGGTCATTTAATTTTATACTTAATCTCATTTTTCTGTCACAATTTCGATACGACCTTAAAATCAATATATTTCTTAAAATGTAAACATTACTTTATACTAAAAAGTTTCCGTTATTTTTAAAAGTACAGAAATTGAAATTAACATTTCCAAAGTACATAGACTAAAATAAACAAAAATTGAAAATTACACAGAATACAATGGTATTTTAACATATTTAAATCTAAAAATAAAATATAAGTGTCAAACAACATAACTTAACAATCTGATACGTAGAATGCATAGATAGAACTTAAAAATTTGTAGTCATACTTAACCTACAAAAACATGTGGATAGTAGGCTTGAGATTTCACATCTTAAAATGGATATAGAAATAAAATTATATTAAATAAATTGACAAAACAATTACAAAAAAAAGTATAATATATTTTTAAAAGCTAGATACGGAAAGAAAAAAAAATCAAGAGACAATATTTGAATATCATGATTTAAATATTATAGATACCGTTATTATTTATTGTTCTCTAAAAATTTAAATTAAAAAAAATTGAACTTTAAATTAAACATTGAAAATTTGTATGTTATATTTACTTCATATTATAAAAAAATGATAAAGTAATATTTCTATGTTTGTTGTTTATAAATTTTACACAATGTTTATAAATATTTATTAAAGAAAAAAAACGAGATACATCAACGGTTACCACTTATAAAATAAAATCCCAAATCAGAAGGGGGAAGATAACATTGTTATCGTTCTTCATTTTCCCTCCCCACAGTCACAATCAGAATTCAGAGCCTTTTGAGAAATGCAATTACTTATATAATATATAATATTAATATATAAAGAAGAAATCCGTGTCGTCGATGGCAAATCGAAGCGGGTCCTCCTGGTTCATCAGAAGTGGCAAAATTTTGAAGTTTTTTAAACCACTCGCGATCCATGGCCTCATTCTAATGGCCCCAAAGAGCAAAGGTTGAAAATTTTCAGGCAATTAATTTTTCTTCTACTTTTTTTTTTGTTGGTCTCGCAACTTATTTTTCAACATTTTTCTTTTTACATAACGGCATTTTCTCATCTCCATTTCTCCCCTTCCTTCGTCCCCCTCCCCTCTCCCAGCCATATTTATACAACACGCTCGAAAAATTTGTTTTTTTGGCTTATATTTGCATGAATGAATGAAACTTGATGAGCCCTTCACCCTGAAAATCCCAATAAATCATATCCCAGAAGAAAGCCATCGTTGTCTTTATTTTCCCCCTGATTTCATTTTCCCGACAAAAAAAGAAAAAAAGGAAAAAAAAATCCCTTCTCGCATTCCCTTGTCTTGCCCACTACTTTTTTTGTTTGGTTGCCTCTTCCCTTTCCTCCGATTCCCCGACATAAAAAGATGAGGTGGGAAAGGGTCCAGCCACTCTCCAGACAGGGCCAAGATGGAGCTCTGGGAGAGATATCCGGGCCCGGTAAGAGGTGGGGTCACACTTGCAACGCCATTAAAGAAGGAAGGTATCTCTATGTCTTTGGGGGATATGGGAAAGACAACTGCCAGACTAATCAAGTGCACGTATTTGACTCGGGTATGGAGCTTTTGCTTTTTTTTTTCCTTCCCTTTTCTCATAACCTTTCTGTTCCTGAAGGTGGGAAATAGCTTGGTTTAACATTGTTGTTCATGTCTGTAGCTGTTTGAGATTTTTTTTGAATACCCTTTTCAGTAATGTTTGACCCCTCTCTGTTTGTTTTTGGTGGTATTCTTTGTTAGTGTTCCTTAATCAAGCACTTTCCTATGTCCTGTTGTCTTTTTTTGCTTTTTAGGAGACTTTGATGGCAAAAGATTTCAGTTGAAATGAGCTTGGTTTTAGTGGCAATCGCTATTGTAAATTGCATGTGGTTTGCTGTGGTATTAAAGTGGAAAAGCATTCAATTCCTAGGAATTACTTGTTTTTGATCTTGTCCTCCTGCCCCCCTTTTGAACCATTTATTATTTATTTGTTTGTATTTTGGTTTTAGATGTGCGTGATTATTTTAGGCCCCGGTTGATAACGATTGCATTTTTTTAGTTTTTAGAAATTATATTGTTTCCTCGCTATTTTCTTTGGTATGTTTTTTACCTTTCTCAAAAGGCATTTTTTTGAATTTAAATTTAAAAAACAAATACAAATTTTTGAAAACTCCTCCTTTTGGTTTTCGAAATTTGGTTTAGATTATGATTTTTTTTGGCTTAAAAAGTAGATAACAAAATGAAGAAATATGTAGCTGGAAGTAGTGTTGGTAAGATTAATTGGTTACTAAACACAAAAGTATACATGCATGTGTATTATCCTTCCTCATTTAGATTGCTGATTTGCAGCAAAACAAAGATGGAGTCAGCCTGTGATGAAAGGAAGTCCACCCACTCCAAGGGACAGTCACACCTGTACCACAGTTGGTGACAATCTTTTTGTTTTTGGGGGTACTGATGGGATGAACCCTCTTAAGGATTTACATGTTCTAGACACCTGTAAGTTAATTTTCCTCCATTTTGTTCTCCTAACTGTTTTGATACATGAATATTCTAGTGTCCTCAAAGTTATATGATCCTTTATGTTTGGCTGTTTTCTTGCAGAAAAAAAAAAGTTTCTATGGCTATGAGAATCAAATAATGTATTTAACTTTCTTTAGTTAACTGCTCCAGTTTTCTGTGTTTATTAGCTTTGGAATGCTAAATATTGGAATGTGGCTATACATGTTATTGAAAAATTTGCATAATTGCTTCATTTCTAGCTGTGGATACATGGATTTGTCCAAGTATAAGAGGTGAGGGGCCGGAGGCACGAGAGGGTCATAGCGCGGCCCTTGTTGGCAAACGACTCTTCATTTTTGGTGGTTGTGGCAAATCTACCAGCAACAATGATGAAGTGTACTATAATGATCTCTACATATTGAATACAGGTAATACTTTTTGCTTGTAAATTGAATCCAATAATTCTGGCAAATACCAATTTGTGACTATTTAGGACTTTTTTTAAACTTTTCAACAGATTATGCCTAAGCTAGTCTAAACACTTATTATTATAGAAAAATTTTCTTTTTGTAGTTTCATGTCATTTCAACAGAACTGTGGGAATGCAGTAAGGATTATTTACACTTACATGGGTTTATTTTTTTCTGGGAAACATTTAGAAAATTGTAATGCTCGATGGTCTGTGTTTTGCTGGATTGTGATACGTGTTTGGTTCTCTATTAATTAAAAATACTGCATGAGGGCTTGAGGGAAGTGTATTCCTTCTGTATATCTTCTTTCTGCCTTAGCCAAATCTAAAGGGTATGTTATAAAGTGCTCAAGCTTTTCTTTATGCACATTGCCACCTGTATCATGATCTTGATTGTATAGGTAATAATTGGTGTGGTCTGGATTACTTTTATTACAGCCTCAAATGCCTGTTAATGTAGAAAATTTTCCCTATATTTCTAGAGACATTTGTATGGAAACAAGCTACAACATCTGGGACTCCGCCGTCTCCACGCGATAGCCATACTTGCTCATCCTGGAAGAATAAGGTTATAGTTATCGGTGGCGAAGATGCGCACGACTATTATTTGTCAGATGTCCACATCCTCGACACAGGTTGTTATCATTTTTTTCAAGTCACCTTGCTATCAATCACGTCGCTGATAGTAGATGTTCATACAATATATGCTGTGTCTTATATATCCTGATTTTCTGTTTGGCATTTTATTATAGATACTCTAGTGTGGACAGAGCTGAACACTTCAGGACAAGTATTAACGCCCCGTGCTGGTCATACAACCATAGCATTTGGAAAGAGCTTGTTCGTTTTTGGTGGATTTACAGATGCCCAAAATCTATACAATGACCTCTATATGCTCGATATTGGTATGTGTAAATTCCTCAATAGCACCTTTGTAGAAAAAATGGAAAATAAGCTTGTCTGTAGTGGCATGAGGCATTTGCTACATTTATTGATGCTTGTCCGAGTTTTCCCCAAGTTGAATAGATACTGAATGCTGAGGGGCACAAACTGTCTTAATTTTTAGATAGTTCCTGAAAGATTCATATGTATAGAAGGTAGATCTTGATCATTTGGCTAAAATTTAGGAGTTGAATCTCTTTACAGAACTTCCTTATTTGTACATAGAGGTTGATGATTTTTCCATTGTCATATATTTTTGCTTTGGTAATTATATAGTGAAATATTATATATTGTAGATTAAAACTTATAATTCCACTTCCATTTACGATCTTCAATACTTGGTGTAGAAACTGGTGTATGGACCAAGATCACAACTATGGGTGATGGGCCTTCTGCTAGATTTTCAGTGGCTGGGGACTGTTTAGATCCCTACAAAGTTGGCGTACTCGCTCTTTTAGGCGGTTGCAACAAGAGTCTTGAGGCTCTCGACGATATGTTTTACTTGTTCACAGGTTTATCCTCTTGTCATTTTTCAATTTGGCAAATGGTTATGGAAATTACACCACATAATACCTCATCTTTGTACTTACCAATGGCAAAGGACACTAGGATTGCTTGTTGACCTTGATCCTTTCACAATCATTGAACCATTGAAGTGTGTATGGTCTCGGGTGGGGCTTGGTCTTCAATTGTAATTGATCCACCAAGGTTGAACTTACCATATTAATACAACTTCCTCCATCGATGACGTATCATTCTTTAAATGTTGACCTTTCTTGAATCATAGTATCTTCCATATGATTCCATGGTTGTAAATAATTTGCGAGTAATTTTCCTTTCAGGACTTGCTAGGGAAAATGAGAGGAAACTAGAGAAGTTGTCTTTGAGAAAGCAATTGAAATTGAAGTGTCAAGAACAGAATCTAAATGCAATTCATGGAAGAGCCATGGTACAAATTGGAGTTAGTGCTGATGTGTACCAACCAATCACTGTGCAAGGCTATGAGATTCCATGTAAGGATGTTCCTCTTGTAGTATTCCATGTTATAGTTCTTTGCTAAAAGTTGTATACATTTTCCAAACTCATGAAGGTACCTTTTCTCTGTTATGTACACCTCTAATGGCAATGGAAAGTTGGTTTAGTGAACACACCTTTCAAGATGTGTGCTTATTGCTTGCCTCGGGAATCTTAGTGTTTGATGGTAGTGCAATGGAAACAAGTTTTCAAGTTGATTCGATTTTCTTTTTTGTGATTATCAAGCATACGGCTTCTCGGTGGGCTTCTACATACCAAAAGGCTTTTTGTATTTACAGTCTTTTTTTTTTATTATGCAAGATTGGAAAGCTGTGATTGTATAGTCCTTAGGGGAGGCCGCCTTTAGGTTGTTTTGGCCATTTTTTGGGTGTTTTATCTAATATACCTCTTTTGTCTCTTATCAAAAAAAAAAAAAAAGACAAAAAAGATTTTCTTTTTTTCTTTCTTTATTATTTTTATTTTTTTAAGTGTTTCTTTTAGTAATAAGCAGGCTTTTATTAAAAGCTACAAAGGAAGAGGGGCCAATAAACCACCCAAAAATAAGAGAGTTTTTAAAAGCTACTCTAATTGGTGTTAACGGAAATTTTTTATTTACATGGAAAGGTTGAGAGCATACACCAAGAGAAACCCACAAATTTGATGATCTCTTAAAGCTCAGCCCACCATCTAGTGTGTCTCGAAAAGTTCTATGTATGATGTCTTTCCAACCATATTTCCCATGAGGTAGCCATAACTGCTCATCACCAAAGAGTTTCAGCCATGCATAGTGAAGAGATGCCCAAAACAAACTTTTTAAAGGTGATTACAGTGCTAATATTGCCATACGGTATGGAAATAGCTATAAGGAAGCATGTAATGGACTTAGCAGTAATGACATAACAATATGACAAGTGATTGTTACTATTTTATGGAATGATGGCATGATTCTGACTGAACTCTGATGGCATGATGCTCTAATGTGCAGACAAACAAAGTTTTCCATTGAACCAATCTCAGCATCTTCAAGGAAAGAAAACATTTCAAGCTAAGGTTACAGAAAGCATACCAAATGGATACACAATCGAAACTGTCATTGATGGGAAACCTCTGCGCGGAATATTGTTTTCCAACAAACCAATCCCTACTCACTTTGCTCATCCTAGTACTATTAGGTCAGACTGATGGCTAAAAATGTTCATTTTATTCAAGTAATTATACCTCATGTCAGGCACTTGTCGATCTCTTCCTTTTCTTGTAATGTTATGGTTTAAAACTTGAAATCCTGAAACCAGGAAGAGGACTTTTGGAGATATTGGCACAGTATCGAATGGTGATATCAACATCAAGTCAAAGACTTCTCGATCAACCAAGCAAGATGAAGTAGATAATAGAGAACAGGATGGGAGTAATATAAAGGCGTCTGCTACACATGAACCGGAGATGGTTGTCTCTCCTACCATGCCCGTGAAAGATCCAGCATCTTCTGATGCTTCTCTACCATCCAAGGTGACACCATCCCTTTCCATTTCCTTATCCTTTTCTTTTACCCATTGTTATTATTCATTAATTTGAAGAAGCTTTCTCTGTGAACATAACTAATATTGAATTGAAATGGGAAAAAAGTTATTACTTCCATTATTATTCATCTTATTGTTTGACTTTGGATGTCGTGACACGTGCTGGCCATTTAGTGAAAATACAGTGAGGCTTTATCCATTCCAGCTATTAGCTTATAATTTATGTATTGATAGACCTCCTAAGATGTTCATTTCTTAGTGTGTTGTTTTTGTATATATACGAGTGTGTATATATATATATATATATATATATATATATATATATATATATTTGTGAACTAGATAGTATTTTCAGAAGTGTAAGATACACCTTAAGGTAACAAACTTCTTTTCTGTTATTAGAGCCAACAAAACAGCCTACGGCAGGGGGATGAGAGCCCCCTCCCTAAAAATGCTGTTTGTCTAAATTTCTAATGAATAATAACAAATATATTACCAAAGTCTTAAGGCCAATATGTCTAAATTTCTGTGGTTGGGATTAGTAGTGAAGGAGAAAAGCTCTTGTGGGTCGATCAACGTTCTGGATAGCATTAAAGACTGACATTGGTGCAACTTGTGCGCTCAGGTTCCCACCTTATGTTGAAATATGAATTCTTATACTTATTGGTGTCAAATTTTCTTAAGGGTGGCTAACAAGTTATCCAAGTGAAAACTTTTTGGGGGTCCAATTCTGGTTCATTTTCAGGAACTCAAGTAAAGGGAACTTTATCTTTCCTAAGCGGAGTCCATTTGTTAGTTCGGACTCCTGGCTGGTTTGTTGTATGTCCTTTAGTTTCTTTCAAGATTGGCTTCTCATAGAAAATGATCTTTTGTATGCTGAATGTTGGGATGGAAGGAACTTTGACCTTCACGAAAGCGTTGGATGGCATTCCCTTTGGTTCTTTCTCTTCTAGATTTTTTTGTGTGGATTTATCTATAGGGGAGGATGATATACATCTAGATCTGTGCAGTCAAAAGATTAAGATTTTTCTTTGATGTTTTTTTCGAGGAGGAATCAATTCCTGAGAAAAGTCTAAGATAGAAATCTAGACCTCCTTCCCCTACTTGGACAAGGAAATTGCAGATCACTTGTTAAGGGTGAGGCTACAATGGTGTGCGCTCCTCAACACATTTGGCCTGGCAAGTATCCAAATAAAGTCAAGTTCTTCTCAAGGGAGCATAACGACGGAGCTTAAATAGCCACGACCAGATTCAAAAAGAAAAACCAAGCCATTTGCATGTCTCGTCCCTAGGATGATGTCCTTTATGCTAGAGAGATTCGGAGTCAGGTCACCTTTTCCTTAGTTGCTCTTGGAAATTTACTCGTGCCTTCTGCATGGCCCTTCTCATGGACATCATCAATCTCCTTTCAGATAAAGAAAAGAATATTATTTGGCTTCAATTGGAGGAGATTATGTACAACTATTTCGTGTAATTATATTTAGTTGCAAGGTTGAGGCCAAGACACACGAATGACACGTTTTTAACGAGGGCGAATCAAAAGTCTACTTATCTAGGAATTCTATCACCTATAGTTTCACATCATTTTTTTTCTTTGATTTCTCGGAATTGATGCCATGTGACTTACGCTATAGATCCCTATAACTAGGACTCGTTGCCTGGGTTGAGCAACACAGTGACCAGTATAGGGCTTGGACCCAATACCTCATAGTCGGTGATACCACAAGGCCCAAGGATGAAACCATCTCAACTAAAAAGAACACTTTTAATAACTCTCCCAATTTACCCCTACCAGAGAAGATTCCTTAAAGATGGGGTTTAGAATTTTCTTCTTCAAGTGCTGGTTTTGCTTGTAATTATTTATCTCTACTTGTAAGGGAATCTTTGCGAATAAAGTTATTCCTTGCTGTTTTCTTTTTCTGATAAAGCTCCATATGAGAGTCGTGAAAAAAGTTAATCTATCTATGGCACCGGCATTGTTCATACCATGACCATGAGAACATCATCACCATTTTATTAACTTGCAATATTACAATATTTTTTTTCTCTTTTCAGGTGAGTTCGAGTCCAGAATTGCCTCCTTCGAGTCTAAAGGATATTCCAATGCATGTTGCAATGGATATCGACATTGAAGTTTCGGGAGATACGAAGACAAATGAAGCACTGGATTCCAAGACAGACGTTCAGCAAGAAAGTATACCAGCAGCGGCAGCTCCAGACAAGGAAACTATTGCCTTCTTTCCCGACCAAGGTACGGTTGTACGACGAAATGGCCTATGTTGTATCACCTTGTCTTCTAATCATTGTTTCTCTATCAGATGACAGAAGGCCTGCTGCTATTGGGGAGGCAATCGAAGTTTTGAAGTAACCATCAAAACGACAAACGGGCAACGGAATGCAATTGTGAAGATAATCCATAGTGCACTAAACCTCTAGCCATTTGTACATTCATAGGAGAGCACAGATGCACACTAGGAAACTGCTGTGACCTACCATCTTCTAAGTTCTAACACATCTAAATCTGATCATGTCGAATCCTTTCGATGATTTTGATTCTTTTCCTCGTGCTAATTCGGGTTGTACGTAGTAGTTATATCATTAGAGTTCGGCGAAAAGTTTTCTAGTTTGTCCATTTGAACGATCCATCCATCATCCATTCGCTCTTTTGCAGATTCTTGTAGACTGCCATTCTTGCTTCAAGGAGGAATGGACCGTCGTTCAGCAGCAAACGTTTTCTTCTTCTTCTAGCTTTGTGTTTCATTAGCTGCTGAAGCCCTGTTCACTTCTAGTTTTCTAGTTGCCACCTCTTGTGTACTGGGAAAAAAATTAGGCATTACATTAGGAGTTGGAAATGTTTATGTTCTTATGAGATTCTTCTTAAAGGAAATTGCAGCACTGTAGTTTTTCCCCATGGAAATTACAACTTTTGTGATAGTTTTGTTCAGTTTCTGAACCAAGCCCTAGGGAAGAAGTATGGGTGTGCATGGTTTGACCGAACCGTACTATTCGATCTGCTGTATGTGCAAACTGAATGGGTTTTCTTTTTGTACAAACACGCTTGAAAATCGAATTGGTTTGGTTTGGTTCGGTTTTTATTTGTGGCTTAAATATTGTGTCATTTTCATTTACATATTTAATTTTAATTTCAATCATTTAAGCTCTAATTTAGTTTTTTTCCTTTCAAGTCCAGCTTAGATTCTGCATTTGGATTAAAATTTAAGCTATACTTAATAAGCTTGTTAGCATATTTGACTTTGCCCAAATTAAATGTTACTTCTTTTTTAAATTCATTTTTTTATTATTTTAAAAAATGGTTGATATGGTTTCAACAATATATACATCTCTCTATGAAAATTATGTTTTAGATTTGATGGCAAGTAAAATTAAATAATGTGAAACTCTAGGTGATAGAGTTGATTAACAAAATTTTCTAATTTTCTGGACAAGCATGCGAGATCATCATCATTTAATTGAATGATGTTATTGGGAAATTTAATAACGTGATCGCAATTTTTTTAAATAAAAAAGAAAAATTACAATCATGCACTAAACTTTTAAAGTTTCACTTCACAATTAATCAATTAATACATTTTTATCTCTTAAGAATGATCGGTGGTTGTCAATTCAAACATAATTCAGTAGATAAAATATTTATTTCTATTTGAAATATTGATGGTTTGATTCTCCATCTGTGTAATTATTAAACTCAAAAAAGAAAAAAAAAGTGATGGATGGTTTGAGATATTTGTATTTCCTCTTGGTTGTTATTGTATTGAAAAATTATATAAAAATGTTCATATTTTAAAACTTTCTTCCTAGGTTGTCCTTTTAAAATTTTAAAATCGAAAAATTATATATGTATAAAAAAAGAAAGGTTACAACGGAAAATATTATTCTTACCTATAAAAATTATATATATATATATTCAGAATATTAATTATTAATTAATAATAAAAAGTTGATATCTTTTTGTAGGCTTGGGTGGCGAGCGAGGGATCGAACTGCTTCTTTATTCTTACGCTTTGGATGTAACTGGGAGGGAACTTGGAATAGAATCTCATCTGTTGCTCCGTGAAAGGATCAGATACAGAAGCGTTTCATTGGCCGCCTCTGATAGGGTTCGAGCCACCATTTTCCACGCTCTTCTGCTCTGATTTCGTCCAAAAACCCTAATACTCTCTCCACTTTCAATACCTCAATCTTGGGTTTTTGTTATAATCTCAGGGCCTTCGAATTTCCTTAACTGGAGGTTCAAATTTGAATCCCAATTGATGCGGTGAGTGGCTTGAAACTCGTTATTTGCCATTGGGTTTTTTGTTTTTTTTTTGTTTTTTTTCTATTGCTTCCCTCGCGTGTCGTTTTGCGGGATTGTAGTGGGGAAGTCGGTATCTTAACTTTGCAATTCTTACTGTATTGGTTGATGGGATTGTTAGAATCGGTCTGTTCTTCTGTTTTTGTTTGTGTATTGTGGAAAAAAGGACAGTGTGCGAGCGAAGATATTATTCTGTTTCCGGTCGGAGGTAATGCTGTGCGTGTATCGGGCTACAAAATGTACCCGGAACATGGCATTTGATGAAAATTGTTGTTTAGTTATCATTGTTTTACTCAACCGGGTAATGAGTAGTTATGGTTAAAAGTGATGATACTTGGGAGGTTGAAAGCGAAGAATAGAGATATTTCCCTCGATTTTCATTATTTTTAAGCTTCTGCTACCATCAATGAATCCCATGTTTGGGTTTCCGAAGTTACGTTTCCTCACCGATTGCATGCATGATGCCTGGGCTTAAAATTTGTTTTGGATGAGTTTACGACGTGTATGTATATTCGAAGCACAACTTATGTACTGTTGGAACTGCTTGTTGATCACACCCAATCTGCCTTTTTGCTTGACAGGATGATTTATCAGTGGCTTGAGCTGAAGAATGTGCCCGTGCCTTTGTGGTTCTTTTAATACAATTTACCATTGTGTAAGTATAAAATTCTAATTTTATAGGATTTTAGATGTATGGTCCAGCAAATTATGCTTCTCAGTTCGGGCAGGGTCCTCAGAAACCATGGCCACCTGCATACCAACAGCGTGCAGTTGCACCTCCTCCGCCTCCTCCTCCTACCTCATATATGCAACCAGGCCCTCCAATCCCATCACGTCCTATAACTCAACAAGCACCTGCCCCCCCACCTCAGGCTGGTCAACCTCTTCATCTTTCTCAGTCGGGTCCTCACGTTCCACCACCTCCACTCTGTCAGGGCCCATCCGTTCAAGTGCTACCTGGTGGGATCCCAAACATCCGTCAAACTTATTTTCACACTTTTCCACCAGTCCATGGAAGCACACAAGGTTTTCAATTTAACTCAAGTACTCAGCAGAATGTACAACTTTCACAGTCAGGAGTTCAGAACATGCATCATATTCTACCTCCACCACCCCCGCTACCACCACCACCACCACCACCTCCTCCTCATGCTCCTAATCCACCACCACCCCCTCCTCATGCTCCTAATCCAGATTTATTACGGCCTCCACAACCCTCTACAGTAGTACCTGTTCATCCTCCTTCACAAGGACAAACATTGTATGGAGCTCGAGTTCATCCACCATTGCAACAAGGTGGTTTGCAGGTCTTTCCCTCTATACCACAACATCCAACAACGTCCAACTTCCCTACTCCTCCTTTTGGAGGAGTTATGCAATCAAATCTTGGAGAGTCTCATTTGTCTCCAATGGCTCCTCCACCACCACCATCCTCTCCGCCACCTATTCCACCTTCTCCCCCTCCTCCCACGTCGCCCTCCTTTTATTCAATTCCAAGCTCGGGTTCTTCCAACTTGTTGTGCCAGTCTGAATTTGATCCTAGTTCTACCATTAATTCTAGTAAAGAATTGAAAGCCTTTGAGTCTAATCAAGGAGGCACACCTACCAGACATTTAGGGGATAACGGACCCAAGCATAAGCATAGAAATTTGGATGGCAGTATTGGCCTTATGATGGGTTCTAAAGTGGACAATGAGATATTGTCAGATAAAGGTAATGTGCAGGATCTTCCTCCATCCCCACCTAAGCCAAAAGATGATAAAATTACCAGGAAGATAGGAGTATTATGCAAGTACATTGCTAATAATGGTTCCAGTTTTGAAGACACTACTCGCCAAAAGGAATTTGGGAATCCAGAGTTTGAATTTTTATATGGTGGTGAACCGGGAAGTGAAGCTGCAATTGGTCATGAATATTTTCTGTGGATGAAGAAGAAATATAGTTTGGATTGCAAAAATAAAGAAATGGAAGAAAAATCTCCAGTGAGATCTTTAAGAATTGGGCCACAATCTGAGTCTTTGACAGTGTCAGCAGCATCCATTTCACCTGAAAATTCCGACATGGAGATGGAAGGTTAGTCTTAGTGTTAATAAATCTCTTCCTATACGGTAACGTTTGACATTGGTGCTGAGTTTATAAGTCTTTTTTCTGGGTTGATTGTTTTCCCTTAACAGATGTTGCGTGATCTATAACCATGAAAGCTTATTACTTGAGACAATCAGAGTGAAATCTATGAAGCCAAGGCAAATTCTCTGCAGATTGCAGGGGTTTTGAGAAACTTACTATTATATTCATCACATGAAAATATTGTGATACTTTTGTTTCATGTGTATACAGCTCTGCTGCTTCTACTAAATTTCTGGTTATAAACGCATCATTCATTTAATTAAAGAGCACATTTAAAAAAATATATATTTGGGCTAGGAATTTAAAGGAGTTATATTTCTTGGCTATTTGGATCTTAGGCATTATTGAAATCCATTTTGTATCCTGTTAAATAGAATGTCTCGTATGTTTCTGGTAATTGTGTTTCTTTATATCTGTTTATCTGTACTTCTGTTTTAAGAGCTTCAATTTTGCTGTGAAGAAAATTTCTCCAATTTAAGTTGATAGGTCAGTTTTCTAATCTAATTTTGATCGAAAATTTTGTCCAGTTGGGAGATTAGAATAAGAAGAACTCAAGGGATATGGTTGTGACGTTGTTTATTTGTAGCATGAGCTCTGTAAATGCTTAATGCAAGTACCTTGTAGTAACTGGAGTACTGATTTTTTTTCCTCCTTGTTTTGTGTGGTTTCTTACTGGTGGCTTCAAGATGATATTACCCCAGATGGTATAGGGGAGGAAACTAGTCACTCCTTTAAAATTCAAAGCTACGAGTGCAAATCAAGAAAAGAAGAGCATGATGCAAAGGATCAGTTACAAGGACCTAAAGATTTGCAAAGAAGCAGCCCAGTGAAGGGGAAAGTAGCTGAAGGTATGCATTTCTATCTTTTTGCGTTTCTTGTTGAATGGGTTCATGCATGGCACAGATTTTGCTTTGTGATATTGTGGTGCTTTGTGTCTTACTGTCAACAAAGTTGAGAGAAAATATTGTCTTTTCACTCAATGAATTCGAAGTAGTTAAATAAGAGTTATATTTCTCTTGCTGCTGCATCTTTTAAAAAAATGAATATGGCAAGACAGAATCTTTTCTTCTTCTTAGAAGGGTTCCACTGGGGTAATAGATAAGAGATTCTGACATCACTAGGAAGAACTCTGCTTATTAAATTATACTTGTGTTTTTCTTTCTGCTGAAAAATTTGAACAATGTAAAGCTATGGTTTGGATATCAAGCATAGTATTCTTCAGTTTTTGCTTTTACTTCTGTTCAAATATGCAGTTCCACAGTTCCTTTCAATTCAACCTAGTTGTGCCATGCAGAGAGGATTTTGGACGAACCTGGGTGAGAGTTAAATTAATTCCGCAGGAACTTTGTAGTTTGTCAGATTAAGTCATGTGAATAAAACCAATGACTCTGATCTGCTATCCTGGTTCTGAAAAGTTGCATTGATTTGACAACACATAAAAGGTTTCCTTCAAGGTTTTTGATTTGTGAATTTCTTATGAAGTTTGTTTCTTTTATCGTATTCCTCATGTTGAGATCGCAATCATGGGATTACTGCTTTTTCATCCTCATTTTTGTATGTCTAATAAGCATCTACACTTCCTATTGAAGGTCTTTTTTTTATTTTTATTTTTTAAAGAAAAAGATGGAGAGTCAAAGCTTCTGCTCGAGCATGAAAAATCTGTCAGCCTGGAAGCTTGCCAAGTTCACAGCCCTGTCATAAATACTGCTGGAGTTGTTGAACAGCCTTTAGGAAGCAATTTTGAGATTTCTGTTACCTGCATACAAAATGAAAAAAGTCTAGCAGCTTCTGAAGCTGTTAATTCTAGTCTGTCTACTGAACTTATTATTGGTGGCAGCCCATTCAGACTTATACAGGACTACGCTTCTGATGAAAATTCAGAAACCGATGAGGAATCACACCTTAAAGATGTCAGTTTTGCTATCTCACCTTCAACTCCAGCTTCTTCCAAGACTTCCGGAAAAGACAGTGATAATTTGACTATTCTGGGATCAGAAGGTTCTTGCCAGGTTCAACGGAGTAATGTTCCACCTTGTGAAGCCTCGATGCCTGATTTTGGTTCTCAGTTCCTCTCGGAATCACCAAAACTGATTTTTGATGCCAATGAGGCAAATGTGAGAAGGGCAGGGAATGAACGGAACTATAAAATTCATCAGAATCAAGTTGGCACCCGCACCAGTTCTAAGTCTTTGGATGCAGATGCAGTGAAAGGTCGTAGTGTTGATGTTCTCCATGATAGTCACAAGTTACAAAAAGAGAATGATGAGGAAAAGCAGAAGTTTGGATCATCGCCTGTAAAAATAGATGAGTTTGGAAGATTAGTCAGAGAAGGTGGTAGCGATAGCGATTCAGATGATTCACACTATACAAGGAGACATAAGAAAAGAAGAACTAGAAATAGTAGTGAAAGTCATTCTCCTGTTGACAGGAGGAGGGGGCGAAGGAGTCCGTGGAGAAGAAGGCAGAGGCGAAGTCGCTCACGCAGGTAACAATACTTTTCGCATGTATATATTGTTACTTACAGTGTGAGTTAATTCACTCAATGTTATTAAGGAACAATGTAGCCTAAGCAATTATGTCAGATTAGATATGCACTTGTTTCGTTAACTTTTGAGATTATTGTTAATAGAAAATTTTCTCTTCCATTGTTTCAGTTGGTCTCCTCGTAATCAAAGAGGCAGAAGCAGAAGCAGGTCTCCTGTCAGCAGGCGTACAAGTCAGTTTAATAATGAGAATATGAAACGAGATAAGGGTATGATACGAAAATGCTTTGACTTTCAGCGAGGTAGGTGCTATAGAGGAGCATCTTGTCGCTATGTGCACCATGAACCCAGCAAGAATGATGGATCAAGACACCATAGGAGCAAACATCATGATGTTCATCCAACTTCAGAGAATATAAAGGGTAGAGAGGACACTGTGAACATGTCTAGGGAAGTATCAGATCCTGGGCATATTAAAGTTGAGAATCAGGGGTGCATTCAGCATAATGTGTCCCCAAAAGATGATACCCATGATTGGAAGAAAGGTAGTCCCACTGGTGATCCAGATTTAGATGTAACTAAATGTCAAAGTTCTAGAGATAGAGCTGGCTTAGTTCAAGAAGAATTAATTTATTCCAAAGCAGCAGAGGCTGTCCACATTCACGTTAACGAGAATATTCAAGAAGCAGGGAAGTCTTATGAGCAACTTTCAGTTACGGCTGCCTCACAATGCATGAGCAATGCTGATACTGAGAAATTATCGGGTGATATTTCCATGAGCATGCTGACTTCTGTAGAGAAGTCTTTGGCTCATGCTCAGCAATCCAACATGTTTGCTTCAGAGTTTGAAGCTGCCAATAGTGTCTCACACCAAATGGATGGTTCATTTGTCTCCCATTTGTTACCCGATCAAGTAACTGCTGTCAGTACCAATAAAGCTCCTGAATGTGAACATTTTCCTGATAAAAATTCATTAATTAAGCTCCAGTTTGATACCAGTTCTGCTGGTCAGCAGCCTTCGACCTTACAATTTTTATCTGAGTCTCCAGTACCAAAATCATTATCTGCTACTGCTCCAGGTTGTGCTATGGATGATGCCCATCCTCTAAGAGAGCTGCCCCCTCCGCCTCCTCTCCCAACTTCATGTGTCACTAGTGCTGATGTTCTAATGCCTACCCCCTATAACTTTGTGTCACAAAATGTGTCCTTTCCTTCTAAGCCTTCTCTACCGGGAGGTTTTCAACCTCATCAGGATATCGTATCCATCCAATCATCTCATTACCACAGCACCACTTTCCCGCCTTCAAGACCATTATATGATCCAACAATGGCTCATGTAACTACCAAAGATGGTACGCCAATGCAATTTCATCAGAGTCATTTGTCTCAAGGAAGTGATCGGGGTTCTCAGTCTGTTATGAAATCCCAGCCATTGGTGACAAATTCTCATTCTATGCTTGGTGAGTCTCCAGTTCGGGAGCCTTATAGAGCTCCATTGCACATGGATGAAATTAGATCAACCGCCCCAGTTGCAAATAATCGACCTATTCAGCCCTTTGGATTCCCCAGCTTTCAGAAAGAAGAAAACTTTGGGCGGACTTCTGTGGAGATGAGTTCTTCTAGTTTTTTTCCCCATCGGAACTTTAATGATCAATCTATGCCCTTCACAAATGCAAATAGAATGCAATCTTCTGGTGACAATTTTCCTCCCAGTGAATTTCGAAGTTCATTTTCACAGTTTCATTCTTATTCACGGTTCCAACAGCCATTATATGCCTCGCAATCTGCACATGATAGTTTTTTACATGGCCCAAGTCAGATTGGTACTATATCTCGACATTATCCTGATCCTCTAAGCAGGAACCATTCGTCTTTGCTTCCTGATTTTGGGGGTTTGGGTATTACCACTTATCATAATCCTTATGCGTCTACTTTTGACAAGCCACTTAGCTCCAACTTCAGATCTAACATTTTGAACTTTGGAAATGATGCACCTAGTGGTGATATACGTGATTCTACTTTCAATTTGAGCAATGTTCGAGTTGATGGGCAAGGTGCTAATTATTTTGGATCAGGGCTGACAACTACTTCGCCAAAATCCACCAAACCTTCGGGGAAACACTTGCCCAGCTCAGGTGGTGATCAGTATGATCCACTCTTTGACAGCATTGAGCCATCACCACCTATTACCAAGAAATCTGATCGCATTCGAAAGCTGGAAAAAGCAAGAGAATCTCATATGATGACAAGACTTGGTGGTTCCCATAAATTACCAGATGTGGAGGAGAACAACAAGCATAAGGAGGTTGCTGCTGTGGCTTCAACTACTTCTCTGGAGAATGATGAATTTGGGGAGACAGCAGATGCAGAAGCTGGTGCTGTTGAGAATGACCTTGATGACGAAGAAAACTTAACCGGAGAGATTGAAATTGATCAGGTTAAGTCCTCAGAGAAGAGCAAGAAATCCAAAGGTTCCAGGTCGCTGAGGCTTTTCAGGATTGCTATTGCCGATTTTGTGAAGGAAGTTCTAAAACCATCATGGCGACAGGGCAATATGAGCAAGGAAGCTTTTAAGACAATTGTCAAGAAGACTGTTGACAAAGTATCTGGAGCTATGAAGAGTCACCAAATACCCAAGTCTCAAGCAAAGATAAATAGATACATTGATTCGTCACAACGAAAACTGACAAAGCTTGTTATGGTACGTTATCTTTCTCTCTCAAAAGAATTGGATTATTTTGGTACTTATCTTAGAACATTAGAGAGTATACTCCCAATTTGTAATTCCATTTGCTTGAAGCTATGAAAAACTTGTCGATAAAATAGAAAAATTATAGATAATGATTTGTTGGTTTACTTTTGAAATTGAAAAAGAAAAACAGTAACAAACAACTACTGAAGTAACTTCTTGGTAAACTTTTGATCTTATGAAGTATATTTTTGTTAGAACATTTTCTTTAATTTTATAGCAGAAAGACAAACGATGTAGCTACTGGAACTCATTCCCCTTCGGCTACAATTATTTAACGAGGAGAGCAAATGTAGATGTATGAATGTAACAGGTTTTAGAAGAAAGGGAATTTTTAAGGTGGTATTCATAGATTATTTCCACAAAAGGTGATTGATATACTATTAAGGTTTAATTTTTAAGAATGTTGCATTAACATGGCACTCAATCTTATGGCCTTTTTAGGATTTGTGCCTTTTTGAGAGGGGTTTTGTTGCTCTGCTTGATTTTGTAGATGATTAAGGTTTAATTTTTAAGAATGTTGCATTAACATGGCATGGAGAGGGGTTTTGTTGCTCCGCTTGATTTTGTATATCTCATTCTTTTGATGGAATCTTGTTTCTATTTTTATAAAAGTTATATTCCATTTGTTTATTCTTTGCTGTGTGATTCCTTTTTTTATAATTCAAGCATTAATACTGTCCTATATGTTATCCAGGGTTACGTTGACAAGTATGTTAAGACATAGAAAATGAACGAAAGCTGCAATGCCAATGTGGTGGACTGATGAGAGCAACATTATTATGGATGCTTCTCCCCTTGTGGTGGTTATCAGGAACTATGCATTGTTGTTTGACATCTGCAGGGGATGGATAGGTGATATATCCATAGTGTTGGTTGAAATGTCGGTCAGAGTTAGTAATGGTCCTGTGGATACTGGAGAAATGATGAAGCTTATGATATGTTGAGCATCGTGACACAAGTTCTTTTAACATATGATTCTCATTAGAGTCCCGAGGCCGCAGCAAAATAACGTGTATGTAATATGTTTTCCTGAAAAATATTTTGTAGCCTTTTTTATACTTTCTAGATATCTAATTGATGCAGTAAATGTTTGCAAATGGCCGAGTGTATTTTTCTCTTCTTCTCAACATTGTAGTTGTATTGAGTTAGTAGAAAAGTATTGTAGTTTGCAAACATATTAGGAAAATATGTTAATTTTGCTGAGGTAGTGAGGAACTTGTCTCTTCAAGAGAGAAATTGATATTATGAACCGTGAACTTGTCTTTTTAAGAGATGATGAAGGGAGAAATTGATATTATGAACCGTAAACTTGTCTTTTTAAGAGATGATCTTGCACATGTCTCAATCCAACGCGTTTCTTGAAGAGAACAGTTTTGGTTTGGATGATAACTACCATACTTTATTATTATTTCTACTATATTTTATAAATTTTCTTAAAAACTATTATATTTTCCCAAGAAATCCGTTCAATCTGTGAAACATTGCTTATTGTTTTTAATCCCTACCAAATGTTTATGTAATAATTTCCAGTGACAGTAGAATGCATGTTTTTACTTCAAGGGCGTAATATAAGGTAGATATAAGAAGCCTTGAAAGTTTGCTTTGGATTTTGATCGTGTTAAATGAATACTACTTATCCTTCCTCCTTGGGTTTACTGCAGGAAACAACTAAGTGATGTGATAATACTTTGATCTTTATGAAAAATCTGTTCATGCTTCTGGTTTAAGGACTTATTGAGGAGCATTCCATCATCCTTCAACCATTTAGTGACCATTGACTTCCTTAGAGTTGCACTTTGCGGTCTTATTCTCAGTTTATTGGTATAAGGTATGTTTAGGAGGAACAAATTGTATTAGCATCAAACGCATTTACTTTGTACCTTTGCAGATTATTACTTAACTAGGATGAGTATATATGTTCAAAATTTTGGATTAGTTTAGGTCATGTCTGTATATCCCTCGTGTGTTTATTGACAAGAAAATGTAACAGTTGGGCTTCTAAATTACAAGGAATTGTTTTACAATTTGAATTATATGTTGGGACGAATACTGTAAAATAGATGAGTTTGTGCTGACTGCTTGAGAAATAGATTTTGGCCTTGTTTTCAGTAGCCTTTAGACCCTTATTTTTTATCTGAACACTTTGACTATGTAATGAAGGGAAGRAGTCTGTTGGGTTAAGGTTAGACCAGCTTTTGAGATTGTTATTCTTCCGACTTTGTTGCTTATGTTATTGGAGAATCCTTAAAGAGAAATATGGGAATTTAGAGAATGGTATCTATGGACGAGACTTGTCTACCATGATGAAGTATGTTTTCCTTGGTTCAACATGTGGAGTAGTTTGTAATTTCAGCTTAGCCATGATGGTCCAAGATTACTTTGTATTAGTTTTTGGGAGGGGTGCCCACATCTCCATCCTGCTGTTTGGAATTCGAATCTCCAACCTTTTGATTGAGTATATACCGCAACCAGATACAGACTGGCGGGATAAGCTTCCTTTTGGCTTGAATTGATGGATGATCTTGTTCTTAGAGCTACAGAAATTATGAAATGATTCCATTCAATCTCATCAAGATGCTCAAGTTACGACATGACACTAGTATTTCAGACCCAATCAAGTCAAGTCATGAAGTGATATAGTATTATTCCTCTGATCAGAACCAGTTTTCTGATGTCAAAGACTCTAGAACTAGAAGCTTGCTTCCTTTTTATGTTTCAGTTGGGGAGGAGACAGATGTGACTCCAAAACTGTTCACAATTCAACCGTTCCAAGGACGGGATCTGCCAGCAAAGGGTGTTTGTAATTTTGGTCGGAGAGGACCGATTGTGTTATGTTACGAACTACTTAAGATCTTACTCTTTGTCAATCTGAATATATTTCACTTGAAGAATTGTAGATTTGTTATCTGATTTGTGAGGTCATATTTTGAAAAGAAAATTTATGAATAGATGAAGATATATCTGTTAGAGGATCCAAAATTTAAGGGGATTTTTTTTATTAATTTGTTTTTAGAATTGTTTTATAATACTATGCTTAAAGTAGAATGGTTTTGTCTGCAATAATTCAATTGATGATCTCCTTTTAATATCTCTACTTGTATTTTTTGACACCATTTTCAAATGGTGCTGATGGTTTTTCCCCCTCTATTTCCTTATTTTATTATTTTTAATAATTGTAATATCAGATCTTAGGATATCATATAAATATCACTTATATTCTTTGATGATCAAATAAAGGTGTTGATTGCATTTTTGTTTTTTTTTGAGATACAAATAACCAGCACATCACATCAAAAATCAAAGGAAAGAGAAAGAAAGTCGGTTAGTTCTTAATAACCATAGGTTTATGTTCTTGGATATAGGGGAGTTAAAGCTCCAATTTTCCATTATCAATAAAATAAAATAAATAAAATAACAATAGGTTTCATTTCAAATAATTTTTTTTTTCCAAATTTGTTTAGATTTTTTATTAGGCTAGGCATCCAACAGCCATAGGAGTTAGATTTTATGTTTATCATTTTATATATAATAATTTATTATTTGTTTTAAAAATATATTATTTCAATTTTAAAAAGGAGTACATTAAAGAGAGTTCTAAAATCACAATTTTTGAAAATCTTATTTATTATTATTATTTTTTTTTTCACTTTCCCTACAAATCAGTAATAGATAAAAATATGAAATCAATACTACGAAAACCCAATTAGGGTTTATGTCACCTAGTAAGATGATAACACCAAATGGCTTAAGAAAAAAAAAAGTTCCTCTCAAAAAAAAGAAAAAGAAAAAGAAAGTTCGAAAATAAATAAAATTTCAAATGAGCTAAAGAAATATCTCTTGTCCGTCCATGGGAACTTAAAAATTTTAATTTGTTGACTAATTGTTTAATTTATATACCATCAAAAGTTATGAAATGTTTTTAAATAATTAAACTAAATAACTTATTTTGAAATTAAATTTAGGGCATCCTCTGATTTTGCTGATGCGCATGCTTTGCCATTGCCAGTCCTCGAGTAAAACGCTGAGGAACAAGACCTGTTTGGTGACACGGATAGTATAACCTCGACGGGAATTAAACGGAACCGCAATGGAATTTCTTTGTCCAGGGATAACGCTCCAAATCCGGTCTCATAGTTTGCAACCTACGAGGAAGAAGTAAGGCGGGGCGGCTCGCGGTAGTTCAACTTCAACTTCTACATTCAAATTCCTTCGTCGTCTCTCTTTTCTTCTGCAAGTTTCTGCGAAGTTCTCTCTGCTTCTTTCAGATTCTAACGGCCATCGGACTCTGGAGGTTTCCTTTCTTCTCTAATCTTCTCTTTTCTCTTGTTTTGGCTTTTAATTGTCGTTTCGTAGTATCTCGATTTGTTTGCGCGGTTCATTGGCTGCTATTTTCTAATCTGAAAATGTTCATTTGTGGTTATTATTGAATGGATTCATAATTTAGCTTCCTTTTGATGTTGAACTCTGCTACCGAGTAATGGCATTCTTCTCCCTGTTTAATTTGCTTTGGGTTCGATGGTAGAGCAAAGATGTCATTGTGCACTTCAAAATTTAGGTATTTATCTATATTGGTTTTGAAGAAAACTTTCATTATGGTTCATTTAGTCTACCATCTGGAGCCTGGGTTTAGGAAAAGGTTGGTAATACTGATAATTGGATGTGTAAAGGGCGATACTTCTGCATCTCATAGGTGGTTTTTGTTAGAGTGCACGTCAGGGTGCAACATGCAGAATAATTGGCAATTAAGAATTTGAATTCTTTATATCTGACTCACTTTTTTTTTTTTTTTTCTCTTTTTCAAAGTCTGCACCCGCTCAAGGGTTTTTGATTTATACAGTATCCATATGCCTCAGAGTGCATTATCTTTCCACATTTATATTGTTTGGGTACTAGGGCAGAGTGTATGTGATTTAGCTTTAAGGATATCTCTAATATTTTTCTTTGGCATAAACTCCGTTTTAGATATTCAATTAAGTGGTTATGTAATGGGTAAATTGGACAGGGCAAGGAAACTGAGAGATTGTGTAGAAAAAGAAAATTGTATAAGTTGGATTCTCTCGACATATACTTGAGATGGTAAGAAAAACCAGTTCTAACTTTTGTATTCTTGATTGTAATGCTATTTCACCTCATATTATTAGTGATGAAATCCTTTAAATTTTCTTTTGGAGAATTCATATCTTTCACGTTTCCCTCTGTTCTCTGTGCAAATTTTGTTTATGGGTTGATTGTAGTTGTCTGTTGGTTTTTCTGCAGAGAACTTGAGTTTTGGTATTTAGGATTTCTTGCTTCTTATAACAAACGTATTTGATAGATTAAATGTAATAATAGGCTCGAAGCCTACACAAACCCAAAGGAGATGAAAAACATCCTCCATGTGCATAAACTTTGGTATACTGTATACAATATGTTTTTGTCCTTGCATCCCATGTTTTGAAGTCTTTCCTGTTTTCTTCAGCACATATATGATTACTTCAATTGAAAAGCTTGTGGACTTATGTCTCATGAAGCTTATGTTGGTTTCTTTCCCCCATTTTGTTTTCTGCTGCTTCTGAAGTTCACCAGGAAGTCAAAAGGAGGGGATTCCAAAATAACTAATACCATATACCTTCACAACCTCGCTAGTCTTAAGCTTTGAAGAAGACAGATTCGGAAGTATCCAGGTTAATAAGGATGATCCCTGACTGAGAATGTTAAGGTTTCTAGGTGTGTTCAGATTTTTCCTTTGAAATTAATTGCATCTGCGGAATTACACCACAATAGATTAAGGCAGGTTATGGAAATGGCTGTTTGCAATGAAAAGGCTGGTTTAAAAAAGAAAAGGAAAAGGAAACACAAAAGGAGGGGTAACACTACTAGAGGTGATCACAGAGGTTGTGATCCTGCTGAAGATAATGTATCAACTGATAATACTGGTTCTCAAGAATCTCCGAAAAAAATATGCTTAAATGTGGAGCCAGAAATGGGGCAATCTCATTCAGAAGTAAATCTACCGAGGGAAAACAATGAAAAGAAGCACGATAATTTACAATGTAAAGAAGCTTCTGGAATATCTGTCTCAACCATATTAAACGTTAAAGTTCTTAAAGAAGAAGATGGGATGTCTACATCCCTAAATGCAGACTTCTGTTCGGCAGATGGAAAGGAAAATTCTTTAGTTCCTGAGGAACCAGATGGGGAAGGTTCTAATACAATTAAAAGAGATAATGAGCACACGGAGGCTGTAGATCATTCAACTCCATCAAGCCATGTTGAAATCCGAAGGAAAAGAAAAAGAAATCGCCGTCGTGGAAAGAGAAGATCCGTAGAGTCCCCTAAGAAAAGTTTGGAATCCGATGTGGAGGACGAAAAGGAAGTTGCTGTATTGGGCCATCCTCATGAAGTGGAGTCAAGCAGCCACCTTAAAAAATTTGCAATAGAAGAGGTTATGAGTAGGGTTTTGTTGGATGAATCTATTGACTGCTTAATTAGTGAAAAAGCCGAGTTGTTGTCTGCAAATACAAAGGAAAGCTCTATGGTTTTTGCAGATCCTCTTAGGTCCAAGGATCGTGAAAATATTACGATGGTTAAAAATGATAAAGACTGCTTAGAGACTAAAGATTGTTTGGGTCAATCAAACAGTGATGGTACTCATGAAAAAATAAAAAGAGAGAGAAAAAAACGTCGAAAAAGGAGAAAGTTTGCAGATACCCTTGAAGGAAGTTTGAATTCTGGTGTGGAAGACAGTAGGGAGGAGTCTACAGTCAACTGTTTAAATGAAGCGGAAGCAACAAGTTTGCATGAGCATTCTATCACCACCAATATAGTAAAAAATGTTTTGGTGGAAGAAGTGTCCATTGAATGCTCCATTGGTGAACTTCCATCAGAAATGAAGGAAAGTGAGCAGACCATAAAGCAAAAAGTTCCTCATTTGTTGGCTTGTGATGCTACAAATGATAATGTTGGTGCTGTTCTAGAGACAAAAAGTTCCTCAAGGATATCAAATTCTTCAAATGAAAAAGATGCAACTGGTTGTTCAAAGAAAAAGCTTCTCATACTTGACGTAAATGGACTGCTTGTAGATTTTGTTCCATATTTTCCAGATGGATACACTCCAGACATTATAATATCACGTAAAGCAGGTGAAGGAAAATAATACTAGATGTGACCTTAGCGTTAATGAACATCGAACTCATTATTTACTTGGCTAAATCTTTCTTCTTTCAGTATTTAAGAGGCCCTTCTGTGACGACTTTCTACAGTTTTGTTTTGAGAGATTTGAAGTGGGGATATGGTCATCGAGAACCTGGTAGTTCAATCTAAAGCTAATCAATTGCCTTGCTATTTCAACTAATAATAGTTTTCAATATGATTTCCAGTTGTCTTGATTTTTGCGCACATGTAATTTTAGCATTAGCTTTGCAAATTTTAGCCCTGACACTAATCATGCCCATATCTTGTGTTATATTTGCAGGAAGAACCTGAACATGTTAGTTAGGTTTCTTATGAGAGACTCCAGACACAAACTACTTTTTTGCTGGGTAAGCCATGTCATATCTCTGCAAAAGTAGGAGTATGCTTCACCTTGCTACTAAGAAATTGTGGGGTTGTATTTAAGTTAACATGTAAAATTTGCTTATGTTATTTTTAACCATTTTTCCAGATTTTTCCAGATTTGTTTACCTACGTTGATGAATTATTAGTGGTAGAATAAATATTGTTTTACTGGAAAGTGCCAAGCGTATAACCTGATTAAAACAAAACTTGTGTTTGTTTTTGAGGTTCGAAATGAGAATTCAAGGAAAGAACGTTAACTTTTATTTTTGTTGTTTTTGGTAAATGAAGAACAAGCAACTTAGGTTCAAGTGATTTAGCCTTTTGGTAACCTACTGATTGTATTTTTGATAGCAAGTCAATTATCTGGCTTCCCCCCACCAACAAATTTCTTACTCTAGTATGACAATGCTAAGACGGTTGATGCAGGATCAATCGCACTGTACAACTACAAGGTTCACCACTATTGAGAACAATAAGAAGCCCCTTCTTTTGAAAGAACTGAATAAAATATGGGAAAATTTGCAACCTAATCTTCCATGGAAAAAGGGGGATTATGATGCATCAAATACATTATTGTTGGATGATTCCCCATACAAGGCCTTGCGCAATCCAGTTAGTTGAAAACCTCTCCTCTTTTCTTATCTGAGAATATGAAACTCTTTCAATTCTATTGAAGCTTATTTAATGGCTTTTTGTCTTGGCTTATCATCATTTTCAGGCAAATACTGCAGTATTTCCTACTACATATCAGTACAAGGACAGTGATGATACATCATTAGGTAAGGACTGTGCCACATGCATAAAGAGCTAAAGTTGAAGAAGAATTGTTGTACACAGTTGAAGAAGAATTGTAGATTTTTTAAAGAAGTAAATGTCAATGTCTGGCATGCATCTAAATGCTTAGGACGTCCTCGTTTTTTTGTCTCTCTCCAGCCATACAAACCTAAAAGAAAAGCTGCAATGAAATTGCCAAATTTTCTTTTCTTTCTTTTTTGATGAGAGACAAAGTCATTGATTAAATGAAATATACAACAAAAGGCTCTCACTAGGGAAATTACAGAAAGCTCTTCCGACTAGTGCAAATAGTGGAAATAGATTAGTTACAACTTCTTACACCAAGTGTTGAAAGAAATGCCTTTGCCTAAACTCAACTCTAGAAAGCTGACATGTATCTTTAATAATCTCATGGGACACCCTCGTAATTCCTTAACATCTAGCATGGGAAAATTCATTGGATGCTTATATAGTTGGCTATTATATAAACTTGTAATTTAAATGATTCGAGATACACTGACAGTGCAATTCATGAAGCCTGGCCGTTACATGTTTGAGTTGAGCTGTATTTTTCAATCCCACACCAAGTTATTTTTCATAAAACTATAGTTTCTTATAAACATTTTCTTAATGTCTATTCTAATGTCATCTTGGGTCATTTTCATAGAACACTTTTTATGAAATTGACATGATAAAGAATAACCATTGGTCATAGGATTTCTTAAATTCCATATAAAATAAATAAATTTCCGTTCAATGTTATTTTATTTGTATATTACAGTTAAGATAATTTTTGATTTATGCATGAATACCAATTTTCTTTGGTATGGAATTGCTTTAGTGGTTCTGACCCCTGAGTGTCTGTTAGTCATCATGGGTTGTCAATTATTGCATGTATGAAAGGTCCGTTTACAGGCTTTAGAAATTTAACTTGATGGTGAATTTCTTGTCGCTACTATCTTTTCCTCCTGCTTAAACCGCAGTTTATTTATTTTATATTTTTCAGTGATTACTGTCAATCTTTTGCCAATGTCTTCTTAAACATTTAGTCTTCCACAGGACCTGGTGGTGATCTTCGCACTTATTTGGAGGGCGTATCTATGGCAGAAAATGTTCAAAAATATGTTGAACAGAATCCATTTGGTCAAAAACCCATTTCTGAATCTAGTCCTTATTGGAAATTCTACCGTAAGATTATAAAAAGTGAGCAAAGTTAATGGAGGTGCTCGTTGGCTCAAGTATGAAGTCTCTTCTAACTTCCAAGTACGTGGTTGAGTTTGTGTAGCTCTTATGCTCTGGAAGCGTTTCCGTCACAGGATCCCCATATGCTGATGATTAATTCTCACAAGGATGTGGCCATATATTTAAGACTGGTTCACATGATTTTTTGCTATACTATACAGTAGTTCATCCTCTGCCATAGTTGGATAACCGTTGCTTGCCTTGCAAGATTAGAAGTCTTTTTTCCCCTACATCTTTCAATAGATTTTATGTTTCCTTGTGGCAAATTTTGTAAACTAATTCGCTGAGTAGAGTACAGCTTCACCGTTTTTCTTAAGTGATATTTACTTGTAGTTGTAGATTACGAGCATACAGATCCATTAAATAGTTTTTAGGTCATAATACCCAGCTAGAAATCCTGTTTACTTGAGCCAATACGTCGACATTGTATTTGTAATCTGTAGAAACTTTTGCTTCTTCAAGTTGCTATTTATTTCTGACAAGAGATGGAAGATTCAAAGCAATGTTATGACAAGGATGTAATTGGATTCACTTAACACTTCTAGGTTATATTTCGCTGCTTATAAAGATTAATTGTGTATTCTGCAATGTTTGGTTATCTCAAATACTTCCATCTCTTGCGCTTAAACTTCTTTGAACAGGTTTTGAATTCAAGACATCAAAAGCTGGTGTTCTTGATTCTTCAGCCAACAGGGCAGGAACTTGCCTTGTTCTTAAATTTTTGGATGTTCCAACTCATTGCTGGACACTGAGAAAGATGGTTATGAAAGTAGGCTTTTTTGAATATTTTCCCAACTAATATTAATTTCTGGTGTCTGCCACCATGAGCTTCTGCTGACGATTGATGATGACAGTTCAGTTCGTGGGACTTGGACATCAGCTGCTAAAGAGTCATCAATTCAAGGGAGCAGGTATGTTCATGTCTTCTTGTTGGAATTATACAGTTTTGTGTGTCCACAAGCCCATTTTGGTCCCCTGTCTCATTGCTGGACCCGAAATGACAGCTCAGGGAAGGCCCAATAAGTGCAATTGATTGCCACACCTCTAGGACTAGAAATTTAGAAAAGACCTCTCTACTTTAGTACTTGTTTAGGGAGAGCATTTCCTTCCAGAAAAATTCTAGCCTCCACACCATTTTCAATATGGTGTATTTTTAGGGGTTAAAAGTTTTTAGCGTAATCTACTTTATCTATTAAGTAGAATAGAAATAGACCAATAGAAATACACTACATTGGTGGTGGATAGAGAAGTTCGGTGGGTTCTTCTATACTATGATTAAGAATATTGAATCTGGACTGGCTTTATAGTATTTGATTGTGATTCTATCATATGTATGTATTCATATGATAATGATCTTAATTTGTCTAAATGACGACGTGTCATTGTGAAATAGTTTGATAATAGATTTTTGAATAGCAGAACATAAAGTGACAAATGAAATAAAGAGATGAAGGACTGCAACGACTTTGATTGGTCACTTGATTTTTGTCTGATACAGATGAAACATACCACGTCTACTTCTCTCTCTTTTCTCAAGCATGTGTTTAATTGAGTAATATGATTGATTTTTGCTCTAGATAATTCCCTTTTTCTTGTTTATTTACATGAAGCAATGATTAGTTACTTAAATCTGATGAGTTTTAGTATCTATAATTAGTCTGATTTAGAAAAAGAACACTAATTTTTCAGGAAAAAAAAAACTTTGTATAATGTAATGATTAAGTTGTTTTGATATGATTTGGAGGTAGTATCACTACCCATAACCCTCTACTTTTAGTACTCCAAATGGCATTCTCCAAAAATTTTAAGGCATATTTTAATGATGTTTCTTTTTTTTTTCCTAGTTTAAATACTATTTTGATTCATATATTTTCTATTTTTGTTAATTTTCTATCCATGTATTTTCAAAATGTCTGTTTTGATTCTTGTACCGTCAAAAAGTCATGTTGTGAGCCACTAAAAAGTCATGAGATCGAATTTTCACCCCATATGTTGTACTAAAAAAAGGTCATGTTGTGATCTCTATACTTTAAAAATGATTATTTTGGTCTCTATTCGTAAAATTTTAATATAAATTTTATACCAATAGAAATTATATAATACAGATTTATAGTTACATTTCTAGAAATTCAATAAGTGAAATGTTCGATTAAAAGAAATGAGATAAAATGAAAATGGAAGGTCAAAAATAATCACTTTTTTTACAGGAATCAAAATGGATAGATGTAGATAGGTTAAATACACAATTTAAAATTATATTGAAATATTTTTTTAATATGAAAAAAAAAATAATGGAGAGTTTTTGAAATTTTGTGTTTGTACGTAGTTATTAATTAATATGGCCTGCATGTGGTGCAGTGGCAGTGGTATTTTAGTGGCAACTAACATGTTCTCTCAGTCTCCTCTTTATTACATTACATCATCACTTTTTATTATTAAAACTTTAACATATTTGTTTGTAGTAAAGTCCTTGACAGCTATAGACCCTTGTCTTCGCTCTAACATTTACAAAAAAAAAAAAAAAAATTGGTTTCAAATTAAGAAAATCAATTTATAAATAGATGGCATGGGAATTTGGTTATTGTCAAAAGTGGTCTTCAACATTTTAAAAACGTTTTTGGAAGAATGTGCTTGGTTATTGTTTTAATAAAGCCTATTTGTTTAAGTTTGGGCGATGTAATACTAAGTCAAATTCACTGCTCTAAAGGAAGGAACCCAAGAGGACGAATCTGATCTTTGAAGGGAAGGAAAATCAGCAACGCCAATGTAACAAGTGGTGCAAATAGCTGGTATGAAAATAGATTTTACCAACCTAAATCAAATACAGACTTTATGTAATAATAATGATCATTAAATTCAATCACATCATAATTCATACTAACAAATTTATCACTAAATTCAAAAAGAAAAGTCAATAATATATTAATTGAAATGGTAATGAAACCAAAAAGTATGAATAGATATGAGAAGGGGTAAGTTGTAATCTTCATTAAGCCAAGACCCACTTGGGCAAAAAGTCCACAAAATTTTGTATCATATGCAAACACTTAGCTAGCAACCACAATGGATTGGAAAGAAAAAGAAAAGAAAAGAAAAAAGCATTAAATTCTGTAATTAACCACATGATCTGCTTGGTGCGAGCATAAATGGGAAGCAAAAACTTTGATCTTTACTGTTCTGTTAGTACGTCACAGAATCTGACAAGTTTGAAATCGAGGAATGGACGATTTGGCGTTCCAGCAGAGTTTTGGAGACGAATATTCTTCTTCTTCTTCTTCTTCTTCTTCTTCTTCTTCCTTCCGTTGTGATCAGTACAAATACAAAGGGGATCCGTTCTTCAGTTTTCTCTCTCTTGCTCCGACTCCCGAGTCTTGACAAAATCACATGGACCTTTCGACATTCCACATGGATGCCTCAGATATGGCCGATTAGCTTGGAGTGCATCTGACCCACGTATTGCATTCTCTCTCTCTCTCTCTCTCTCTCTTCTTCCTATTGTTTATTTTGTTGACCAGTCGTCTCCGATTGTTATACATATTATGCTTCTATCTCTTTGGATGTTCAAATTCATTTACTTATTGGGGCATTTCTTCTTCTTTGATCAGTCACGGGAAATCCCCATTTCGTCTTTCCTCCTTTGTGCTCTTGCTTTGATTGCTTGGTCCTTTGTATTTCTTGATGATTCTGGTTTCTGGGTCTCTCCTTTTGGGGTATGTTATTCGATTTGATTTGATTCTCTGGGCTGCCAAACCCATCTGTGGATTCTTTTCGGGATCAAGATTTAGATTGCGAAAACCAGAATGATGACCCGATAGAGATTGTTTTTTGGGCAGTAATATAAAGAGGAAGTGTTTCTGAGTTTCTTGTATACCAATTTCTTGAGCAGAGTTGATAAATGGAGAATGAATTCTGATTCTTGTTGTACTATATATTCAAATGCACGGTCCAGTTGCAGAAGCTGATGTGTTGATTAAATGTCTCTGGCTTCGGTGAAAACAAATAGTACTCTTGGATCATGTTGAGGCTCAGATTTCTTGGCATGAAGGCTGCTCAAATGGCTTGATTTTTTGGTCTGGAAGATCAATCTTGGAGGTGTAAGGGGAAACTTTTGGTTTGGAGTGTAATTTATTTGTTATTTGAGAAGAGAATAGAAGATATGGCTGCAAAGCTTCTGCATTCCTTAGCAGATGACAATCCTGATATGCACAAGCAAATAGGATGTATGGCTGGTATTTTTCATCTATTTGATCGCCACAATATGATCACCACGAAGCGAATTACTCACAAGAGGTTCCCGCCGGGTAATTATTTAATCCTAGATTGCTTAATGCTTTCGTGAATGACCTTAGCTCATCCTGTGAAGTTTTAATCCACAACATTTGTATTATTCATTCTTATTCCATTTTTTCTCTTTTTCAATGCATCTCTGGTTTTTCATATTCCTTTCCATGTCAAAGGACCAAGTTCCTAATTGGGGTCGAAGGAAGTTTCATGCATCTGAAAGTGGCAAATTTCTATCCTCTCATGCGAAAATTGTCATGAAGAGCATGAAAAAGATGTTAAAAAGAATGCTTCGCTGCTTCAATAACCGCTTGTTTTGCACTTCCAATTATCATTTTTCTGATTATCGTGTGTAAAACTATGTAACAATCACTATAGCTAATGTTTCATAGCATTTCCAGTTTAAAGATGAAACAGTTCTGTATGATAGTTCAAATGAACCGTAAATATGCTGTACTGCTTATCAAAATTTCCCTCAGCAGTATACCTTTAGATTATTCTCCAGTTATGCTTCATTTCTCTTCTCTTCTACATTTACGAAGTTTTGATAACATAGCTATTATCTGTCACTCAATCTCTAATCTTGTCTTTTACAGGTCATTCCCAATCAAACTGTGGGAACATAGTAAGCGCTGTACATCACCAAGAGAAAGCAAAAGTAAGAGCCAAATTTTCATATACATACCAAGTTCTCCTTTACCAACAGCACTGTGTCTTATTAGTAAAACTAGTTCTTTTTCATGCTTATTTGTGTAAATGTTGAGTTCTTAAGTTCTTTCATTGCAGGAGTCAAGTCTGAATGAGAATGTGTATGAAAAACATAGTGGGCCTGCTGAATCATCCAGAGACTCTCTCTCCTCTTGTTCATCATCTTTGTCCTCTTTGGAGTGTATTAAAACTGCACAACCGGAAGCGTCCTCCTTTTCCAGGATTGATATTCTCGAAAGTCCACCAATGGGGTCGGCATTGGACCGGTCGAATACCTCTAGTTATTCAGAGAAGCAATCTTTCAATCTTAAAAATGTAGTAAAAGACTCTATGCACAGAGAAGTAAGAACATCATTCGTGAAAATGAACGACATGGATGACTTTGATCATGGTGTGAAATACAGAGACTCTCCAAGACCCCTTAGAATGTCCAAATGTGTAGAGGCTTCTCCTAGAGTTGCAAGAAACGAAAAAGAAGATATTCCGATTGATATTGAGGAGTCTCTTAGAGTTCTTGCTAAACTTCGAGATGCATCTTGGAACTTCAATGAAGCTACAGGGCTTCCAAGATCATCTTGTGAGAATGAAGCAAAACTTGGAAAGAATTCAATTTCAAGGGATTCTCCGCGGCTTTCTTATGACGGTAGAGAGAGAAGCCAATTCTCTTTGGAATCAAGAAACATCAAGTCCAGTCCTAGACTGAAAGAGCTCCCTAGACTCTCACTTGACAGCAGAGAGAATTTTACCTCTGTTTCAGTCAGAACTCATATTTCTAGGAATTCTCGAAATAGTAGCTTCCCAACCGACGAAACCCTTGAGCTACAACATTTTTCAGGAAATAAGAAGCGACTACCTAGTGTTGTAGCAAAATTGATGGGTTTAGAAACATTGCCAGATTCAATCTCTGCTACAGATACTCAATTTGGTGGTGAATCTTTTGCAGAATCATTAGAATCTAGAAATCTGAAAATGTCATTTCAAACATCTGCCTCTGATAAAAGATCGTCCAAATGCTCAACTTCACCGCGGCAGAAAAATCCCGATCTGATTACAAAGCCTATTCCCAGTTCAAGGCTTCCTATTGAAACTGCACCTTGGAGGAAGCTAGATGGAACTCAAGCTTCTAAAAAAGCAGCTTTTAGGCCTGTAAAAGGTCGAGCACCAAACTCCTCCTCTGCTTATGGTGAAGCCGGGAAGAAGCTGAAAGATCTCGAGTCTGAACAATCCAGTAAGGATCTTAGAGCACTTAAACAAATACTAGAAGCAATTCAAATTAGGGCACTATCAGAAATCGGAATGGAAGAGCAAGCTTCAGATTTTGGAACTCAAAGAAACCAAGAACCAAAATCTTCCAATCCCAATCGAAAGACTAGGTTGACAAGCCAACGAAACAAACAGAGCAGTGTAGTTGCAACCTCCTCCGCTGCTAGTGTTCCTCGTTCTTCAAAAGCATATGAATCTCCAATTGTCATCATAAGACCTACAAGACCTGTTGAAAAATCAGGTATACTGCTGGATCGCATTCCTGGCCTCCATAAGCTCCAAAATGAAGGATTTCAAAGATGCTCTAGCAATGGCCAAATCAGAACACGTTCTCCTAAAAACAGTCAAAAGGATTCTGCTGCCATTACATCTGAGAAGAAGTTGATTTCTAGAAATATAAGATCACCTCAAACTTCTTCAAAACCTCAACTAGCGCCTAAAGAAAGCACCACGAGCTCAATAAAGAGTTCAGATTCCGTTAGCCCGAGACTGAGATCAAGGAGGGTTGAGGTGGAGAAAAGATCTGCTCCCCAAAAATCTGATACAAATAAACCAAAAAGGAAAATGAAGCAGACCGATTCGAATTGCCACTGTGAAAAGACAAAAACCAAATCTTCCAATACAAGACAATGTGACGATCAATCAAGCGAGATGAGCAATGAATCAAGAGCTTTAAGTTACCAAAGTGATGACATGACCCAACAATCAGATACTAATTTATCCTCAGTCTCAAAGATTGATATTGAGGTCAGAAGCAGCATGCAATCAACTGAGATCGATGGCAGCCAGAGCCGAGCCATGGAGGAGGCTGCAGAGTTCTTAACAACTGGCTCAGTTAAAAAGGTTTGCTTCTTTTATTGATTTTATTTTCATTCATCTTTTAGTTGCTTGCCACTGACTAATATTTTTGCTTAATCAGTTATCAATTGTAACGAGCAGTGAAGACGGGTCGACAATCAATCAAGATACAATAGCATTAGAGCATCCCAGTCCTGTCTCTGTCCTTGATGCCTCGTTATATAGAGATGATGAAGCATCTCCTGTAAAACAGATTACAACTTCACTTAAAGGTAAAGTTTCTGTCACCAAAATCATGTCGGCTTTTTGTTGGTTTAAGATTGCCAAGAAGTCCAAACATCAGAAACATGGAAGTTCTTTTGTCAAAAATTCTGAGTCCAACTAAACCACATTAGTAATCTCTTATTGACAGTAAATTTTATTTATTTCATCTAATCCCACTGTATAACTTGGTGTCTCATAGGTGATGATTCTCTAGATTCTAATGACGGGCATAGTGAAGACCAAAGCAATGTTGCTGATGAAATTTTTCTAAATACCCATAATGTGGAAATTGACAGTATGAAATTTGAAAATATTGAAGATTTGATTCAGAAGATTAGACGCTTAAACTCGCATCATGACGAAGCAGAAATGGATTATATGGCATCCCTGTGTGATGATACTAATCCAGATCACATATACATCTCGGAGATTCTGTTAGCTTCTGGCCTTCTACTCCGAGATCTTGGCTCTGGCATGACCATGTTTCGGCTTCATCCTTCTGGTAATCCGATCAGCCCCGAGTTATTCTGCATTTTGGAGAAAACAAAGGCGAGGGGCTTGCCACTTAAAGAAGGGTTCAGCCCTGCAATAGCTTCCCATTCAAACAGGGAGAAATTCCATCGCAAACTCATATTTGATGTTGTAAATGAAATCCTTGTTGAAAAATTAGCTCTCACTGACGATGGTGCCCCTGAGCCATGGTTGAAACCAACAAAGATTGCGGAAAGAACTCTTACTGGGCAAAAAATTTTGAAGCAATTGTGTCACGAAATAGAACAGTTTCAAGCCAAGAAGTTCAAATGCAGCTTCGACGAAGAGAAGGATGACTCTAAAAGCATTCTACAAGACGATGTGACGCGACAGTCGGGAAGTTGGACAGAGTTTTGTGGCCGTGAGATCTATGATGTTGTGTTAGATGTCGAACGGCTGATATTCAAAGACTTGGTTAACGAGATCGTTATTCGGTGAGTCGGGATTTCGCAAGACAAAGCTATAGTGTTAGCATTAGCTAGTTTGCTTGCCTTCCTACTGGTTAATATTTGCTTTCTTACAGTGGCAACATAAACTACTGCCCTTTCTTCCCCATATTTTTTGGTGTCAAGCCCAATAATTTGTGATAAAAGCAGTTCTGAGCTGGTTGGTAGTTTTGCCAATATACATAACCACAAGAATCAAAATCAATGGAAATATTTTATTATACTATCTTTCCTTTCCTAACTGGCTAACTTGTTTCATTTAAGAACGTTCATATTTTCTTCTTAAGTAAATTGTAATCAACCAATGGAGTTCTTAAAAACACATTTCAACTCTTAAGCAAATTTTAAAAACAAAAAATCTTTTTTCTAGTTTTCAAATTTTGGCTTAGGTTTTGAAAATATTTTTAAAAATAGAAGCAAGACAAATAGAAAACTAAAAAAAAAAAAGTTATAACGAGACCTTAATTAAACTTAGAACTGAATAACTTTATAACGGATAAAAATTAATAAGTAATACAAAATGAGATAAACAAATTCACATGACAACCTTCACTTTAAGTTGAACATTTTGGAAAATATTCGCAGTAAGAAAAAGAAGGGTCTTTTCTTTTTCCTTTTAACATGGAGCACAAGTTGGGGCTCAGGGACGCTTCTAGAATATTAAATTTGTGTCAACATGTCAATATTTTTATATGTTTATAGGTTTTTTTTTAATTATTTTTTTTAGTGCAACATGTGGAGGTGGGGATTCGAACATGCACCCTCTTGGTTGGAGGTATATGCTCGCTTTGGCTTCATAGGTTTAATGTTAGACACAAGAGTGAATCAACATTTCTATAGTATTGATATTAATAATTTCTAACTTATTTAAACATTTAATCTGTTAAATTAAATATTTGTTATAAATTTTATATTTTAGAATTGTTTCCAAAATATTCATTTGACATCATATTTTACCATAATTTCATAGACATGGACATGTAGTTTAAAACTTAGGGACACAATTCTGAAAAAATGAAGTGGGAAAAGGCACCAATCCCCATGCTCTTCAGTCCTTCACACAGCATGCAATTCCAAGCAATAATTGGTCATTGCCTTCGGGATTCTTTTTTTTTCTCCTCCTTAAAACTCATCATAATTTCAAAAAATAAAAATAAAAACCATTTCCCACCTTGAATGTTATGAATATTTAATTTTTTTTAATACGACAAATTTGGTGATTGCACATTGGACCTCCCCTCCTAAGAAATAACCAAAATGTAACACTATACGTTTAATTCTTATATTTTAAAATTTTCAATTTTGTATCTAATAAGTTTACGACAGTACTTAAGAGTTAGGTGATCAGCAATAAGAGATGACTTATCTAACTCTTCAATATTTTTCAAAGTATATGGGTGTTATTTAAAAATTACCTATTGGATCGATTTTTAATAGGATTTAAATTAATAATAGAGTGAAATTAGAGGATGTTGTAATTTAATTTTAAAGTTGTTCTTAACCATAAGAGAACATGCTAGATAGCAAAAAAGTTGGAAGCAAACTTTTCAAATCAAGTTGTAAATAATTGATTCAAATCTCACCACATTCCAACATATATTATAAATAGAAGGTAAAATACAAAAGGAAAATAAAAAAAAAATCCATTTTTGTTCATAATAATGGATGTAAAACATTCTTTAATTTATTTTTGCACATTTTTCCTCTCTCTCCTTTTTCTTCCTAGAGAGAGAACGGACCACAAAAATAGTGGGGGCAAATTAAAG
>NW_019104494.1:1890984-1964183 GCF_001995035.1 Momordica charantia | reverse complement strand
TTTGAATATTTAACCTTTTGTCTATGATATGAATTATGCTTAGCACATGTCAAATTTATTAGGTTGACAAGATAATAAAATTACAATAAATTATTGGAAGTGGTAGTTACAAATAATATAACCACTCCTTTAATTTCTCATTATCATTCAATTCATTGCATAGTTTTAAAAGAAAATTCAAACTCTCTTGAGCATCTAACAATTATATATAAAAGTGATAATTAAACACATGCTATGTTAGACAATATATTTTTTGAGAATTTTAATTGGTTTTTTTAGTACGATATAATTAATTGGTTATTGTTAGGGCAATGTAATAATAATTATTCCAAGTACATATATAGAGATATATTTAACAAAAAAAAAGTTCATAATTAACACAATTAAATGTATAGCAAAAAGCATGGAAGCGTGGGAGATGAAGGGTAAAGGCAAAATTCCTTCTTTAAACAAAGCTCTCGTAAGGAGTCCTATTGAAACCAAGAAATATAGGTTTGCTGCCATCCACACCAGAATAAATGAAGTTTTCCGAAAAAACCTGCCTACTCAAAAAGTTGGAAATTCGAATCCTCCGCCCCATTTCAAAAAGTCGGAATTCGAATGCTCCACCCCATTTCAAAAAGTCGGAAATAGCAATTTCATTTCGTTTTTTGTTTATTTTTAAAAATTAAGTTTAGAAATATTATTTTTGTGGTCCTTTGTGTTTATAAATATTTTCAAAATCTAGACCAAATTTCTAAAACCAGAAAAGTAATTTTCAAAAATTTATTTTTGTTTTTTGAAATTTGACTAAGAATTTAAATGTGTTTTCAAAAGAGGTGAAACCTTACTGCTAAAATTATATAAAAACGATCATAATTTTTAAAACATAAAACGTAAAACTAAAAACGAAAGGTTGAATGTGGCATCATAGTGTGTTTATGATAATTTCTTCCTATACAAATTAATATGTATTGATCTAACTTAACAATCAAATTTTAATTTCTACAATAATTAATGTAAAACTCTGTTCAATTACACAATCCATATAGTACTCTTTTATTATTATTTTTTATTTTGTTGAATCCATCAAAATCCTTTTTCAAAGTTTCAAACAATACGAGCTTCTTCCCAAATATACGACTTCCTCGATATAGTTTATCTCATCCAAATTTAAGCTTTTCTGTATTGTAATTCTAGTAGTAATATATCACAATATATGTCAACTTGAACATATAGCTTAATCGTGAATTCAATTCCCCACCCACATACTTAGTCATATACACACAAGAAATTAGACTAAATTTGAATCTATTCAACTCAAATTTGTTGGAATATAAGTTTTGGAAAACATTAAAATTGTGTTCTTGGGAATTCATACCCTTTTCCTCCTTATTTTGGACACTAAATTTCTAAAGAATATGGTAATTTCCAACCTTGTTTCATTCTATCCATGAAACTACTAATAACAATTACAATAATATACATCAACAAAAATAATTTGATATTGGATCAAAGCAACATGATATATTTCAAAAGCTTTCAGAATTAACTGCAGAGATTATAGGTAGCTATATATATAATTAATGACACTATACTTACAAATTTCTCAAAACAAGTTCACTTTTTTCTACAAGCTCTTCTGAAGAATGAAGTTTCATTTCCAAATCCCACCCTTCAAGGAGAGAGTTTGCATCCTAATTAACTTGTGTATATTTTGAAGAATTCAAAGTGGCTCCCATGTCTAACTGAATTATAGTGCTCGCTCGTGGTTTTCTACCACGACCCGAAGGACAAATTAGAGAGAAAACTTTAAAACCTTAACTTCTCTATATAATCATTTAAAATCTAAGATGAATTTGCTCGGCCTTCCACAGATGCTAGCTAGCTCTCGAGTTCCCGTCCGCCCCGTCTTTACCGGAACCGCCATCGTGAAGCAGCTGCTTCAGGTTGAAGTTTGCTGGAAAGGGTTTCAAGTTTTGTGAGCCAAAAGGCTGGAGAGGTGAATTGGGAGGCATGAAGGGATTGGGCAAAGCATGTGAATTTGAGCTCAAGAAATGGATGTGGCTTTCAAATGGGTTGGTGATATATGAAGCATAGGGAGTGAAGAATAGGGCAGACCCAGAAGAAGAACTTGTTTGGGCCTCAACTTGTGATGGAAAAACTCCATTATTATTGTTCCCAAATTGTGAATGCTGATGATCACAAGTATTGTAATGGTAAGAATTAGAATAATTGTTTATTGAGATGAACTTTTGAGCTGAAATTTGCTCATTATAATCTTCCACTTGCTGGCTGTTACTTCCATGATCAATCCACTTCCCTTTCGTCGCCAAAGATGCTTTCTCTTGCGGTACTAAATCCGTATCCCAAAGCTTCGTTTTCTCCATCGTTGTCTGATTCAGATGCGTCGTCGTTGAATCCTTCGTGTCAACAGCAAAGGGATGAGGGAGCGAACAAAACTGCGAAGAAGAAGAACTAGAATAATCATATTGAGCTGGGAACAACGACATCGGGTGGTGAAATTGAGAGAACCCTGCCGGGATTTGGAGCGGGGGGAGCTTGTCGATATCGAGCTTCGTGACGTCGAGGAGCCAATCTATGACCTTGCTAGGCTGCCCAAGTTTGAGCTTGTCTTGAAGATCATAGAGCTGAATTGCTGTTGGTACTGAAAGTCTTATCCTTCTATCTCTCAAACCCCTAATTGTGCAAACTTTGCTATGCCTATCTTTGCCTCCAAATGAACGAGAAACTCTAACAATTCTTGGATTTCTGAATCCTGACCATTGTCTAGAACTTGTGGGAGCCCTGGGAAAACTGTATTTTCCATCAATAATTCCCTCTTGTTTTGCTTCACAACCCTTTTCTTTTGAATCTCTCAACATCTTTTATGATCTCTTCTTCAATTTTTGCTCCATCGTCATCTCCAAAAATCAAACAAAATAATCCTTTTTTCTAGTGTTGAGGGGACAACAGATCATCAGCTGTAATAAGATGAAAATTAGAATGATTACAACTCAAAAAAAAGTTTTCTTTTGAAGCTTTTTTCTAAATAAATGAACAATAATCATAGCTAGCTCTAGCACTCAGATCCATTGAAACCTTGAAGAAAAAGTTCAAGAAATCACACAACACAATCTAAAAATCAAAATCCAGTTGTTTTAGGATTGAAGAACTTACATTTTGGAGCTGACCCAAGAAATCTTTCAGTTGTTGGGACAATTGTTCACCAAAAAAGGAGTTCAAACATATGAAACAGCTGAGTTTTTGGCTTTCAAAATGACTCTAAAAACTTCCTTCCTTCTTTGAAAGCTAAGGGAATCTCAAACTTTAGCAAGGAATGACAGTAATATATGATGGGGTAAAGAAAAGAAGATGCCAAGAATTTATCTAACCCTCTCCCTCTCCATGTTGCATATATATCAAGATAGAAAAAGGGAAATTAAAGGTAAGGCGTGTTCTCGACCACGTGGCACGTCGTTTTTTCGACGACGCGTAAACGAAAAAACGATCCAACGGGTGACAGTTAATTTCGTCATCAATTTTATATCTTCATATATATAATGCAGCCAAAAGGCTGAATCAAAATGAGGTCTGCAGGCTGGAAAAAAATCCACCTTGGTTTAATTTACAACTTGATTCATTAATTAGCCATCAGAATGGCAGTACCAAGGGAAAATATGGTATAAATATATTTTAATTGTGACTAAATATATTTATAAAAAAAAAAATCCCTTTGGGGGACCATCCAAACAAAGGGGAGAAAGTAAAAGGGCTACTGCCCTTTTTCAGCATTTGCCAAACAGCTTTATTGGTTTGTTTTAATACATCTCATGAGTGTTGAAGAATTTGCATGCCCTAGAACAAACTATACATATATCCAAAAGAAAAGACACACAATCCATATCCAAAACCCTAATTTATTGTTCTTAACTTTTTAGTTTGAAGAGAAAGAAAAAAAAACACTTCATTTTTCTTTATTATTCTTCACTAAACTTGATTAGGTGTTCAATCTAAATATGGGGTTGTTTTTAGATTTCTCTTTCAATAATTCAAGATGGGGTGTGGTTGGATTTTTTTTTTTTTTCAAAAATTTAGCTTACTTATTTGTTCAACTATTTAATTTCTTTGTTTATCATTATTTTTCACTTGTTAAAAATCAAAAACTACTTGTTTTGGTTCTTTAAAATGTGTAAGGATTTTAAAAACGCTTTTAAAAGTACATAGACTACAAAAATGAAGTGTATACCAAGACTCATAATCGACACATCCTCTTGGTCAATAGCTAAATCTCCTCTTGTTTAATTATTATATATCTACCATTTCTGTAAACTGAAAAGCTTTCGTATAGCTTCCTTTTGTATATATGTTTTCACATACTTTATTTTGAATGAAATGGTTTCTTAAAAAAAAAAGTATATATATACATGTAGCTTAAAAACAGCAAAAAGAGAATCGTTATCAGATGGATCGTCATAGAGAGATCATTAGGGAGAATCGTTATCAGATGAATCATCATAGAGAGATCATTAGGGTTTCGGCCGAATTACTCAAAAAGTAGTTGCTTTAAGCAAAAATATGAAAGCTAACTAAAAGTAAGTGCATAATTGGATTAGGAGATCAAAAGGGATCAAGGCATAGAGTCAAAAGAAAAAAAATTAGGGTTTTCTTTGCAAAAGGTGTGGTGTGTAATTTTGGGATGTATTGGATTATTTAGAAGATATATAGTAGAAAATTAAAGCTACATAGCAACTCCCCAACTTAGTAGATGAGGGACCAATTAAATGTAGGTTCTTTTAATTTAAAGGCATCCAACTCAATGCCAATAAGGACCACAGGCATGCAATAGAGAGATGGTGGCAGTGAGATTTTCACAGCTCAACTTGAACTTTGTATTTATTATATCAACTTTCAATTTTTAATTCATGGTGTGTAATATTTTAGAATACATGATTAAATTTTTCGTTCCTTTTGGATCAATGGTTTTATAGGTTAATATTACATCACAAATATAGGATAAGGTAGGAATTCAAATCTAAAAACGAGTCTTTAGGGGAGAGATAGAGAGATGTTTTGATCGCTGAGCTTAGATTTTTCTTAAGTACTAATCTCCATGTTATAACATCAAATGATCGTAACAATATTTAATGTAATCAAAAGCTTCTAAGAAAAATGGTGAAAGTCGTACTAATCCCTAGACCTAAAGTCTAGGGACACGTCATTAGTATCTATTATAAATGGTTAGCATACATAGTTTCTTTCGAGTACACTTTTAGTTTTAATAATAATATCCCTAATATATATTGTTAACCCATATTAAATTTTGCCTTCTAGCAAGCTTTTCCATTATCATTAATATAAAAATTGACTTTAGGGACACAAAAACATGCATTCTATAACCCTAATGTTTAACATTAAAAAGAAAAAAAAAACACAATTCATATGATAATTATTAGTCTTTGGAATATGAACAATTTAAAGTAGTTAAATGATTCATCAAAATAACTCAACTTTGACATGATCGCCACGGTTTTTGGAATCGATCGCAAAATGTCCTTGCAAAATTTATTTTTTCGGGCATCTTCAAACAAATACTTTAAATCAATTGGATTTGATTTAAAAGGTTTAAATCATGGTCGCAGTGATGAATTCTCCCTCATCCATGTTTTCTCACACCCAACAAACCCTAAAACCCTAAAAGTAGTGCAACTAAAAGTGCTTTAGCCCACCATATGATAAGGCTTTTTTATTTTACTCAGAGTATAAAACATTCAGGGCAGCCATGAAAAAACCTTAAACCCTTCAAAATATCATATGTTTTTTGGAGAGAGAGAGAGGAGAGTTTTATTTGTTTTGAGTAGTTCTATAATGGATAAAATGGGAATCTCAAAGGCAAAATAATTTAAGAAGATTAATAGAGATGCTGTACTAGCTGCACTGCCAACAATGGTAGAGCCAGTCAAAAAGGCTGAGCCCTACTTTATATCTCCATCTTCCATGGCAGTAGAAGAAAGAGAAACAAACAAAAAAAAGGAGAAAAAAACAAACAAAAAAAACCCTAGCCGAAGAGAGCAGAGCCAAAAATTTTCGAAGGGATGGAAGGGTTAAAATCAAATTTCTTGTTTCTAGTACATTCTCATTTCAATTTTTTCAAAGTAGATATAAAAGCATTATTTTATCATTCGTGGACGACTAAAAAAATAATTTTTTTTAATTTAAAATTAATGAAAAGAACCCGAAACAAAAAATTGTTACATATCTGTTTCTTTTTAAATAAAAATAAATAAATAAAGAACGCAATTTTTTTTTTTTTTGAAGAAAAAAAAAACACTACTAAACTCAAAATTCATAAGAAAGAACTGAGAGAGGGCAACTTTTTTCTCCCTGCCCTAACTTTTAAAACAACCAACAAAAAGAGGCTCTTGATTATATGTTGTACTAAACTCAAAATTCCTATAAATACCCTTTATTTCCCTTTTAATTTTCTGTCTTGTGAAAGCATTTTTTTCCTTCTTTATGATTAAAAAATTGAGACTTTATTATATTTAATTTAAGTAAGAAACTCAAAATGAATGGTCCCTTTTACCTGAATTACCCAACTGACAGGACCTCTTTTCATTGATTAGGGTTTTCTTCTTCCAAAAAGAAGAAAAAAATTATATTTAATTTTGAAAAACCATATGATTTTGATTTCTGATGTGTGTGTGTATGTTTTTTTATTTTTAGGGTTTTAAATTATGTGTACAGTGAAGACTGGGAGTTTGATGGAATAAAGTGATGGGATTGAATGAAAATATTTCTTAGCCTATGATTGTTCTTTCTGTATTTTTCTTTTTTTCTATACAAGTACTATAGCTTCTGCAGAGCCCTTTTGGAGAATTTTTCTGAATTTTTTTTTATTTCCCAAAAACAGTAGTTTATGTTTCAGATATGGAAATTAACCTTAAATAACCCATTTTCAGCAGCAGAAAAACCTTGAAAATTAATTAATTAGTTAATTACTTTCCAATTAACTGATCTCTCTCAAAAAAAAAATCCCATACAAAAAATTATAGCTAGGTTGGATAATCTTTTCCTTCGTGGTTACAATAAAAAAATATTTCATCTACTATATGATAGAGAGCCAGGTTTTAATTTGGAAGCAAAGAAAAAAAAAATATATATATATATATATATAAGTTTAATTTTTGGTTTTGGAACTAAAACGGAAACCTAATTTCAACTTTGAGGTTAAATTAATTTTTAGTTGGTATGTTTTAACATTCAATATGAGTTCATGTGGGCATTTAAAAGGTTTCAATAACGTCCCCTGATGTAAAAATATCCCTATGTAGTAAAAGGTGGCAACACAAATTTAATTCATTTTGAAGAAAAGTCATAGATTTCCGATAGAACATTATTCATTGGACTTTAAAACAACGCCTTAAAACTCCGCCAACATGAGTATAGTTCATCGGTAATTGACAACTACTACTTTCTTTGAAGTCGGAGATTCAAACTCTCGTACCCATAATTTGTTGTACTAAAAAAACATCTTAAAACTACTACATGACTGGTGAAACCTCATGTGGATGGAGCGGAGAAGGGAAGGAGAGAGGGACATTGCCCGAATCTTGCCTCATATTAAATTTATAGCTTAACTGTCCACACGCGACTTCCGATCACGACATCACACCATCCACTCATCTTATGTCTGTAGTGGGGTTGGTCCCCTCTGCTATGTGTCACTCGTGCTCTCCATGTTTGCGGCTTAATTTTCACTTTCAAAAGTTAGAACGTAAAATTTTACTCCTGTATGAAACTTTTTTTCTCCTCTCCCCATAGTATTTTTTAAGATCAAAAAATCCAAACTAAAGAGAAGTGAAACCCAACCAGATTTTGAGAACGTGAGAAAATCCAGTTTCTCCACGAATGAGGCCCATTATTTGAGAGTAAGGAATTGGCTGCAAATGAAAGAGCAACCACAATGAGACTTCAATATGAGAGAGAGTCTTTGAAAGTGATTGTGAAGCATTTTCCCTGTCACCTTCTTCTCCGATCATTGTTTAGAATTGACGATTCATTTGTAGTTTTTGAGTAACATATCAAAGAGATCTACAATAATCCATCTCTATAATTTTTTTATCTTTCTCTACCACATTCTATGGTTGACAAAAATATGTCGTCGAAAATGAAAAGAAATGCTCTCGAAAGAACATGAAATTCAGTTAAATCATAAGTTTACTAAATGTTAAGTAGTCTATTAGTAGTGTGGAGCTACTTTGTTTCTTCTCAGTAGGAGAGTAAAAGGAGCCTTAGAAAGTCGATAAACATTGATTTCTACTTTGGGTGTGACGTTCAACATCAAGCTTTAGTGAACTTCGTAACCTTTGCATAGCACAGGTAGAAATGAACACCACTACGTATAGTTGCCGACAAATTCTTTTACAGAATTCGCTCAGTTACTAGCCTACCCATCTAATGAAATTAATGCACCTACCACGCTTAAGTTACCACATTATGTAATATAAGTATATAACACTTACATAATATAATAAATGTCTCACACATGGACACGTTAAATGAATATAGTTAATGTTAAAGACGAACTAATGGATCCAAAATTAAAGGTTTGATCATGCAATTGAGAGACAAATTTTGTACTTTAACCTTAGATGAAAACAAGTTACTCTTTGAATAAATCAATATTTTCTATTTTTTCCTTTTATAAGAATTTTATATTATATATGATTTTATCAGCTCTTTTTTTTTTTTCTTTTTGTGGATCTGATCCTTGATTGGGGTAAACCATTCCTTGATGATTGGCAGAAGTGGATGTCAGAATTTTCTGCAATTGCATAAAGTGGATCATCAATTATTGATACACCAAAGTCCAAACAATATTTTATTCATTTATGACAATAATTAAAAATAAAGAACTGACAATCTCAAAATAATATTTTATATATAAGATCTGAGGTGTGGGCTTTAAACCAGTCCTTTGCTTCAGTTTCTTCTGGGCAGAGCAGAAACACACGCCATAGCCAGCCATACACAAACAGTGGAATAATGGCTTTCAATGGAAGAGATCAGGCCAGCCCCATTACTCTTCTTTTGTACTATTAGCAACTTTGCTTTCAATTTCACACAGTTTGGAAGTTTAATTTTCGAGCCGTATTCTTTGTTCAAATGATGTTCGAGTAGTTTGTTTTTCTTTCTTTCTCCCTGTAGATTGTTCGTCTTTTAGAACGGTTGAAGATGTCATTTCTTCGAGGATACGAGCTAGTAGAAATGACAAAACTCCCCAGAGATACCTACACGAAATAGGACAATGAAGTTAAGGCCAAGAATAAATGAATCTTTCCCTCCAAAATTATGTTCGAGAACATGGATGAAGAATGCATTCCAATTTTCACCAACTGTTCTAAAAAATACTTTTTCAGAAAAAAGAAAAAAAAGTTTCCAAACAACTCCTAAATAGAGGAGGATAGAATCTGACTCCAAAGTGAACAGCAAAGGAGGCTACTTAGCTCATAATATTGAATTATCATCACTATTATTGAAAGGAGAAAAACAAAGAAGGTAAGAATAATCCGTCAAAGGAGATAACCATAGACTGAATACCAAGAATTATAACAAAGTACAGTCAAGATGGAATCTGTAGCCCACACAAGTTTCTTATGATAACAAGATGGAATACCAAAGTTTCAGGACAAACAAAGAATTTCAGCCACACGTATAAAGCTTCTTATGATAACAATGAAAAGGGATTCTTACATAAATGATGTGGAAGAGATGGAGCCAGGGTGGTACCGTTGAGCTCTTAAATGGCCCCAGGGTTGGTTGGATGTCAACCTCCTAGGAATGTAATATTTGGCATCGATCCACGTCTTGAATCCTCATAACCAAGCAAACTTCTTTCATTCTCTCCAATGATTGAACTGAAGATGAGACATCAAAATAAATCATGTAAAGATCAGATGTAAAGTTTGCATCAAAGTCAATCATAGAGTTCACGCTTATCATTTGTGTGATTGAAGGTAACAGCCATCAATGTCGGTAAACAGAAACTTACATCGTCTATTCGATTTTTTCCACGTCTTTTCCCTTCTTTTTTCCCCCTTTCCGAAAACTAACATATGTTCCAGTTTAGACACCACAAAAAATATGACTCTTTCAGCACAGGTTTAGAGATGGAAAATAAAACACAAGTGGGAGACTAACAAAATAGACAAGTATTAACCATCATAACTTAGTGGAATAGTCAAAAGAACAAGTGGTAAAAGGTTGGAAGTTCTTGAAGTTATGAATTCAAATCAATGTCTTTCACCTGCTTTAAATATCAAATATCTTAAGAATTTTCTAACACGGAATCCAGCAATTGTCTCAAGATTGGTTGAAATGTGTATCAACAAACTCAGACACAGATATTGTGTGTGTGTGTGTATATAATAGACAAGTAGATATCCCATTCATATTTCCATGCTGTTATATTGAGATTTTAAACAAACACAGTCATTAACAAAGTGAATCCAAGATGCAAAGTATGGTAATCGCCCTCTATTGAAGTCAAGGACCCTAAGTGAATGCCTCAACCATATATAATAATTCTACCTTGAGTGAAAGGCAGGGCAACATAACAATAAGTGAAGTGGGTTACTTTTCCACTATTCCATGTACCTAAATTCCTAATAACAAGTCAAATGGTACATAACTGAAAAAAGAAACTTCAATGGATAAAACATATATTAAACATTGCTAGGCTACCTTTTGTTGTACCTAATTATGCAGGTAATGGGGACTGACCTTATTAATATCAATTATCTGTTGGCAGAAAGCCATATAACGACTTTTAGACAGAATGGAGCAAAATCTTATTATATGTTTTGGGTTGGTGCCTCATGGTTGATTGCAGTATCGCCTGGCAGGAGAACTCATAAAAATCCAACTTCTGCATCAAAACTGCAAAAGAAACAAGTTCATCGTCTATAAATATGTATGGTATACACCTCCTATCTGAAGGTTAATAGAAAATTAAAATTAGAAGAAAAAAAGGTTCATGAAAAAAATACACACAGACATCACACAGATGACGCTTGTGGAGAATGACTGTTCTAAAATTTTTAATCTTTGAACTACAAAAATGTGCAACTCTCTCTTCTTGCATATTTTTTCTTTTCCAGAATGTGGATCGATTTGGGCTTTACTCATTTCTTAACTGAGCTTTGAGCTTTAAGTCTTGTCGACAAGGCGTACTGATGGCAAGAGAGCTTCATGGTTCAAAGTGCATGGGTGACGATCAATAAACAATATTTAAAACCAGATTAGCTATGAAGCATAGAGAACCAAGATTGAGACTGCGATTCTGTTGTAGCAGAAGGGAACTTCACAATAAAATGATCGTAGACCCCGATGAGCCCCAATTATAGAGCTATAAATGTATGATCTCAATACGCAAAAAAAGACAGTTTATTAAGTGAAATGCACAAATCATATGTTCAGAAAGAATTTAAGAAGCATGGAAAATGCAAGCACAATACAATTTTATACTGGTTTGAAGTCATATTGAGGCTTAAGATTAAGTTCCATTCCCTCAGATAAGGTAAGGTAGCTGACATCTCATAAGTAAAGAATCAATTTGTACCAGCTAGATTTGATGCAATGGGAAAGCATTAACATGCTTTGCAAGCAAAACAATAACCATGGGGACGAATTGTTAAACCGCCAAGGCACCAACCAAATAACATAGTTGTTGGCTCAACTTGGAGCTTAAGAAAACTATATTTAGCATTCTAGCTTGACCTTCCCAACATCATAAGGTGATTTATGCTGTGATAAAATCACTAAATGTTTATTCCCATGTTCAGTCAAGCAGAAATTATGTGTCTAGAAGTGATAAAATAGTAGTTATTGACCAAGACAGCTTAATAACCTTAAATTGTTTGTCCTCGGCTTAAAAAACAGCTTAGTGACCTTATGCTTTATTACATTTTGAGTAGATTAAGGAACATTTTACTAATAAATTTAAAAAGGAGCAGATGAAAAATAATTCCCACCAACCTTTACGACAAAGACAAAATCCAGAAAGCAACATACATGGATCACCTAAATAATCTAAATCTAAATCCGTGAAAAAGACTATACAGCTCTATGATAACTGACCTAGATTCCGATCGGTTTTGAGAAGATTGTATCGGTACAGCCTAGAACATAATTCAAACAGACACAAACAAACAAACATAAAAAAAGATATTGAATCAATTCCTACCACTTTACACTACAAACACAAAACACCCAAAAGCGTACAACGAGAAGCGCTGTTAATTTAGGACAACAAAGAGATCCACCTCCAAATGCTTCCGATACCCTCCGCCACGGGCGTCGCCGTCCTCATCGGAAGTCTTCTCTCCGATCAGCCACTCAACTGCGACCTTCTTGAAAAATGGTATCGCGTAGAGGGGGCGATTGCGACGCCGATTCTTTATATCATAAACGATTTTCCGATAATGTGGGGACAATGGGCATGAGCTCGTGGGCCCTATTCTCCGGCAAGGTCCCGTGATCTTCCATGGCTTCTTGAGTGATGGGCAGCCGTTCGGCAATGGGATTAGGCAGGGGAGACTAAAACGAAGGCTTGGACTATGCTCCTCATTCGATTCGAACTATATGAATCGAAATGGATTATAAGTTTCTTCCGATTAAATTAATTCAAACTTTATGGATATATATTCCTAAACTGATCCTGGAATTGAATTACCTTGCGAATCGGATTGGATTATCTGGCTATCGTGCCGTTTATTTTACAACATTTTTAGCAACCATTTTCTTTTTTATTTTCTATTTTTAAAAGTTTGGTTATAATTATAAACAATTTGCATCTTTTCCTTTTCCATAAAAGCGACATAGATCCACAATAATTGATATATATCTCAAATCGAGATATTATGATTTTGATCTCCTACTCTCATATATTGTACTAAGAAGAAAAATAATTTACATCTTTTTTTTATTATTTATATTCATGAGTATCCAGACTAACTTACATGCTCATCTGCTAATATGAGACAACAGATTGATCCTACTACATTTGATTGTCGAGTAAATACATAGAAAATTAATTATTGGGTAAGTGATCAAGTACGAGTCATTATCTTTTAAGTCCTTTTGATCCCTTCTTTTAAAGTTATATTTATAAAAAAAAAATTAGCAATTAATGACATCCAATTGAATTAATATATATTTTTTAAAATGTCACTGCTCCTTTTTATTTTAATATAGCATAATTTTAAGTTAGACTTTAATAGAATTATGATGTTTTTGTACAATTTTAAACTTTCTGCTAGGTTTAGAAGTATGTATTTATTTTATGTTATTTATACTATTACCTCCTTGGATTTTTAGAACGTTTTTAGAATATGAATGACAAAACAAATAAGTAGGTAAAAATAGTATTTATAAAATTGATTTTAAGGGGAAAAAACCAAAGTAAAATGGCTATTTAACAATTTGGAGGATAACATAATATTTATAAAATTGATTTTAAGGGGAAAAAAACTAAAGTAAAATGGCTATTTAACAATTTGGAGGATTGGTCCATCATTTTGGATATAATCATTTTGGAGAGAACAAGGGAAATCTCTAATACTAAGGCATACTATTTTATTCATAATTCAACATATCATTGTGTAATATATTATCTTATTTGATAAACCTCGTATTATTTTTAAACTTTATTTATGTAGAAAATAATGAATGACAATAGCGTAAAAAAATTCAAATTATCCAGTATTACAAATTTTTTCATAAATTTACAATTTTTAGAATAGATTTGATACAACTTAAGTATAGTTCGACCACCTATATTGTTGTACTCAAAAACTTAAATTAAAATACTTATCAATCCATMTTAACCCATCAAGACTATCGTCGACAAAAAAAATTATAAGTACATATCACTTAAATTTTATAAATATCRTTTCAATTTTTTAAAATTGCATTAAAAGATTTATCAATCCAACTCAACTCATCAAAACTATAAGAAATAGAATATAAATTTATAAAATATAATTTCAAACTTTTTAAAGTTGCATTGGTTAAAACATACTTTTTGTTGGTTTTATTATTAATAATTTGTTATATTTTTTTATGACAAATTATTAATAATAATAAAATAAATTGTAATTTGTTATAAAAATAATAATAAAACCAACAGAAAAGTAACGACGAACAAAATGGAAAATAAAAAACAATAAAATCAATATGAAACTCTTGACCTTTGGAATAAACCCACGTCAAGCATATCAATTGTATTATATTTAAGTAATAAAAAAAATTGTATTATATTTAACATTAAAAAATAGACCAGACAAAAAAAAAAAGTCATACATTAAGGGAATATTCATCGTGCTTTTGCTTATTATTTTTTGCGGTCAAAATTGACTAAAAATCTCTAAAAACATATATTTTGAAATTTGCACACATTTTCTTAGAATTTTCGTGGATCATCACACGCGATTTAAGTCAAAATTCAATAAACAGTTAGTTGTTCGATGGTCGTAAAATTGTGTGAAAAAAAACAATATTGAGGGTTAAATTATTTCAATTCTTGTATTTATTTAAGTTTGCTCCATTTTAAAAATTTATAAACATAATTTCAACATATTTAAAAAAAATTAATGTCTTTTAATTTTTTAAGTTCACCAGTTGTGACTAATTTTGTATAAATTATTTAGAAATATATATACACATCTCAATAATACATTGGTATTTTACCAAGACAAATCACAAGTAGGGAATTACAAGTATTTAACAAGGTATGTGTTAGTTAATGTGAAACTTAAATGTGACATAAACTTTTTTTCCAACTTTTGTTTAACTAATTCAAGCATTTATCTCTAATCTAAAAATCACGATTTCAAATTTCTATCCATACTAAAAATATTGATATTAATTAAGAAGTAGAGACGATAGATTTTTATTATAAATATCACAAATACCGACACCGATACCAATATTTTTATAAGTAGAGATTTTTATTATTAAAAAAGTTATGTCACATTTAAATTTCACTTTAGCTACGACGTACGTTTCCTTGTTAAGTACTTGTAATTCCCTACTTGTGATTTGTCTTGGTAAAATTTATTATTGAGACGTGTATATATATTTCTAAATAATTACTATTTGCCTTATTTAATTTTTGTTGTTTTAAAATTAGACAATTTAAATTAAATAGTTAAGCTTTTCATTTTTTTAATTGCTATTTGCCTCGTCTCATGGATTAATATTTAATTTAAAACCATACAAACTTAAAATATTGATATCAAGTGTCTACATTAACTTTGGTGTATTAAGAAATAAAAATGCAAAAGGAATAAAAGATCGTTTAAAGTCTAACAAATGTATTAAAATAAAAATTAAAAAGAAAAGAAAGAAAAACCACATCAATGCAAAATTAAAAGTATTAATAAATATAAATAAATATTAATTTGTATACATAAGTATCATCAAGATTAAATTATTGTCTATATTAATTACATGTAAATATAAATTGTTGTCTATGTTAATTKCATGTAAATATAAATTGACGAATATTTAGTAAAGACATATATTTCTTTTGGTTTAAATTTTCATACGAATTAAGAAAAATTAAAATATTTACACTATAATATTTATGCCATTTTTTAGTGTTATCTTTGTTTATTTTTTATTTAAAATTCATCTTCAAAGTTTTTACAATCATTGAAAAATGTCGTGTGAATTTTACTACCAATTATATCGTATAAGTGGATAAATTTTGTTGATTTTACAAGTATATACATTTATTTCATCTATTAAAATTTCAAAATAATTACTAATATATATATATATATATATATATATATATTTTTTTTTTTTTGAAATAATACTAAAATATATTTTGATAATATAGTTCTTTTGTTAATATTTTGATACAGCAAACACTCGAGGGAAGAAAACACATGAAATTAAAATAAAAAATATTATAAAATTCAGAAACTAGATTGAAAAAATGATTTTTTTAATATTACCAGTATTTAAAATTATTTTAAAAATAATGTTAGTTACAAACTTATTCCAAAAATGATATTTTCAAATTTTATCCACTACCAAATCATCTCTTACGGTCTTATCATATCCACTTTCAACAATAGGTTAAGAGACGACCTACATACTTGGCATTGCATGTCGTCTTTATACAACCGCGTTGCATTATTTAAAAACAAAAACTTCATAAACCAAGTTTAAATAAAAATTACCACTTTGGTGAAGTGACTATATTCTCGTTTTCTAATTGATAGGTCTTTGATTCAAGCTTCACAATATTATTATTGTTATTATTTTGTTTATTACCCAATATAACGTTATATAGCAATTTTTTCCTTTTAAAGCAATTTAAATAAATGTTACTCATTGACATTTATTTTATCTTCTAAAATAAAATAATTAGTATTAAAAAATAACAATAATTATAAAATAAATATTCCTAATAAAATTGAAAGGAGAAAAAAAAAAGTACAAAAACAAAACACCCTTTTCTCAGCTCTCATCAAAATCAAACCATTGTATATAATGATATAAAGCGGCTCAGAATCTTTGCTCTGTGTTTCGTATTCTCTACTTGTTTTCTAAGCGCTCGGATCTCTCTCTCTCTCGGAAGCTCGATTCTCTGCCCTTCAAGCAGGTGCTCGTTTTCTTCTCCCTCTTGCTCTCTTCAATGTTCTTGTTGTCCGGATGTTTGCTCCCGTATTTTTGTTTACTTGATCTGTAATAATCGGCGTGTGCCAACGTTTGATGAATGATCTATCGATGATTACTAATTTCTGGTCAATTCTGCTCTTCTTCTTCTACATACGGTTGATCTGTATTAGGGTTTTGCGGGGTTTCATTTTATTTCCCTTTTCCTGCTTAGGGCTTAGCGCTATCGGTCGCCTTGTGCAACTCATTGCTGTTCCTCTACGATTTGCCCCCATTTTCTTCCCGCTCTTGGTTTCTAGTTGTGTTTAAATTCCGCTTAACTCTCCTTCATTGGGTTCTTCCCCGTTTTGTATATTTCATCACATCAATGAAATATTTGTTTCTCATTAACAAAAAAATGATTCCTCTTAACTCTCACTTGTATTGTGGTTACAAGTATACAGCGTGGTCGTCTATTGCAAGTGTCGTGTAAAATCATCCGACTATTTTTGCATATATGTCCTGAAGTCGTCTACGGCGATGAACTATGGGTTGTCAGTCGTAAGAAGAACATATTGCTGATATTATTGTTATTAATTTTGCCCGAGATTTTACTTGAGTCCTCAGTTCATTAATTTATTAAACCCTAAATAACTGCTGCTTTGTGTGATATTTAGATGTCGCTGGTTAGGCACTTCTTTTACCATTTCTTTTTGGGTTTTATTTTTTTGCAACAGTCGTATTCTTATCTTTGTTCTTATAGGTCATACGTGCTGAACAATGTTTTTAAATATAATATTTAGTTTAGTTGTTTCTCTTGGATTCGAGTCACATTTCTATTCAACCAACAATTAAGGTTTTAGGTGAATTTCCTGGTATTAGTTTTATTGCATTTCATTAAGATTTGCTCATGTTAGTGCTCTAAATTATCGTGTAGATGGCGGCAACACAGGAAGCCAGTTCTTCCCCTGCTCCCAGTGCACAAGTGGTTGGGAATGCGTTTGTTGGGCAGTACTATCACATCCTTCACCATTCTCCCCAATTGGTGCATCGGTTTTATCAGGATTCTAGTTTACTAAGTCGTCCAGATGTCAATGGAGCGATGACAACAGTGACGAGCATGCAGGTAAAGTAGTTTTATGAGTGTATATTTATGATATTGCCTTCACTCTATACGGCTGGAGAATAATTATTGAACCTTATTTTTTTGGAGTCAGGGATATAAATAATGTAGGTTCCAATCATGTGGTTAATAGTATTGTGGTTATGATTTTAAAATTGTTTATGGTTACGATAAAATGGTTTTTGAGTTCCAATGTCTCGTCATTGTAACTTGAAGTTGAACCATTTAATATTCATTAGTTTCTTGTAAAGAGCTGAATTTTTCCTGCTTGTCTGAATTGATTAGATCGATGAACATTTCTTATTGTTACGGTCTATGGAGAATTTTTAGTTCCAAGTGCATAGTTGCCACTTAAAGTCCAATTTGTATTGTGACAGGCTATAAATGACAAGATCATATCCCTGAATTATGGAGACTATACAGCAGAAATAATAACTGCCGATGCTCAGGAGTCTCATGAGAAAGGAGTGATTGTTTTGGTAACAGGATGCCTAACTGGCAAGGATAATTTGAAGAGAAAATTTTCCCAAACATTTTTTCTTGCTCCTCAGGACAAAGGCTACTATGTCTTAAATGATGTGTTAAGATATGTTGAAGAGACTGAATCTATTCGAAGTAACTCTTCTTCTGGTGATGCCAACAAAGAGAATACGACAACAGCTACTTCAACACCAGAACCGGGTATATACTTTTTTCTGGTACAATTTACTTTGTTATGCCTAATTGCAGAATTGTGAGATAGCTTTCTGCTCCGTTTACAGAACCATCTCATGCTCCCAATCATCTCACTGTGGATCCTGAAATGTCATTGGAAGAGGAAGATATGAATAATGATCCTGAAGTTTGTGACCCTTCCAGTAATGAGGAAGGATCGGTGATCGAAGAGGAGGAGGTTATTGAACCCCCGCACCCAAGTGAGCACGAAGTAGTTGTGACAGTAGACTCAGCCCCTGTTGCCCAAGAAGATGCTCCAAAGAAGTCGTATGCATCAATTGTGAGTTATTGATTTCTTCTTTCTGCATGTTTATTATTTTGATGCCAATCTCCTTTCAGACATTGACTTTTAGCTGACTTGATATTGTTCAGGTCAAGGTACCAAAGACAGCATCGGGTCCTGTTTATGTTGCAACTAGTTCTGTTAGAGCACCACCTCCTACCAATACTGATCATCAGTCTATTGGCCTGGTTAAACCTGCGACGGTTCCTGATGTTTCTGCAGCAAGTGGTGACAACCTTCCTGAAAGTAGTAACCTTCATGAGGAAGGTGTGTATGTGTGTGCCTTTTTTATAACTGGGAGTTGGAGTAGGAGCTTTGCTCTCCTAAACCCGGGAGACATCAAGGATTTTTTTTTAGCACGCTTATGTTTATATATATGGATATATATTTCTCACTCGTTTGTGTATGCATTCTTTTACGTTTTGCAACTATGTACAAATTATTAAATCAATTTAATAACACTTAGGTTGTTATTTTTCCACCGGTTTGTCATGAAGACACATTTTCATTTACTTTGAAATTTAATATTTTGCCGATGCTCATTACAGCTGAAGGTCACTCCATATATGTCCGGAACTTGCCATTTGATGCAACGGTTGAACAACTTGAGGAAGAGTTTAAGAAATTTGGGCCTATTAAGCGCGATGGTATCCAAGTTAGGAGTAATAAGGTCCTCTTCTAATAGCTTGTCTTGCATTTGATTCCAATCTGATTTGTGTTTTTATCATATCAACATTTTCTTTTATGTTTTATTCTTCCCGCAGCAAGGATTTTGTTTTGGATTCGTTGAATTTGAGCAATTGAGCTCTGTGCATGGTGCACTCGAGGTAACAATGATTACTGTGCACATCGACCTTATTATTGCAATTGTGAAATTGTTTAATATGTTACTCATGTATCATTTTCTCTATAGCTGCTGATTGACCATATTGTCCATTTAGGTTTTATTATGAATAATTTTACGATTATAATCTTATTTGATTGGGAACATATGATCCAATTTAATAAGGATTGCATTAAATTAGGAGTTTGCATTTAGAAATTTGTGCAGTATTATTTGGATTCTTTGAAGGTTATTTTTCCTATAAATATTGATTTCTTCTGTTTAAATCCTAATTGGTTTGACTGAATGAATCATGTACTGTATTGATATTGTGATATTTGTGCTCTTGCTTTCTGTTTCTTTGTTAATTTCCTGGGTACTGGGATATCTTACTATAGAGCATTGGGAGGATCTTGATTCTTGTGTGCTCATATTTCATGTTCTCCATTACATTTCTTTATTCTTTTCCCCTGACCCTCATGTACCTCTGCTGCCCAATATTTGCATGATCATTCACCACGAAGGTTTTTTTTTTTCATTTTAGAATTAATTCCTTCCCTACCTTTTCATTCTTTGACCAACCAGTTGTTCAAGCTTAAAAAATCAGTATTCTGATGACTCATTTTAGCTATAGATGCTGTTACACAAATCACAGTTACTTCACTCAAGGATAACTTGATTGATGAAATCTTTTACCCCTTTCTATCTTTCTTTCGTTCTTACAATCAACATTTGATTGTAACTTTGCAATATTCATAACTCAAGTATGTTGCAATTTGAGTACGCATTTGCTGTCTTATGTCCGTGAGTCTCAAGAGTTGCACTCTTTTCAATATAAGCCCATGCTTTATGTGTGGTTTCTTCTTTTCTAGCACATTATCCTGATGTTTTCAACTCTTGGTTTATAATTAAATTGAATGTTTACTGAATTATGATTTCTGCTTCTGTTTGCTTTATGTTCTGTACCTAGTCTTGGTCATAACACCATGCCCACTTTTATTTTGTACTACTTCCTTTTAGTAAATTTACTGCAAACTCAACAGCAGGATAATGGAAATGAACAGCAAGTTATTATCATTTATGATTTGTTTTTTTTTTGGTAAGAAAACTCTAGGGTCACTACTAATGCTTCGTCTTATTCATATTTATGAATGGGGTTTTCCAGCCTTGGAGAGAAAAGGTCTGCTCAACTTTTGTAACTAGACGGCTACTTGGTTTGTATTTTGTCACGAATCAGCTCAAAATTAGGCTCGGAGGCATAGTAAGGGGTCAGTGTCCGGGAGTTGGGTTGACTTTGTGCGTCCAAGTAGATTGATCAACTCTTTTACTGATCTTTTTGCTTTGAAAATGTCATTACTTGATCTTCACCAGACTGTCAATTTTTCTCTGCATATTTTTTAAAATAATTTGGCATGAACTGAATCGAAGAAAGATAATATGACTCATGGCTTTTCCTGCCTAGACAATAGTTTCCAAATTTTAATTGAGAGTACTTGTCTGGATATTAAATGTCCCACGATTTTTGTAGCTTCATATATTTAAGATCAAACAAGAATTGACAATTGTAAACTTGGTGCGAGGTTTGGATATGAGCTAAATTGTTGTATTTTATTATTTTGTTCTTCTCTTTCCATTTGATGATACTGTTTGTGTATCCATTTGGATTTCATATGGATGTACTAATTTCTCTTAATTCAACAACACCAGGCTTCGCCAGTCACAATCGGTGATCGTCTAGCTGTTGTCGAGGAGAAGAGAACTACCACTCGAGGTGAGCTGGCATTAAACGCTTAATTTATTATCTCATTGGTTAGAGTATGAGTAGGGCTACATTTAAGCTGTATGGACTTTATAAGTAGAGAAGAATTCATGAATTCCTGACCAGTTGATACAACAATAGGTGAGCTGATTGTGTTAATAAATTGGTTTATTCAGTTAGCGGGAGTGGCAGAGGGAGGTTCTCTACGGGAAGAGGAGGCGGATTCCGCAATGATAGTTTCAGGGCAAGAGGGAACTACGGTGGTGGCAGGGGCTACGGTAGAAACGAGTTCAGAAACCAGAGTGAGTTCTCAGGACGACCTCGGGGTGGTTCGACTGGACGCAATGGGGAAGGTTATCAACGGGCGAACCAGAACGGAGGTGGAAGGGGAGGAGGTCGTCAGGGTATGGCAAATCGCGCTGCGGTTTCTGGTTGAACAGTTAAGCAAGAGATACGTTGACAATTTTTTTGACAGTAAAATTGAGGATGAGCTCTACTTTTCTCTTCTTTTCTTCTTCTTCTTTTTTTTTTTTTGGAATTTTTCCATCTTTGAATGTGGGCGGTTTGGGGTTTGGGAAATGTTAGGATATTAATGCGGTAGAAGAAACTGAAGGTCCTCCCTAAATTAGTCATTTACATTATGTGAGAAGATAGTTTTGATTTTTTTTTTTTTACCCCTTAACGCTTCATAAAGCTGTATGCCGTTAAAGCTGTTTTGATGCAAGATCTTTTTGCTATTATTATTACATTATTATTTTGGGGTAATCTCTCTCACACATTCTCATTCTCATGAACTTATGATTGTTTGGAATAAAAGTCAATAGAAGATTGTCAAAAACTCGGAAAACAAAGTCGTTGAAAAAAGAGACGAAGCAAGAGCAAGGGCATTATCTTCTAAATACAATCAAACTATCTATTCATATCCTGTAAAGATCTTTATAAACTGATTTTATTGCTCGGGATGAGCAATATTGTAAGAAAAATCATATTCTGGAAGAAGCCAAATTCTTGAAAAGTTTGTGTATCTAGTAGACTTTTGTCTTGTTTAGGTATTTGGTGTCCTATCTACCAGTCAGAAAACCCCTGAGAATGACTTGTACCATATTACTAGTCATAGTATGGATATTGTACTTGCCTTTCTCCTGACGTCTGTAGTTTTCTCTTTACCTTTGCAGAGTGGTATCGTTCCCTAAATATTGGGTAAAATTCTGTCGACATTTAATCACAGAATCCCTTGACCACTCCAATACAACAAGTTAAAGTGACCTCTAGGCTTCGTCCACAATGCGTAGGGCCCGACAAAGGGAGGGGAATGGAAAACAAATTCACAATGAATGAGTAATAGGAAACACTAGTAGTTTATTGTTTTAGGTGGCCATGGTACCACTCTACAATTAAGTTCATCTAGTCTAACATGATAGAGAAGTTTTCACCACCCCTCACGCTGGATCATCACAAACTTCTCTAAGTGTGAGCCAATCTTGTGTACAACATTTACAATTTAAACAAATTAATGGAGATTTGATCCTACGGTCTAGGAAGTTACTAACATCTTGCGATTGCTATATACTTCGATAGATTATAAAAAAAAATACTCTTAACGAGATATGATAAAAATTATTGTGAAATAGAAAATTCATTGTTTTTCTTTTCCCAAAAGTTATTGATTAATAGCCATTGGCTTCAATAAAGTTTGGGCAGAAACTTTCCAAACACTGCATCATAACGACTCCATTTGCAAGTCTTGATGCTGAAACTATAGTAATAAGAATGAACGTAATGTGTCGCCATGGAAGAAGGATCTGTTCTCCTTGGTCCATTCAGTTTAATCATCAACTTAAAGCCAAATGCCAGCCTTTAGATTCACCCTACTCGATGCCTACTTTCAAGTAGAGCAAGGGTGAGCAAAAGTTTTCAAAAAATTGAGTCGATCGATTAAAACCGACTCATCGCCGGTCAATTTGGTCAAAAATGTTATTCCCGATCGAAACCGACCAACTTTATTAAACAGAAACTGAAAAATGATGTGATTTTTTTTTTCAAAATTTTACTCTTCTCTGTGAGTAGTTTTTGTATCTCTTCTCTTCTTCATTTCTCCGGAAAACCAATTTGAAGAGATGCAGAAGAAGCTGATAATTTTTTATTCTTCCACTTCTTCATCTACAAACCAACCATTGGTACAGTCGATCGATCAGAGTCTAAAACCGACAAGCTCCAACCAACCTGAGGATGATTATAAGAAATGTTAGAAGTAGACATAATACATGAATTACAGTTTGTCGAAGCCTGTAATTTCTTTGGTAGGTGAAAGGGAAAAGTGAAAATAGTGCTTTTGCGCCCATTGCTCTCAGTTAAGTTAGTTATGTTAGCGAGGAACCGAAGTCCTCTTAGTTATGCAACCAATTGTAACTTCTGTTCAACAATTTGAAACATTCATAATTGAATATCTACACCATTTTTCTTAACAAAATTCTTGCATTTGAAGCATCCAGTTACCATAAGGCATAACATGTGAACTAAAGGCTAACATGCTTCCATTTGGTAATGGCAAATAAACTATTCCCCTGAGTTCACTAAAGAAAAGGAAAACTGCTAATTGCTGCTTTAAATTTACATTTCCTACCAAAGTCCTAAATGATCTGAGATAGATAGTCATGGCTCTGCAATAATTCCCTCTTAGGGAACTTTCATCTTTGCTATCTCTTCTAGCAAGAATCTGGATTCAGCAGCAAAGTCAACTGGAGCAACAGACCTGACAGTGATCCTTTGTCTCTTCTCATTGTTGTATTCATTCTGAGAAACACTAACCCGGAATAAATGGGGAACCCAAGTGGCTTCTTTGAGTTTCAATTGATATGAATTCTCCTCTCCCATCTGCAATTACAAACATAAAGAAAAGATCAACCCACTTTGTTTCTATTCCTAAATGTCAAGCTCTTGGATAATCTGATTCCTTACCTGTGATTTGAGCTGGTCAAGCTCATCAGCAGAGCATCCAATAAGCCTCTCTGCTTCTTCGTTGAATGTAGAGAGCCAAGCTTCGCCGCTTGCATCAGAAACTCTCACAACCATTATGTACCTTAAACTGCATTCTTCATCATTTTTCTGGCAATTTTCACACCAATATCCAGATCCAATTGCTTCAGTCACCTTCTTGTTGCATGTTTTACATGCACGATACCACATTGTTTGATCAGGCTTAATAAAGCTAACATATGCTCTAATGCTGAAGAACATTGGCTGCGGAAAAAAAATAACTTCATGTCATTATCACTGAAAAGTAAATTCTTTTAGCATCGAAATCATAAATTTAACTGAACAAAAATTAAAATAACTTATTCTTATTCAAAGGTTTCATAATTGTGTTCCCCATAGAAAGTTTCAGTTCCTGTAGTACAAAGAATATAATACCTTTTCTTCACCCAATGATTTGCCTTGGAGTATATGAGACAGGGAAACACGGTCGGAATACATGGACCTCGACCCAGTCTTGGATGATGGGCTCAGGCCAGAGCTGACAGAAGCCATGGACATGGCTTTTCCTTCAGAATCATACCTGTATGTAGATAATGAAGTACGTTACTATTTACAACTATAGTTGTAGGTAATAATATGACACCGGCTCAACAAATTCTTTGTAACCTTACCAGGATCTCAAATGTTTAGCTTCCGGAATGTCTGGATTAATCAAAACTCTGCTCCTACTTATTGTCGACAGAGATACACCTGCAATTGGAAGCAAATAACATGTTACGGATAGAAGTCGCCACCTCTCCCCACCAAGCATAAGTTCACTTCAATTTCAGCAGTACCTTGAAAATCTCCAACTCTGAGATATTTCAATGCAATTACGGGAGATTGATCAGCAATGTCAAGCAGTTCCTGCCCCACATTGGTCGCAAGATCATTCCACAGAGATATCACGACTGTCTTCTTCCTGCAATTTGATAATCACAACTTTAACATGGATGGAATAAATTCGGCACTCTCTTCATCAATCAAAACCATGTACTCACGTCTCATCGGCAATAGTTATATCACGTTTTGGAGCTATGTCATTGTTGCTTTTCCTTCGAATGCTCATCGTAGGGGAAACACTTTGAACAACTCCAATAACATCTGCCAAAGTGCAAAATTACACAAGTGAACATCATGAGCACGAAATCAGACAACTAACATTTGCTAGGACAGAGTTCTAACCAACAAGATCCTTCCCGTTCACGTGAGTACCTAACATGTCAATCTTGACAAAATTGAATTTCATTTTAGGAATGAGAGCAGCTTCATTGCTGACCTCATCCACTTCAGAATTCTCATTTAAAGTCATTTCGTAATCATTTTGAACTGTATTATACTGCTTATTGGCAACTTTCAAAGTTCCCTTAGAGATGTAATAAACTTTGCCAAGGGCAAATTTTTCATAGAACTTCCTTGCAGCTTCATTAAACATCGTAGCCTGTATTTGTGTACCCTGAACCAGAAAAATCAAGTAACATCACTTGCATATCAACATAAAACTTAAAAGGGAAATTCTTTCCGTGGACAATGATAACAATTTAAACCATTAGCACTTTACTTACATCATCATCTGTCAACTCCACATTGAAAACGCAACCTTCTCCTCGAGCATTCTTGTATGTACGCATCTTTTCTTTGTTTGTAACACGGGCTTTGATGGTCCAATTTGCGTGATAAGGATTTAAAGAAACAAGGGGATGAACTCTCCTTGTCATGGACATCCGTGCAGCTGGTGCCATACTGTTCATGGAAAATAAAACATTCAAAAACATATCAGTATACGCACCCTCAAATTCTACAACTTGATAACAGAGTCCAATGAATTTGAATCTTTTAACGATCGCATACTTACTTTGTACGCTGCTCGTGTACAATTTGAGCTGCTGATTTGGTAACCAATTCTTGCTTTGGCTTTAAAAGGATACCAGCCCCGGTATTCGGTGCACTCTTGTTATCATCAAACTCTTGTTTTGGTTTCAAAACAATGCCCACATCCTCTTTCTTAACCTCAGTTTTAACTTCCATTCCTAGAGCAGGAGAAACCACCTCACAATCCGTCACGATTAGATACCTGGTAATAGGTAAAGCACCATGAATGATAAACCAAAACAAAGCAAATAACAATTACAAATTAAATGAAATAAAGTTTTTCTTTTCCTAAATTTGACCATTGATGCTCACTTTTCTTCCTTGTTTGGGATATCATTGAGAGTGTATCCAAGAATACGGATAAGACCCAGATGTTGAATGTTTCCAGAGATAACCTCAGACGTAAATTTGGATGGGAGAATACCTCTTAGCTTCGCACTCCCATCGCTAGCAGTAAACCTGAAAGTAAACCAATATCAATTAAAGAAACAGTCCACATCACCATCAAATCCACGATCACAAATATCAACAGAAAACACGCTGATTAAGCACCAAATTACAAGAGTTCAACGACAGATCACGTTGCAGTCCAGCCAGTACATGCTCTAGACCGGGAATCCGAACCCATAAACAAACTATATAACAAATATGACATGAACAACGAGATCCAAACTAGGGTTTTAACTCTTAAGCATGTCAACAAGGACTTCACCGAACATATAAGATTCACATGAACTTCAAACATGAACTAAAACAAATGGGATCTCCTACAATGCAAACGAGCGCAAATGACAACAGAACACTAATCTGAGTTCATATGAGGGAAAACTAACATGTACCGATTCCCCTTGGGATCGAGATCGACGACCTGAACCACGATCTCCGGAACATCCGAGGGCGAGTCCGAGGACGGATTTGCCAATATCTTCGAAATCGCACCGGAGGTTACTGTTGCTGTGTTCGCCATTGATGAAGCTAATCGCAAGACGGTGAAGGAAAAAAAAAACTAAGTCTAAACTCTGAGAGATTTCCGGCGAGAGGAAGGAGAAGAGAAGATGGAGAATGAGGCGAAGAAGAGAGGATTTGGAGGGCTTTGTATTTGATGATTCAAGCGGGAAATTTTTCTTTTGATCTTTGAAACACAGAAAATGTTTCGTTGTTTTCGCGGCAAAAAAATATTTTGGATTTTTTCTTTCCTAATTTTTCCTGAACTTTGTAAATGTTTGGCGCCGCGCAGATAGTTTTGGCGGTCAAATATTTCTCGATTACGATTTTGCCCTTCTCTTTTTCTGAAATTACGCACTGACCCAACCTTTTGGGCTTTCGATCTATCACATATTTTTATGTTTAAAAAAATATCAAACTCGTAGACTTTTAATTTGAGTCTTAAATTTAGATAATTGTTTCAATGTTTACAATTTATTTAATTTTCACCAATTATGATATAAAATACTTTAAAAACTCAATAATTTAATTAAAACCAAGTTTATATATACAATTGATTATTAAATAACTTCGTTAACTTATACATGTTAAACAAAAAAATTATTAAATCTATTGTCTTTTTTTTGTTTGAATCCTATCAGTAGCGTATCAAACATATATATTATAATTCATTTGACATGTGATGTATGACTATGATGATACTTTTTGTAATAAATTTTTAAACGAAAATTAATCAGGTAATAAAAATTATTATACTTTTGAAATTTTAAGATGTAATTGGATGAAATTGAAAGTTTAATTACACCGGTTAAAGTTGATATTGTTTCTTAAGAAAATAATGAAATTGATAGTATATGGAATTAATAAATTACCGTTGAAATACTGTGCTCTCATGGTATTGGTGAGTTGGATATTAGTTAATTTTATATTTTTTTAATTAAGTGGTATTTTTTCCATTTTTCTCTTCTTTTCCCCAGTTTCTCTCTCCCATCTTCCCTCTTATTTCCCTCTCATCTTTCTCTCACTTCCCTACTTCTCTGGTCTGCGTTTTCTCTCCCCTCTTATTTATTTCCCTCTCAAGAAAAATTATTCAAATTTCAGATAACTTATCACCAAAAGTAAATCCTCAAAATACTCGATTGTTCAATTTTAGTTAGTTAAAATTAGTTCATCAATCATCTAACAAGAAATTTGTGTACATTTGAAAGCTCGATCGGAGCTGCCGATTATTAATATGGATATCTTGTTAATTAGCACCAATTAATAATCTCCTCTGGAATAGCCCGACATGATTGTGCACCCCGAATTCGTCCTGATTTTTCAATCGCCATGGCTAACTCTAAAGATTTCGAATTCGAACATTTCAGCCGACGAACGTGCCATTTTCTTGGGTCCAGCTTTCCGAAATTGCAATCGAATCCGAACCCTAGCACAAGCTTGCTCGAGAAACTGCCGATCGGAGAGTTGTAAGTATTCCGGCAACTATGGCACGAGGATCTCTTATTCGGACGTCGGATCTTTGGGGTGCTGGTAATGCCATAGTTTGAGCTTTGAAGGAGAGGGATCCCTTTGTGTAAGCCTACGAGAAATGCACCGACGGCCCATCCATGAGCCGTCGCCGGATTAGCACGCTTCTGCTACAAATTGCGTTGAACGTCGTCATAGTATCAGAATGACAAAGGAGAAGGAGGGAAGAGAGAGCAAGGGGAGAGGAAATAAAAGAGGAAAATGGGGGAAAACCATATAATTAAAAATTAAAAATAATATTAAATTCATCATTCATATTTCATTCAATTTAAATACCGAAACAGTTGGTGTATTTTACCCGTAAAGATATTTAAAATCTGTTTTTTATATTATTTTTTTTAACTATATATACATCCAATTCAACAAATCAAAATTTTTTATTCTCCTGTCTACTTTCCCGCCTCCCTTTTTATTTTTACCCATTATACACCAATGAGCATTTATGTAGTGTTATACTAATTTCAAAAAATATTTACAGTCTTACCGACTACTACTAGAAGTTTGATAATTCTTTACTGTTCTTAAACAAAAAATACATCCCTTTTATACATTTATCTCTCGTACACAAGATGAGTGCTAGCTGCCAAAGTAATTGACACATATATCTTAAACCAAGAGGTTGTGAGTTCGATCTCACTTCCCCATATGTTGTGCTAGGAAAAAAAAAGATGGATGCCAACTAGTATTGAAGTATACAACATAATATTCTTATTAGTATTTCTTTAAACTATTTGATGGTGAAATTTTGCTCTCTTATCAAAGTAATTGCAAATTACATTTGCTCATTATACTTTTCTGCAGGTTTATGATAAATAACAATGACCAAGAGTTTCACATTTTTTAAAGCAAATCTGTCACTAATAATTGTAATAGTAAGACTACAACATTCGTCATCCCACCAATATATAAGTTAGACATTATCATATTACTAATCTCCAAACATTCAAATTATCTCCCAAGCCTAACACGAGTAATACCACCAATATATAATATATAACTTAATAGACAAGACATCTTGCGCATTCAAATTCGCATACAAGCAAATCTATCTAACAACAACAATAACAATATTGGCTCACCTCATTTCAGACTACGCACCAATCTGATCAAACTGGAAGCCATCTACATTGGTTCAACAGCCACACAAATGCACAAGCAGCAGATTAAACAACAAAGAACTCAACTGGGTATTAATTATATCAAGTCAATCAAAACGATATAATTGGTATGATTCTCATGCTTCACCAGAGAGAAATCCATAGAAAATGAAAAGCATATTTGATTCGAGACAGGATCAGTGTTACCTTCTTTGAACCGTTTCTTCATTTCATCAGCATCAGCACCAATAAAATTGTCAATATCACACAAATGATAGTGTAGAATTCGAGTCCAAAGTTCGTTTAACCAGTTATCCATCCAAGAATCGAGAAAAACTGTGCCTACCAAAACAAAATTTGTGATGTTAACAGAACTAACTGTGCAAACTATCCTGTTGACATATCCTAATTACATAAGAAGAGGGGGCAACGTCATATTTGATGAACCTGTACACTTTCAACTACAGAACGGGCAGCAAGAAAAGCAAGAAAACCATCTCTTTGGAGCATTTGCAGCTGCTTTTGGGGATTCGCTTGTACTTGATTCTTTTGGTGTCTCTGAGCTTGAAGCAGCAGGCTGTGGCGATTCTAGCTTCGTCTCTTGCTTCGCCTTCTCGGGATCTCCTCCCTTGAATGAAATGCTCTTTCCTCCATCTCCTGTCAATCTTAAATTTCGAGAACAAAACATTGATATATTTATTGATCTGCAACTGCTGTGAAATATATTATGTACATGTAGTAAATGTGTTAAAAGTGAATACGAGCATTCCTCTACTATTTCAAAATAAAAATTGTTTAGTTGACAGGAAATTGAGAATGTAGTGGCTTACATTGGAAACTGGAAAGATTTTGTACTGCCTTCTGATTGATGAGAAAGGCTGGCGGACTGAGATGACGACTCTGTAAGAGTCGCACTCTCCTTGCGATGGTTTTCTGAATTTTCCCTTATAACCTCCCTCATTGTTTCTGCAGCTTGTGCTTCATTTGCTGCTAAATCACCATTCGGATGGGTGCCTTTCAATCCACCATCAGAAGGTTTAATAGTCAAGGGCTGGTCGTGACTCGGCAAGTCAATTAATGGAGACATGGCCGTTTCACCAGGCCTATATAGCTCACCCGATTTTCCCAGCCAACACAATTGTTCTCTGGTAAAACTCATGTTTCCCATATGAATGCTGAACAATGATTCATTTGAAGCAACGCTCCATTCCATAGCTGATTTAGATTTAGTTCTGGAAAAGACATGAGATGGAATTCTATACGAAGGGGAATTCGGATCATCAACTCTCTCCATCAGTTGAGTTTGAGGATATTGAGTTGCTGCCTCACTGCCTGCGCTCAAGTCTATCCTATTCGTTGGAGCTGCTGGTGATTGCCCATTGCTGGCCATGGAGCTGATGGGAACATCATCATCACTGAAATCCTCGACCAACCTGTTGTCCTTGTCCATGCTTGGAGAGCTGGGATTGTTTGACACTCCACCCTGTTGAAGTTTAATTTTACGTTTAGCTTCAGACTCAGATGATGAGGACGACGACGAGGAAGAAGTTTGCAGACTTTTACTTAAATCTGCCTCCATAACCTTTGAATCCTTGTTCTTTTCAGGCTTTGGGAGCTCAATCACATGATCGCACAGAGAAGATTCAGATGCGGATGATGATGATGATGACCGTGATAATGAGCGGCTTGATGTCTTGGCTGCACTGGGAAGATTAGCTGCAGAACGAGTCTCTATATCATCACTACTAATAAACTCAAATTCAGACTCCGAGTGTCCTGCAACATTCAACTCTTTTGTTTTCAAAGGGTCACTTGTTCCACCAGGGAACTCACTGGAATCATTTAAAATCAGTTCAAAGGAGCTGTCAGAGGAGGAATCAGATGCAGAGGATAAGGAGGAGACTAACTTTTTGCTTGAAATAGGGAGACCAACTTCGCCCGTACTGCTGATGGGATGTGTCTTTGATTCACCGGCCTCTATCTTTTGCCCAGATTCCATAGATTGAAGATATCTGAATTATGTCGTCAGGCACCACTCTCCAGTTTCCCGGTCAGATGTAGTCTAAAGATTACTGCCTATAACATGCAAGAAAATTAAGCATTGTGTTTAATTAAACTCGATTACAACTGGTTCTAAGTTCTAATGCGTCGAAAAAACATATTCGACAGAAATAAGAAATGGATAACTGGCTAGCTCCCTTTCGTCATTGATCGATCGCATTGTGTTTAACAAAAATGGAAGGTGGGGAGTCAAACAATTTTCTTCCGGAATTCGAGTTTCACCTCCAACCTTCGATCTATGGCCAACATCGGTAAACGCCTAGCTAGAACCCTAAATTGTGAGATCAAATTTCCTGAAACTTCAAGACTCGGTACTATTGCATTAATTGAACCGTACCCTATATCGTGATCTATCTATTGCCACGAAATGAATGATTCCTTGAAACTCCACAATCCGTAGATTGCATTACAAAATAAAATCCGCGTTTCGATCACAATCAATAACGACCGATTCAATAATCCCTAACCTCGCATCCCCAAATATTTAAGAACAGACGAATTTCGCAAACTACCCACCTGACCAAGAACCACAAATATTCAATCAACAAGAACAGAAACGAAAATCTTACGTCGAAGATGTCCCAAGTGGTGGAAGACGAAAAGCTCATAGAGACGGCCGGCCGGAGAGAAGAGGTGGAGAGGCCTCCGACGGGCCCTGATTGGCAATGGCGCAGAGGAATTTGGGAGAAGAAAAGAAAACCCAAATGCAGAGGAACCCAATTGAAGCGAAGAAGAGAGAGAGGAGAAACGGAGAACGGATGGAGGAAGGGAGAGATTTGTGGGAGATGAGAGAGAGAGAGTGAAGTTTGAGAGTGGAGAGAAGGTTATGAGGCGTCGCATTGATTCAGCCTTTTCTTTCTCCGAATAACCAACTTTGCCTCGCTTTGGCGCCATCTCCCAACTTACCTTTTTTCACCATTTTTGGGGTTTCTTTCTCTCTCACAGATGAATTTCAGGTGTCTTTTCTTTTCTTTCTTTTTTCTTTTTTTATTTTTTTTTTCTTTCCCATCCTCCAATTACTATTTTAATTTCTTTAATTTGGTGTCGTGATTTGAGCTCTGAGTAATAAAAATTTTGTAAATGTTTTTTTTAGTAGAATATGTGGAATTAATAATCGAATTCATAGCTTCTTGGTTTAAGAGATATGTCAGTTATTACTTAGCTATACTCGCTTTTGCTAACAAAAACAAATCGTAAATGTTGTATTGTGTTTAAATTGTATTTTTAGTTATTATTCTTTTATATTGATTTTAGTTTTGTATTTTGAGATAAATCTTGCTTGTTCCTGAAAATATCTTATCCCCTATAGGTCGTAGAGAGTTCATAATTCGAATTTGTTTCAATTCTCGGAATATAAATGATATCCATAGAAATACAGCATTTTACAATGCAAATAAGGTGAAAACTCGTCATCAAGTTTTAGATAAAAGAAGCAAACATCTCGATAGATATAAAAATAAACTAAATAAATTCAAGTTCTTTCTTTGGCCGGAGCGTATGAGTTGTTTGTGAATATGATGTGCTGAGTGGTGCAAGACAACCCCTCTGTGTGGCAAAATAAGAGAGACTGGGAGGAAGACAGGGAGATTGTACCTTGAACTTTGGTGTGACCTTAGTAATGATTGAGGTCGTTTCGATGTATTATGAATTTAAACTTTTCTCAATTGTTATCCAACTACATTTTGATTATCGTGGTGATGTTTGGTAATTTACTGGTTATTTTTTTTTTTTTGAATATTATGCGTTCACCTATAAACGTCATTTACACATCTCTTGAAATACTCAATTTTAACACGATAATGACAAAACCAATTCAATTAAAAAATTAACTTTATAATAACTAACCGAACAAAACCTACACTAGTCTAATGGTCCCACGTTTTAATTACGTTCCGTCAAAGAAAATTAATATGCTATTAAGATATACGCGTGTAATGGGAAACTCGTCTTGAGAATGCCTCCAATTGTACTGATTTCAACGTTGAAACTTGTTTGCTCTATTTTACAAATTATGTCTTCACCTATAATGAATGACACTAAATTCAAATGGCATGAAATTTACTTCAAATATTAAATAGGGATTTATCTTATAATTATTATATATATTTGTTTATGTTTCGATAAACAAATGCGGAATTAAGGGTATCCATTTATCGACAAGTTCACCCCAAATTAGATGAGGAATCTTCGTTTAGACCTACCACGGATGAGGATGAAGGAAAATTTTATCCATCACTTAAATGGGGACGAAGACGGGGAATACGATCCTCGCTCCTGTCCTCATTCCCCGCCTCGTCCTTGTTATATATTGTAAATTCATTGTGATATGTTTAATTTTATATACATAATTAGAGTAAAATGAAACATTATATTTTCTTATTTCATGTTTTAATAAATGTTCCTTTAAATAAGGAGAAATAAGAGTTTTGATTCTAATTTTATTAAAAAAAGTAATGTAGTAATGAGATTAATCAAAACCACAAAAATAATAAATGAGGGATGATTTTGTAATTATCATTTTTTTATTTCAAAGTTTCACATTTATCGTACTAAAAAGTCCAACACAAAGTGAAAAAAAAACTGTAAGACGTATCAAATCATAAGGTTAATTTTGATAAAAATCGAAAAAAAAAATCAGACTCAATTAGGGTACATTTTGAATAATTTTTTTTTCCGTGTCCAAGCAAAGTGCACCGTCATCAATCCATCCGACGGCCCAGATTACTCCCGCTTCGCTCCATATATTCTCATTTAATATCTCGTATTCGTAAAACCCCAAACTGATCAGAAAACCTTCCTAGGGTTCTAGTATCGCTGCGAAAGGGAAGAAGAAGAAGAAGGTTCGTTGTCAATTCACTCCATCGTCTCTGTTTTTTTTCCGTTATCACGTTCTTTTTGATCCCTGTATGTGTTTTCATCGATGGAATTACTTTCGAATTCGTTGAAAATGTTCGTATCGCGGTCGCGTGAGTATATATTGGGGCTGTCGTATCTTTAATCGGTGGTTTCTTACTCTTCTCCGAGTTATTTTTGTTTTCCGGGGTTTTGGACTTGGGGAACTGGAGGAAATGATTGCAGAAAATGGAGATTCTGATCTCTCTACCCTTTACGAATACGAACTTTCATCACGAATGGTTTGACGCCTGCGTCTTGTTTTGGTTTATTGGGTTTCGTTTGTTGTGGTGAACGATCTAGTATCGGTGGTAAGGATCATCATTTTGTGTTTGAAATGTTCATGTAGACCACCAAAACAGAGATTATGCACACTGCGCTTAAACGGAAAGTAATGCACGTTTTTACGTATACAAGTACCTCATTTCATCTCCTTGTTGGTATTATTTTTTGTTATTTTTACCTTTTCCTCTTAAGTCGTTTTTTGGGATGTTCTGGCGATGTGTCTGTGAAGACTTGTGTTGCTACGGTGTTCTGTTTACTCTGATTCGTGGAAAACCCAAGTGGACTGTAATTTGAGGCTAACACAACAGGTTTCTTTGTTTCCCCTGTTACTGTGCGAAATATGTTATACTGAATCTCTGCCGTTCATTTTGTTCAGGTTGCTTCAAGATGGCTTTCCTAAGTAAGGTTGGAAATATTCTAAGGCAGGGTGCAAACAAGAGGGTTGGATCGGATTTTCAGGCTTCTAGTTTGTCTATCTGCCAAGCCGTACGATGGATGTCTTCCATGCAAAGTTCTAAACTTTTCATCGGAGGTTCTCTAAGGATACTTGATTTTTTCTTCGTGGAACATGAAGTCGCCAATTAATTTTTCTTTATTTTGTGCCTGTATGCATGTTTATGATGCAGGTATTTCGTATGGCACTGATGATCAAAGTCTGAGGGAAGCCTTTACTAAATATGGGGAAGTAATTGAAGGTATATCATCAACTCTTTTACATTGAGTGGTTGAACGTGATGGGAGGAGAGCCTTTATTTCTTATTTTCTCTTATCTCAATTAAAAAGAACGATTTAAATATTTTTTTACAAGCCTTCAGTTGCGTGTTTTTAACATTCCACATCAGAGTGATACACCGATACTGGGATCACATTTTACGCAACAAAAATAAAATAAAAAATGAACAAACTTTTGGGACCAGTATGATCGAATCTTCTTGGGAATTGTTTTTTTCTGAGTTATGGCCGAGCTGGTCGTTTCATTGTTTACCTTTTTTTCCCTCCCCCATTATAGCTAGGGTCATCGTGGACCGCGAAACTGGAAGATCCAGAGGATTTGGATTTGTGACTTACACCTCTAGTGAGGAGGCCTCTAGTGCCATTCAGGCGTTGGATGGACAGGTAATGATTAATTTGTCGGCCCAATGTAATTAAAGGATGATGCGTTGTGTTATGTTCATATCCCGTAATGTACTGTTGTTGAATTAGTGTATCACTGCAGTTAAAATGTCTGCTTTCTTTTCCTTTGGACAAGGTGCCACTGTGTTACTTTCATGTAGGATACTGTATCTAGTGTGTGTATTTATGTTTACGGATCTTATGCTAGTGTTTTCATTTTATATTGTCGTATTCCCCATCTTCACTTGCACTAGCAAATATGGCAGTGACTGCCTCGTAGCAATATTTCTATAACCATTGCAACTTCCATACCATTGAGGGCTTGAAAATGCGGACATATAAAAGCTAATAGCATTCCTTCCTCTATTGTGTACTGAAGTAGATATTTTGTCGGAAGTTGTCTTGCTGATAAGTTTTACTTTTCTACATATATCTTTTATTTAGAAAGAACGGAAGACGAGTGATTATTGTGAGTGGTATATATTGGAGACTTGTCCCAACTTCTTTTATAATGCTGGCAGCTATTCGTCGTTCATGTTATAGCAGCCGTTCCTCTGTTTTATTCTCTCAACATTAGCTAGTATATTATGGTACAAAGTTGCCATCAAGAATTTTTTCTTTTAAAAAATGTTAAGAACGGAATGAGTGATTAACATAAGCGGAATTTGGAGGCTTGTTCCACCTTTTTGAATCTACGAGATGCATTTTTTTTCTAAAGTTGATTTATTTTGGTTCTCAATATTTGCCAAACCAAAGATGTTCAACGACTTAGGTTATTACTGCTCGTTTTATTTTTTAAACAGGATCTTCATGGCCGTCGTGTAAGGGTGAATTATGCTAATGATAGAAGTCGAGGTATTGGAGGTGGCGGCTATGGCGGTGGCGGTTATGGGGGTGGTTCTGGTGGCTACGGTGGTGGTGGCTATGGAGGTGGTTCTGGTGGATATGGAGGTGGTGGCTATGGTGGTGGCGGCGGTTCTGGTGGTTATGGTGTTGGTGGTGCTGGTGGAGGCTACGGTGGGAGTGGAGGAGGCTATGGCGACGGTAGTGGTGGATATGGTTATAATGCCACCGGCAATTTGGCCAGTGACAGCCAGGGAAGTGTTGGCGTAGGGGGTGGCTTTGGTGGGAATGATGCTGGCTATAATAATGCCGCTAGCAATTCTGATGGGGGAAACACATACGCAAGTGGGGCTACCGCTGGTTTTGGTACCGGCAGTGGAAATTACAACGTTGCTGGTGGCGATGGCGGTGGCAACGACTACTTTGCCAGCAGTGGATACTCTGGTGGGGATCAATTTAGCAGCAACGAAACAAACACCGCAAATGCTGCATCAGGAGATCAAGACCCAGGCGAACAACTTGATGGAAATTACAGGGATGACGATGACGATGCAAATGACTTCGCCAAAAGAGCCTGATAGATCATATTCATAGTAGCTTCATCCTGCATTTTTGGTTATTGCCATGTAGATTTTCCTTCCATGCACCTGAACTGAACATTGTCTACTTTGTTTGTATGTTGGACTTGCCTCAGTGATCTGTGAATTTTCCTATGCACTTTCAATTTAGTTTCTCTTACAAATAAGTTTTGTCGAAGTCTATTAGGTGTGATGTCTTTTCCGTTCTCTATTCCATCTAAGCCCCCCACAAATCCGTTCGAGGGTTTGTTAGACTGAATTACTTACCTTTATTATTATTAGTAAAGATCAAAGTTGACGAGCCGTTCGTCGAACAGCCACAATGGATTTGTTTTGCTTTCATACTAAATTTTTGTACGGAAAAATTTGTCTTTGGCCTCTTCTGTGGCTTGAAAATGGATGTAACATATAATGGTGGTTTTTGCAAGCAAGAATTGGGGAGAAGCTTCAATTTTAACGAAAACGATGCAGAGAAAGCTCATCAGGTGAGAAATAATAATTGGTGGTATGTTTTACACTATTGATTGAGCTCTACTGTGCTACTCCAATTTTTTGTGTATCTGCAAAACTAACATGTTCATTTGTCATCAATCATTGAATCAGCCATCGTCTTTATCCATCGAAAATAACCATCTTTGTGCATTCAGAACCACAGGAGAACCCATTCTGGTTTTCTCCACAATTTGCTTTATCAAATGCTTCTCCATCTCATCATCATAGTCACTGCTTTCATCCCCACTGCCATCTACATCATTTGATTGCTGATCCAACATGAAACATTTTTCCATTCTGCCAACCTTGTTTTGAAGATCTTCCCGATCTGTCTTCTCCATTACGAGTGTCTGACTGAGGTTCGTTGATTCATTTGTCCTCCCATTCAGGACTCCAAATTGACGACAGTTAGTTGCGGTGTGGCTTTGTACGGGCTTACTTTCGTCAACTACTGATGGTGACAAAACAAGCTCTTCTTCAGAGTCGTCCATATTGGTCAACTCATTATAAGCTTCATTGTAGGCATCCAGGGCTTCTCCTGATAAGTTCATAACAAGGGGTTGAGCACTTGGACTTTCTTCACTAGACGAATATAGCAATTCACTTTGTGCAAATTCTTTCCAAGAATTCATCTGCTTGGCTTTGATGCACTGAAGTTTCCTCTCGCTGTTCTCAAGGGCTATTTCGAGCTCCCTCACACGTGCTTCAAGTCTTGACTGGATAACTTCATGTAATCGCACGCTAAGCTCCCAGGGTGAAACTGTGTAGTTACCCGAGCAAGTAATCTCGCTTGCATCTTGATTTTGCTGAAGCTGAATGGCACTTCGCTCACTAAACAAGTCAGCTCTCAACTCACCTTCAGAGAAATGTCCTGTAAATTGTGGATCAAGCTGCACAAAGAAATTGCTCCATATCAATTATCATTGTTATAATTCTGTGTAAAGTGAACAGTTCCTTTCCATCGTTGGCAGCTCTAAACATATCAGGCTGATTGATCTTTAGGTTTATATCACGTACTGTCTTTCGGCATGACCTACAAACTAAATCATGCCGTGGCAAGTTCAATGTATAACTGACATTCGATGTACATACTTCCTGACTTGTGTATTAAGGACCAAACCATAAAGAATAACAAAACCAAAAGAAATTGTTTGGCTAAAGAAAAAATCCCCAGAAGGCAGAACCAAACACATTAAGATGCAAGATTTTCTTTCCGTGGCCCCAAGCCAAGTAAACCCAGATACAGTTATCAAGGACTTCAACGACAACAGTTAAAATACCTTGTCTTCAAGACCGCGACAAGGTTAATAAGAAAAATAGACGTTGGACTATACAACACAATTACACATTTTGAGGTTTACCCTTTTCTATATTTCATACTATCAATGAAATATATGTTTCCTCATAAGGAAAAAAAAACATTTTGAGGTTGAGAGAAAGAACCTATATTCAAAAGAACAAGATTAACAACTATGCACTTCATAGGGAGTATCAACTAGAAGAGGTCTGGTCTGAATAGAATGCTTAAATTTGGGAAAAGAAAATTAACATTGCAGAGAAATAATAAAATCATATGTATGTGTAAATACAGAAAGAAGTAATGTTCAGTAAGAACTGCCATCAAGTTTTTATTCATGCATATGCTCAATGCTGTAATAAACAGACAGAGTTACCTCATGAAGATTGGAAAATCTTCTATCTGTACTTGATGCATCTATATTTAGTCCCAACCTCTGAAGTTCTGCTTCAAGCTCAGCTTCAATTTTACTCCGAGATTCCGAACCCTCTTCAGCGTTCTGTTCAAATAATTCCCTATCGTCAAATTTAGCTGAAGGATCAAGATTCTGTTCTTTCTCATCGTAGAAATAATTCTCAGATATTCCTTGTGATCCACAATTCTCATTTGAAAGCTCCTTCACTGTCAGAGAATCCTTCATCTCAAGTTCCTCTTGTAGATCTTGGACCAAGTTCTCAGTATGCTTTAGTAACTCTTTGAGCTTGTGTATTTCACACTTATTAGTCATGAAAGATGATACTAAGCCAATGGAAATCCCAAGACAGAATAGAATCATCCGATCTGGTGACAATAAATAAAAAGTGAATTTAAACAATTAAGAACAATGATGACGAATACCTCCATTGATGACTATCGACTAGAACTGAATACATAATGCATTGGGAATAAGTATATGCTAAATCAGACTAAAAAAGAAATCCCCATCTTGCATATGGAAAACAGAAATCTCCATCTAGACCATTTAGACCAACCCATTTTTAGCAGAACATATTGTGGTACAACTAAGTGTCAAATTCCTGAAAATTCAGAGGTATGGCCTTCCCTAAAGTAAAATTTTGAATGGTATACTAAAGAAGAGATTTGGCAGATCTAACTGTAACTTGTAAAATTTGACATTCTCAAGAAAATTTAAAAAATAATAATAATAAAGTAACTTGTAAGTTACTCATTTTGAAAACACTTAGATTCTAGTACGCTATTGAGAAGCACCTCAAAATTCTACTTCCCAAACAGAGGTTATTCCAAATAATCAATATAAAATCAGAATAACACCACAAAGAAGGTCATCAGGTGATGGATATAAGGACTTTATTTCTTATAGTTCTAAAAAGTTTATTTCTGAGTTTCTTGGTTTATTCTTTGATATAAGACAAAAATTACTTTCAATTAGGCAAAGAATTTAGCAAAACCCTCGAGTTGTCTCATTAATTACTCACCTTTTGCATGGAAGAACTTCTCATTATGCATTTGACTGGCATTGCTCACTCCACCTTGTCTTCTTCCTGCCTTGATATTTATCTTCTCAGAGGTCTTGAAAGACTGTATTTTCGGAAGCAAAGGTACCCCATACACATTTCTGTTCTTTTCAATACATGGCTCTTTGTGGAAATTACTTGCATCCCTATCAACCTGAAAACTAAAAGAATCTCTAACTGCCCTGCTGACTATCCGGGTTCCGTCGTTTACAATAAACCGCTTCATAGTCGATCTAGATGGTGATTGAAGTGAATGTAGGATATACTCTTCCATCTCAATATGTTCCTTGTAGAGATGAGACATTACACAACCATCTAATGAACTAAGAGGTCTAAAAAATCTCCCATATGAATGTTTATTTCTAATAGAACTGATTTTTCTCACAATAGGCCGAAAACAATTCAGTTCTCTAGAAGATGAACAAGATAGCTGATCAGCCATATCATCCATATTGCCATCTATACTGCTTCTATGGCCAAATGTTTGAAAGTCATTACTCATTGATAATTCCAGTGGCAAATTGGAGACTGAAAGACCATTATAGTCCTGGTAATTCCCCATATCTTCCAGCGTTTCACAATCAAAACCACTAGTAGAAGCCACATTCAGGGCAGAAGAAACATCAAATTGACTCATAACAGAAGATCTCCCGTTCAGAACCTCTGCATCATCAGACAGAATATCTCCACTTGCTTTCTTTCTTTGCGCTGTTCGGTGAAAGGGCTGATCTGGAGATCCTGATTCCTCAAAACTAGAATTCCTAGAAGACATCTGAGATGAGCTATTCCCATCTCTCAATAGTTTCTGCCAATACTTGGCTAAGTATCCAGCACCAGCAGCTGTTGCAACTACCCACAAGTCCATTTCAACGCCCTCCCTTACACAACCAAAGATTCTAGCCAAATTCCACAATACTAATCTTCCCTTTTGTTTTAACTCCCATAATCAGACACAATAAAAATGACAATGTCTATCAATCTAAATCCAAGCATAGAAACCCCACTTCTTTCCAACATTATATTTATTAAATCACCACTAGCAAAACCCACTCCCACATAAAATATACGAAGCTACAACAGCATAACGTTTCTCATTTCTTAACTCAATGCTCAGAACGAAAACCTGGGCGACACCTTTACCTTGAAATTAACCAGGAACTATGCCCACCGGCCTCAGCCCCAAAACGAAACTGACTTCAGTTTCTTGGCTGCAATGATTAACAGTATAAATCGACTCCAAAACCTAGAGGAAACAAACGATCTCACGACGAGCAGACGGAGAGATTGAACAGAATCAAATATGAAGTATGAGGCCGCATTCCCTTCATGAACTCAAGACAATCAATCTCCATCACAGAAACAACCACCTCTCCCAGAAGCCATTAATCAGTAAACGTCGAATTTCAACTCTACACAATCGAAGGCAGTTCTACAGCTCAATTCGATCGAAGAAAAAATCTCAATCCGAAACACGGGTCGTGCAAGTCATCGAAGCAATACCCATTTGAGAACAGCCACTCCGCCGCAGAACCCATCAACGCAAATTGCCCATAATCAACAGAACGTTAACGAAGCAGACAAAATGGCGGAAGAAACTAGAAGAACAGGGTGAAAAATGGGTAGACGGAATTGTAATCCGAAAAGAGATAAAAAATTATTCACTTCCCAGAATGCGTGGGCAGCGAAGCAATATCCAGCGGACGAAGGTTTTGGCTGTGTCGTTATCGTCGCCGCGGCGGTTGTTGAAAGTGCCTCTAAAGAATGAGACCCGCTGCCCCGTTATCTACTATGGACCGGGGCCGGTGTACAAATACAAATCGTTAACTTTTCTTTTTGTGAAAAAAAAAATTCCGATTAATAAGACACTTATTATAATTATTATTATTTATTTTTAAACTAAAAAAAATTTATGTCCTTAACCCTTATCCTATCAAATATTTGAATTTGTCCAGAATCATTCCCCTATGCAACATGCTAAGTTCGTAGATCAAAGATAATAACGTATTAGATAGTCAACTTGAACATAATTCAACTGGTTAAAACACTTTGATCGTGCACTCAAATTCTCATCCTACATATTGTAATTGAATGTTGAGATATAAGAATCAGAAAAACATAACCTTACAAATTTAAAGATTAATTGGATTTTTTTTAAGTATATAAATTAGATAGACGCCGAGACTAAAATTTAATATTCTATTAATGATTAGTTGTCTAATTGCGATGAATTATATGATTATGATGAATTAATAAAAAAAGGCTTCATTTGAGCACCGTATAATTAATACTTAATAATTTGATTTTAAAAATGTACATTTATCTAGAAGTTATATTTAATTTTTTGTGTGAACAACCCAGATATCAATTGCCTACCCATCATAGCACCGTATAATGTTGTTTTTTAAAATTAATATAATATTGGTAAAAAAATATTAATTTCATTAAAATAAATAATTTTCATACCATATAAAGAGAGTCCGTTTATAACATTAAAATGCAGCTTCATATGAATTTCACTATTTCCCTCTAAAACATGTACATCAACATCACATTACGAGTAAAGAATAATAATAATCATATAAAATCTTAATGCCAACATGAATTTAACTCAGTAATAATTGACACATATTTATGATCGATCATGAGTTCGAATCTCTCACCCCATTGTACTGAAAGAAAAAAAATAGAGACGTAATTATATATAAACTATTCATATATGGAAACAACCAATAATATATATATATATATATATATATATATATATATATATATATATAAAAGCATTAAATGTAATCCCATATAATATATTTTTGGTTAAAATACTATTTCAGTCCCGTACTTTCTTTGGTTTATTTTAGTCCTTATACTTTTAAATTGTTATTATTTTAATTATTGTACTTTTAAAAAGTAACTATTTTGGTCTGTATTTGTAAAATTTTAACACAAATTCTACACATAATGAAACCTTTTTAATATAAGTCGTGGTAACATCAAGAGATATATTGAGTGTACAATTAAGTTGTAACTCTGATAAAAAAAATTAGACTAAAAGTAAAATTAAGAAATTAAAATGGTCATTTTCTAAAAGTATAGAGAAAAAAATGAACATTTTGAGACTACGGAGACTCAAATAAACTAAAGTTAAAAATTTATGAACCAAAATAAATATTTTGATAGTACAAATATTAAAATAAATCAAACTTTAAAAATACAGCACATATTTTAACTTAAAATTTTTAAATTTGTTACCACACAAATAGGGATTAAATAAGACTAGAAAAATAGATATATAGATGATAAAATTGATTTTAAGTTTGGAAATTTAGAAGTTTAGTTTTTGGCGGGAAGTGGATTCCAGCTATTATAAAATGAAAAGCCCATCAGCGTACTTGAAAAGGCAAAAAGGGCAATATTAAAGAAGGGCAAAAAGGGAAAAAGGTGTTAATTAAGCAAATAGATGGCTGGTTTAGAAGCAAACCTACCTTTTTGGCTTTTGGCATTTGTTATTTATTATTGGAAAAATTAGAAAAATGACTTTGGAAATAAAAAATCATGTGGCTGTCTACCATTTTATTTGGACAGAAAAAAAAAGACACCTTTTTCTTTTCTGCCAATGCCAACCATTGTGCTGTGACTAATAAAGAAAGCAAATAAAATGATAAAAATTAAAATGATGAACTTTATTGATTTGGAAAGGCATGTCAACGAAAATAAATACTTTCTGCAAAATCATGATTAGGTCCTCTTTTTGTTTTAGTTGAATTTTACATTTTAGGTGGGTTAAACAATACCTGGAGTGAAGATTCGAACTTCTTATATTTTGGTTGAAAATATATGTTTTAACCATTTAAGTTGTATTAAAGTTAGTGGATATAAATCAATTTCTTCGTAGTTTTAAAATTTTAAGATAAAACTGACAACATTGAGTAATACCATTCATTATTAATTTGAGTATAGTTCAACTTGGTAAGACATGTAACTAACCTGAGTATAACTCAACTTATTTATAACTCAATTTGTTAAAGACATATATCATTCCATATATATCTTTCTAGTATAACATGTGATAGTGAAGTTTGAACTCACGATATTTTGATGAGAGATATATGTCATGACAAGTTGAGTTAAACTCAGGTTACTTCCATATGTTGTTAAACTAAAAAAAAAAAAGTTAATACATATATCTTAGATTAAAAAGTTAGAAGTTCAAATCTCACCTCTACTTTTGAACACATAGGAAGTAATGAAATTAATGCAATAAATTACATTGATAAATTGAAACTTGATGAAAGGTATAATGTAGCCATATAACAATACACAAACCTGTGAGCAAATTGGTAAATAACTAAACATGATTTATTAGAGCACATGTAGGACAAACATTAAGAAAGCATGTTGAAACTTGTAAGAAGCTATTTAATGCCATTAATGACCACCAAAATGAAGGCCCAAAGGATCCTGTGAGACAATGACCAGTGAGAGAGACTTTGCAACTCCATCACAGTCATTGCTTATTATTTGGTTAATGAAGTAAAGCAATCTTAGAATCAGATGGATAACTGTTGCATCAATCATTATCAAGACCCACACAGGATTTTGTAACATCAGCAATAAGTGAGTTGTGAAGAAAAAGTTCATAAAATAATAAAGTTAAACATAAGAAAATATAGATAGATAACTGATTCTCAGAGACTGTAAGTTTTAGAAGTGCAAGGATTTATAAATTAAAAAGGGGGGAGGGGGTAAAAACTAGCAGAACCAAGTGGATTCAATTGGTTTGAAGCAACCTTGTTGGTCAATTTGGTTTCCTTAAAGGATAAAACTGCGAAAATAATCGGTCGGTTAGATATGGATAGATTTTGTTCGTTTCGGTCAGTTTGATGGTCCTTTACGTCGGTTTCGGAGGGAGGGAAAAAAATTACGAAGCCGCTTTCACCTAATGAATTGAGAGCATTTTACAACTGTAAAAAGGTAAAATTTGTGTATTCAGAAGAAGATGCATCAGAACTCCAATCCTTGTACATACTTTTCAGTAGAGTTGCACACAATTCCAAACATGATAATAGGGGCCTTTTCCCCCACAAAAAGATTAGAATCTATGTGTATAGAATGCAGGTATCTGCAGGCATAAAGAACAAGCAGCAATACAATATAAGAATCAAGAAAGATATAAGAATAAAGGAGGCTGTAGTTCTGAAAAAATATGTACTATTCAAGGGAGTTGATCATATCTAGAAAGTTGAAAACCAGCCAGTCAGCTTTTGCAGCAACGTTTTCTCGAAGTTGAATGCCACCATAACAAATAAACAAGTCAGCGCCACCTGGTTTACGGGCCTATATCGAAAAGAATATGCAATAGAATTAGAAGAATGATCAAGCTTTAACTTGCAACGGGTTAACAAAACCAGGCTCATCTGTCAGATAATTTTGCTGGACATTCAACTCAATTGACTATAAGTAAGTTCCCTTGTCCAATTAGGCGGATACAAACATCTTAGATCAATTAAAGTCATGAAGTATAAAAAAAATAAGCATCAAGCAAGAATAATGTGGCAAGGAAGTCTTTTGCCTATAAAGGATTTAGCTAGGAAAAGGCAATAACTGTTTAGTTTTTTAAGATAATTCATATTTCATAAGAATTTTGCTGCAATTTACACTTCGAGAGTCGAATGTCTCTTCTCACCTCAAGATCAGTCGCACCATCCCCAGTCATGACCAATGTCTTGTATCCATGAGCCTGCAAAACCAACCCAAATCAAATTTGTATTTAAAAAACAACAGCCAACACATGAGGGGTTCTTTCAAGGTTTCGTCTCATCATTAATAACTTCATAATTTTTATCTTGTAGTATGTTGGAACAATGCTAGTAAGGAGTCCAATTGAAACCAAGAAATATAGGCTTGCCATTCATGATGCTACCTTCCTTAGTTGTTGCACTGCAGTTGCTTTCCCGCCGCTCCTTGAAGTAGGCTCATTTTTGTCGAAGCCCAGAAATTCACCAGAGCTTCCGAAAAGCAATTGATTGGCAAAAATATTCTCATGTGGAATCCCAAGAATTGATGCAACAGGCTTCACAAAAAGTAGTTCGTTGATTAATAATAATGAACATCAATGCCCCATTAATTCTCCTAAAAATTATACTGATTTGTCCTTGCGAAATGAAAGTGAAATAATTAACATGATGGGCTCACTACAATTAGTCATAAACTCACATTGATCATTTGACGAAAGCCTCCAGAAATCAGATATACGTCAATGTTTTTGGCCTTTAGCTTTTTAACCAACTCATCTATACCTGGAGAAAGCCTAAAGAGCAACAATCAGCACTATGAAAAATATGACTAGAAAAGTTTTAATGGTGATAAGATGGAGGAATAATAATAAGAGCCAAACAATATATCCCTGCTCTCTAATCCTAACTTTTATGGGTAAGCTGGAAGATTCAAAGCACAGATGGGCTTACATGTTTTTTTTCTGGATATATATTTTGCAGCTAACTAAAGGTCTTGAAGAATTACCACAAAAAACCACTTCACAATCACATACAATGAAAGTTTTCATGTCTCTTCTTTTATGGACGTTTGATCAACCTGGTTGTTACAGTAATATATTTTCCAGAATAAGATTCCAGACATCCTATTAAAAAACCTACTCCATGGACTAATTTGTCATCCAAATGGAATAAGCGGCTGTTAAAATAAAAATATAAAGACAAACAAACTTGCATTCATTAATATCAAAAACAATATTTGGATGTCAGGGGAACTCAATGAGCCCATGCTAAGAACATTTGTGGTCTAATGGAGTAGCTAAAACTCTGCAAGTTAGAGAGAGAGAGAGAGAGAGTAAAATAAGCATCTTGCATTATGTTTAAAACAAGACGGAAAGGCAGATGAGAAAACCAAACATCACTTCATGAAGCCAAAGAAGAACAGACGGTAATAATGCCTTTAACCAAGAACACACATTGTGCAACTCTTTTAAGTCTTAGAACCAGAAAGCATCTTGGTCCTTAGTTGTTCTATTGTCATGTTCATCATCCCTTTTCTTAGATTTCCATGGCTATTGGAAAAACTTGGTGTACATGGAATGGGACATAAACCCATACCTTGGAGGTCTCTTAGCGAGAAATTCCTCAACTTGTGAAAGTGAAGGGTTAAACAAAGATAGTCTAGCAGCCAAAGCATCCTCAAACGGCACGGAACCACCCATTGCCCTGAGCAAGACTTACAAATCTTAGTTGATGAAAATCCTTGGAGATCAGTTAAATCATGTCAACTAACAAGTATATCAAACCTAGCTGTCCATTCTGCAACAGCCTTTCCAGCTCCACAAAAATCTGCTAATTCATCAATTCCCTCATCTACGCAAACTGTGCTATCAACATCAAAGCATACTGCATTTGCACTTCTCCACAGCTCCAGCACCTCTGATATTTTGAGAGTAAAATTTAAGGTAACAATTATCAACTAATAAACATGAAAGGAATTATATCGAGATTGGTTCAAGGGACTCAGTAACAACAGATTTTGATCATTTCGTAAAATAACTCAGCAGTGGCCACCATTAATTCCTTTGAGAGTTTCCATAGAAACTCATGTACAATGATTTAATAACCATTTTTCCCTTCATAGGTCATATTCAAAACCACCCCCCTCCAAAAAAAAAGGGAGCTAAAAGGAGATTCCCTTCCACCTTATATTGCCTACTGATGACGTCTATATCATGAAGATTGCTACTAAAAAAATATTAATATTTTGATCACATTCCATACCTACATAGTACAGACATTAAGAGAGGACAATATACTCGAGAAATTTGTAGTGACCTTTGGATGGCGATGTGTTGTTGAAATGAGAAAGTGTAGGGCCTTCTAACGGCTGAACTGAAGCGGCAATTGGATTGAATGACATGCGACATCTCCCCATCTCCATTTGACCTTCAACCGATCTTCTAGAGAATTGCAAGAACAACGAGGGACGAAGCGAAGATTGAATTTGTCTACAATGAGTAGGTAATGGTGTGATTCGCGAACTCAACAAACTCTCCATCAATTATCTGCTATGAACAAAATAAGTATCCAAATCAGCAAACTCGGCCGACACATTCACTCCAACACTCAGCCAATTCAGAATTAAACAAACCCAAAGGAAATCCATCACGATGCCTCATGCTCGTCTCTAATCAACAACCAAGCCATTCAAACATGACAAATCGAATAATAAAAAGACCTAGATCAACACGGATTCAGAAAATAAAAAAGGAAACATACAAAAATCCGACCGAAGCCATGAAGAACGAGAAGAAAAAGGGCAGGAAGATATATTTCAAACAAACTTCAAACATTGAACAACCCCCCACGTAAACCTTCCTGAGAAACCAAAAGAACACAAACAATTTCCAGAGAAAAACAAAACCGTGGGTGGGTGAAAAATGAACGAACAACAAAGCAACTGCAAGCCATTGATACGAACATACGCATTAAGCAAAAAAAAAAAAAAAGTGGAATACAGAGAGCAAGAATCAGAAATCGAGTAGCAGAAATGGTATTACGAGTGAGTAGCAGTTGTTTGAGCAGAAATTTTCCCAGCTGTTTGCTCTCTTCTGTGGATCTGTTTCCCTTTTTCGCTCGCTTTTGCGAGAATACTCAAACAGTTGTTTTTCTTTTCTTTTCTGAGAATAATAAAACAGTTGTTGATGTTGGACAAATTACCTTTTTGTTTTTGGGAATAAAATGAAAATTACCTTCAGGACGGTTATTAACTTATTATTTGGTGAAATATTCATTCCTAAGGAGGCTAAAATTAAATAAAAGTGAAATCATAAGATTGAGTTAAAATAAATTAAAATTCTATTGATTTGAGTTAGTTCAAAAGTCACCTAAAATTAAATCGAATCAACTTGAGCCTATTATTAACTTTAGGATAAAATACATTTTTGGTGTTGATAGTTCGGGTTTGAATCTCCGACCTCAAAGTAAGGAATTAGTAGATGTACAACATGTAGGGGGTGAGGATTGAACTCACAATCTCCTGGTTTGAGCAAGTTATCGTTGAGCCATGCTAGCTTGACATTGACTCATGGACCTTGATTCAATATAAAAAAATAGGTAAATAAATGTTTAAGATATTATTAGCATTTACTCTATTTATTTATTTATTATTATACTTATTGTTGGGTTGGGTTGGATTCATTATTTAATAAACAACCCAAACAATTTAATTGAATCTAAAAATTACCTCAACCCAACCCACAAAATCCTAATCTCAAATCGCATCCGAAAATTTGAATTTACATGTAATAGTTATTAATTATTCGACAAGTAATGATTTAAGTGTTCAACCCAACGCTACTATTTTGATCTTTTGATCCGAGATATATATCTTAACCAGTTGAAATATGCTTAAATTGACATGTTGATTTAATATTTATTCAACATTGCATAATTGAAGTTCTTATGTTGATTGGAACCAAATAGGTGCTCAACATGAACAATGTGGGAAAATGATAATTGTCCACTAAAAAAACTAATTGAATTTAAGCATAAAGTTTCGTCAAATTAAGCTCTCAATTTGAATAAATGTTAAAATTAATACCCACATCTAAACCAAGTTAGAAAATTGCACAAAAAGCAACAAATAAATCATTTTAAATCCAATTAACAAAGTTTTAAAATTTCATTATTAAAAAAATGCCCAAATTTAGAAGCATCCTCACTCACCAGTAACCCATATAAAATCAATCTACTGAAGAAAAACTAAAATTTAGTGACAAATCATTGGAAACTCATTTAAATCAATAAAAGTGTACAGAAAATAAGATATCTTCAAGATATATATATATATATATATATATATTAAAAAAGGGAACACTTTGTATTATAAAAAGTTTGTCACGGAGACTACATTTAATGAGATATCCATCTCTACAAGACTACGAAGCTAAAGAAGCAAGAGTTGGTTGTTGAGTTATGGATTTCCTTCTTTGTTAAAAGATCTTCCACTTTATTGATGTCATCACATGGGACATGCCAAAAGGAGATGGAGTAGGATTTGTTATATATATATATATATATATATATAAATTCAAATGTATTTATTGTTTCAGATTCTCTTTCGAGAAGGTTAATCGCAATTAAGAAGTTTGATTCAATACGAAGACAGGAACAATTAAGGAGTCTTGCAAACAAATGCCTTCAAGAATTGCTAGGTGTTCGGATAACAACGAAGGGTATGTTTTTTTTTGTATATATATATATAAAATAAAGTTTTTATTTATTTATATATTTAGAGTATATAATTTAGATTCACTGTGAACTATTATTTTCTTTTAGAAATTGATCATCATCTCAACAAATATATATCATTTAATTAGTTAATTTGTTCATAATCTTCTCTAAAATGTAATTTAAGATACTATCTATTTATTTTTATAACTTTTATGTCAATTTCTCCTTTAAATTTGATATCTTTTTTTTTCTAAAAAAAGTTTTATCATATATTATTGTAATTGCAATTCTATAAACTCAATTGATGACAAAATTATGGATTTACCGTGTAATTAATTATAAATCATTTACATTACAGAAGCAATAAATTAACTAATGGATCTTTCCCCTTCAGAGCCCATTTTCTCAATTCATAATCCTACCGTCCTCCACCAAACAGTTTTAGACATAATATATATAATTGTACCACACTCTAGAATTAAACCTTTCCATTTTTTTTTATCTTCAAATAAGGATGAAAAAATAAATTAGTTGAGTTAATATAATATTATTATCATAATTTCCTAGAGTTATTATACAAGAGATCAAGTCATTTGCTAAAACAATTAGATTATAAAAATCAATCTGAATTTTCACTAGTTAAGATATGTATCTCTGATAAAGTGATAATGAGTTCAAATTCACACCCTACAAACTATTATATTAAAAAAGATTATAAACTAATCGAAAAATATCTAAGATTATTATTATTATAATTAAATTTCATCTATATGTATGATACTTTTGGTATTTGGAGAGAATCAAACGATATATCACTTCATAATGTTTGAATTAAATGAAAGGTCATTTAAAGTTTGGCCAGACATATAATTTGAGACCAAAATGAGAAAAATGAGCCTGTAACATGCAATTTCATGATCTAAAATAAGATTGTAATTTGTAACATGGTTACTTAATGTCAGTTAAAGTTGAATTAATTATATTTACGAGTATCAACTTTGATTCTAAAATATGATGCTTCCTCGTGTTTCAAAAAAAAAATAATAATAATGATGCTTCCTCTACTCTTCCGACATTTTTTTTTCAAGCTTCGATTGATGTCTGCACTGACAAATGTTCATCAAAACTTAAATCACCATATTTACCTAGATTTTTTTGTTCCTTTGAAAGAATTGTTTTAGCATGAAATATAGTGGGGAGATTATAATCTCACGGAACAACGTCTGACCTTACTACATCTGGTTGTCAAAGAAATATATAGTAAATTAATTTCTAGGTAGGTGGCCATTATAAAGTTTGAACTATATAAATCTTTTTGAACCAATTGAACCAAACAATTCCCTATATAAATCTTTTTGATTTTACCTTGGCCCATTTGAATTTGAACCAATTCACGATGGTTTAACACAAATTTTATATACAATAGAAACCCGTAATACAAATTTATAGCTATATTTCAAACAATTCAAGGATCAACATGAGTATAACTCAACAGTAATTGATACCTACTTCTCCCTATGAGGTCGGAAGTTCAAACCCCCATATCCCAATTTGTTGTACTAAAAAAAATTCAATGATCAAAAATGTATCAAAATAGTCAAATTTTAAAAATACAGAGATCAAAGTAAACATTTTGATAAAACAAAAATTGAAAATATAAAGATAAAAATAGACATTTTAAAAATATAAAGTCCAAATAAGCCAAAAGTAATGACATTACCAAAATAGTATTCCCGCCCGAAATAATATTTAAAACAAAGATTTATCACACAAATCCAAGGTCATAAATAGAATTTACAAAAATAGGTAATTGATTAATGCTATTGATTTCTTATTCTCTCCCTTTCAGTCCTCGTTTTATTATAAAATTTGGCTCCACCTATTTTCCAAAGGCTCAAGGAAGTTACCCATCATGGTCAATTTATCCCAACTCCTTCCCCACACGCCAATGTAACTAATAAAAGGGGCATTTGAAAACTAGCAATTTTGACGTAAGCTTTTTTTCTGATATACTATTTGAACTGACAACTTTTTTTATAGTCTTAATCAGCTGAGTTAAGCTTAAGTTAATTTATGTAGTATAAGCTCGTTAAGCCTAGTAAATCATAAAGTCACATCAAATCAAAGAGCTACGAACCAAAATTTCAAACAAAAATACACCCACACCACACCAAAATAGTTAAACAAGCGTCTGGTTGCCTAGTTCAGTAAATCTAACTGCACACAAATTCCACCCACTGTTTTTCTCCAAAACCCAGTTCCTATTTTTTCCCACCAATTCATTCAAAAACTGAATTGTCAGGAAAGCCCTTCTATGTGGCAGTTTCACATGCATACATGCAAGCATATGTGAACCTAAGTGTTGTAACAAGGACAAACATAAATATATACAGACAAAATCACATATCATTACATATGAATATAATAATTACCATGGTAAGGAGAGAGATGATAAATTTACAATTGGGATTCTCCCTATAAAAATTGCAAATTTTGTGGCAGAATGGTATGAGAGACAGAGAATGCACATGTATAAAAGCATAAATTAACCATGATTGGGAGACAAGAAAATTTATAAGATAAATTGGCATTATAAAAATGCATACCTTATATAAAAAGGATATATCTAAAGGGGGGAGAGAGGGTGAGTAGCCCACCAGCATCCGCTTGGTACTTCCAGCCGCCCGCCCGCCCTGAAAGAACAGGAAGAAAGAAGATAACAAAAGAAAAAATAATTGTCAGTTGGCTGCTAAACGTCAATTTCATTTCTCTCTCTTCTTGCATGCATAAACACACCACATGACCCTTTTCATATGCATCTATCTGGTATTCCAAATCCAATGATTAACCTGCCTCTCTCATCACTTTCTCTCCTAATCCATCCAACAAAACCTTCCCCCTTCTTTAATTATTTATCCCTAATTATTCACACATCTCAATCACACCCACACGCTACCAAATATACATATGCTAAAACTTCCATTGTCCTTTTATATATATTCTCAACTACTCTATACTTCAGCCATAAACTTGTCAAAGAAACAGGGAAGCAAACATGGAAACAACTTCGTGGGTTAATCCCAATGTATGACTTATTTCTCAAGAGAAACTTGAGCCACCATCCCTTAACTGGCCCCATTCATCCTCTTCCTGATTTGCAAGGGCACAGCTAAGTTTTCCGCCTGTAAACTTAAACCCCAACAATTTCCTGCAGAGAAGGGGGGGAATGCGTCCATTTTTCAGTTTTGAATGAAAATACTGAACCTGGCAAGGTTAGAGAAAAGTCCTATCGATGGAGATTCATTTAGAGAGACAGAAAGAGCAGAAACTATCTCTCTCAGCTGCCTTCTCTCTCTCTCCATCATCATCATCATCATCTTCTACTTCCTGCTCTTCCTCATCTTTCCATAATGATGCATATAGCTTTCCAGTTCAGAATGAGGACCGATCGTGGAATACTCCACGACTGAGATTTATTGACTTTCTTCGTGACAACGGAAGGGAATGGAAGTTGGCAGAGAAGCGGTTCGATCAGCTGTCTTGGACCAGTGTTGGCTCTGAACCAGCCGTGAAGTGGTCTAATTTTGCCTTCTGTATAGGTGAGATGCTAAGCAACATGGTTCTCTCTGTTTTTTTGTTATTATTTCAAATCACTTATTCTTCCCAACAATCAAAGACAAGCATGAAAATGAAACATCAAAAACTCAAACACGCGAGATTAATATGAAATTGTCATCAGTCATCAGTCAAACTCCAATATCGAAGCAACCAAGTAATCAGGAAAGGATTACATATTTAATTTAGGTTCCTTGGTCTAAAAAATTAGTATAAAATTACTTGATTTATAAGAAAAGATGAAGTGAGTCAATTGTTCATAAATATTTTAGTAATTTAAATATAGAGTCAAGTATTTAAACTATTCAAGTTAAAAGTTCTTTTCTATGAGTTTATGCATCAAGCATTTATCTTTTCCCTCATTTCTATCGAGCAGGAATGTCAGAGTCCCAGGAGTTTGCTTATGAAGTGTTGAGGGCGCTGAGAAGAAGAAAGGGTTGGAGAACAGAAATCACCAAAAGTGAATTTCATATTCTCTGGTGTCGGATAACTCACTCGAGTGTTAAATCAAGAACAAGAATTCTATTTGACCTGTAAAAACTATCATCCCTTGATTCTCATTTATTTTCCAACAAATATAAAACCCACTCCTCTTATTCCTGATTTCTTTTTCTGTTCTCTGTAATTTCCTTCAGTTGTGATAAGAACATGGATGGAAGGGTAACTGAGAAAGATATCAAACAGGTTTGTCTGAACTTTTACAATGTTCTCTTCTTTTTGGGGATAAAGTTAACCTCAACGGAAAGAATACTCTCAGTTTTTTGTTGTTTTGGTGTTAATGTGATTGTGAATTTGGGACCCTTTCAGATAATACTATTAACTGCTTGTACCAATAAGTTGTCTGTGACCCACGACGAAGCAGAAGATTATGCAGCCTTAGTCATGGAAGTGCTAGATGAAGAAAAACAGGGCTATGTTGAGGTATTATTATATATATCGATATCGTTTTCCTTCAAACTCAAGATCAATTTCATCCTATTTAAACAAAGTGAACATGGATCCACGGTTATAATTTCGATGTACCACTAGTTTTTTCACTACCATTAATTATAGAGTAATAGTAATATTATTTTTCTCCCAAATGAATCTAAACATTGAAGACTTCCCTAATCAAGTAACATTAATTCTGCACCTAATGATTAGAAGAAAATTGAAAAACATTTCTAGTACTATGGGATTGCCATACACATGTTACTACTGCTGCTAATATCATTTCAAGGATAAGAACAAACTAGTACCCATAAAAAGATCATAAAAGGTAGTCCTACCTACTCAATACTCTACGCTACTGTTGTATCAAATGCATTATCAAACAGATCAAAGAATTCAAAGATGCCAAGTAAAAAGGTGTAGACTAGCCAAACTTCTTTGTGTACGTTATGTATCATTCTGCATGTGAGAGAGAAAAAATATGACATAATATAAGAATGGACTAAATAAGTGTAAATGAAGTAACTTTATATAAATTGCAGCTACCTCAATTTGACAAGCTCTTCAAGATAAGCGCACCAATGGCTCTATCCCATCTAAACAAACAGTCATCAAATGCACGCCCTGAGCATCGCCATGACCCATTTCAAGAGTCAATATGGGAGGTTGAAATGTTGTTTAGATCTCAATGGAGACGAGCATGGATTGTGGCTTTGTGGTTGATCATATGCCTTGCATTATTCACCTGGAAATTCATTCAATACCGCCAACGAAAGGCATTTGAAGTCATGGGCTATTGCCTCTCAACTGCCAAGGGGGCAGCAGAGACATTGAAATTTAACATGGCTCTAATCTTGCTCCCTGTTTGCCGAAACACAATTACATGGCTTCGCAGAAATTTGTCTCTGAACACAGTCATTCCTTTCAACGACAGTTTAAACTTCCACAAGGTAAATGAAGCTTCGGTGTCTTATATTTGAGGTCGCATAACAAAAAGAAGTCCAATTTGGCTATTCCTATCAATTTACTTGGTTAGAGTGTCATTGGTTTGTCCAGAAACTACACTAATGCATATGTTTTTCTAACCTAGTTAGTTGCAGGAGGCATTGTAGTAGGAGTTATCCTTCATGGAGGAACCCACCTTGTTTGTGATTTTCCAAGAATTAGTAGTTGTGACAAGTCAATTTTTCAGCAAACTATTGCTGCCCGGTTCAACTACCATCAGCCATCTTACGTTGAAATCTTGGCCACAACTGAGACTTTAACAGGCATTGTTATGGTCATATTGATGGCAATTGCATTTTTGCTGGCTACAAAGTGGCCACGCCGCAATTCAACCTCACTTCCAAGGTCCATCCAACAAGTCACAGGATACAATACCTTTTGGTATTCCCACCACTTGTTCATATTTGTGTATGCATTACTCATCATTCACTCGATATTCTTATTCCTAACTGACAAAGCAACCGAAAAAACGGTAAGCCAGTTTTCTCAGCTCAACCTTTGTAAGTGCATCATATATTCTCTTCGAATTTGTGCATAGTCCATCGATTATGAGGTGATAACAGATCATATAATAGGGGCAATTTGCTTATCAGCGATACCCGCACAGAAACACATGCAGAAATATGAACTATAACAAAGAAAATCCATCATATCTTTTCTCTGAAGTATTTTCTAGATGCTCGAATTTTAAAGCTGATTCTGATTTGTCTAATTTTTTTGTGAAGGCTTGGATGTATATAGCAATACCAGTTTTATTATATACTGGAGAGAGGATTTTTAGAGCCATTAGATCTTGTTTGTACGAAGTGAAAGTTTTGAAGGTACCCCTATTTTCCTTTCCTATTTAGAGGAGATGAGAACGTCGACCTCGAATATGAGTATTTAACAATATTCGTGTGTTTATTATGTATTATATGCAGGCGAGGACTTATTCAGGGAAAGTTTTATATCTCGGATTGAGCAAACCAGAGAGATTTAAGTATCGAAGTGGGATGTATGTATTAATTCAGTGCCCTCAAATCTCCCCATTTGAATGGTAATACGGCCAAATAAGTTTCAGTCTTCTAGCAGCTATGCTCATTAATTCTTAATGTACTAAAAGGTGGTATGGTATCATCTTCATCTTTTAGGCACCCGTTTTCATTAACTTCTGCACCACAAGATAATCACCTCAGCGTGCATATCAGAAATCTGGGAGACTGGAGTTATGAGCTCTACAGCCTGTTTCAAGAGGTAATACACGAAGGGTGTCTGGTGTATAGGATAAAATTTTACAAATCGCTTAAAGCATCATCTCTCTTTCGTTATGGTTTAGTTCTTAGAGACAATAAGTTATTACAGTGTCATTTTTCATGAGAACTTAAATAGACCTCATCTGATAAGTACTAGAAACATTCTCTTGGACTAGGTTGAGCATTCTAAATTAAAGCTGACACTTGAACTAAAGGTAAAAAGGAATCATAATCAAGCCCAATCTTAATTGTAAAAATTTATGATCTATAGGGAATGTCTCCTGCTTCAAAGGAGTACCCGAAAATATTCATTGATGGACCCTATGGTGCTGCTTCTCAAGACCATGTCAAGTACAACCATGTGGTGCTAATTGGCCTGGGTATCGGAGCCACACCCTTCATGAGCGTCCTAAAATATGTTCTAAACAGGTTTACTGGGAAATGTGATGGTAATGTAAGACTACTTCTTCCCTATGATTTTATTTCCTCAATTTCAATCCATTACTTACTAAACAAAGTTTGACTGTGGTTTAAAATTGGGTAGACTGACAATGGAGAAGGCAGCCTAAGTACATCCAAAACCTACCTTTACTGGGTTACGAGAGAGCAAAGCTCCTTTAATTGGTTTAAAGATTTCATGAACGATTTAACACTTTCAGAGAAAACTCAGGTAAGAGCCATGTAACTAAATACTTAGTCCTGAAAAATATGCTTCTAGATATTTTGATTGGCATCTTGTATATTTAAAACAATTCGTATGTCATAATGCTCTTAGTCAGCTGTGGAGATGCACAATTTCCTCACCTGTGTATATCAGGAAGGGGATTTAAGGTCTGTTTTGATAAGAGCAATTCAAGCTCTGCATTATACTCAAAGGGGCATCGACATCGTCTCCAGGACTCCTGTAAGTTTCCATATACACTGCCTGAACCTAAGATCAAGTTATATACCATTGGGCAGCCTACATTGTCTAAAAATTGAATAAGAAATCTCCAATTCCCATAATTTCCAGATCAAAAAGAAATTAACTCACGTAGTGGAGGCTACTGAACCGAGTAATAAGTTTTATATCAATCAAGTCCTACAAAATGGGCGTTCCTTTCACGCAAAAGGTGAAATAATTTGAGTGCATGGTTACCATACCTGCCAACTTTGCCTAATCTCTGCACTCCTAGATTAGGTTATAATATGGATTACCATGGGGAAAACATTTCATTCTTAAAATTGCAAAGTTAAGATTGGGCTTCAAAATTTGTTATCAATTAACTACTTTTTCTTCGATATCTATTTAATTGTGACTTACCTTAAAACTACTCTGACAAAATATTTTTCTGTCCTTGGGTTTCTTCTATTTAGATTTTATCCTTATTCGCTTAAAATTTTCATAAAATAATAATGCTATTGCATACAAGCAATTATATAAGGAAACACTTCGAAATAACAATGTTGTTTCTGTGTTATATTAGCAAGAAGTATTTGCTGAAATGAGTCAACAATATATTGAAATTTATAAATGAATTTTATCTCTTAAATTTGAAGGTACGCACGCTTTTTGGTCGGCCAAACTGGATAACCATCTTCTCGAATTTGGCTGAGAGGCACAATGGAGAAAGAATTGGTAAGGTCAAAGCAAATTCAAACTTCTCTTAATCCTTCGTAATGGCCTGAACTAAAACTTCGTTGATTGTGGTTTGGTTTTGAACAGGGGTTTTCTACTGTGGTCCATCGGCATTGGCAAGAGAACTGGAGGGGTTATGCACCAAGTTCTCCACCAAAACCTCAACTAGATTTGTATTCCACAAGGAGAACTATTAATTTAACAACATTTTCCAAGTATACAAAATTGCACCGCTTCCGCAGGTGGAAATGGCACAACAGCCAAATAATATTTATAGCATTACAGTGTATTGCTTTGCTCTAGCCTCGTCCCTCCTAGTCACTAAATCGGCTAGGCGACGTTATTTCATATGCACCAATACATTAGTAAGTCAAAACAATATTCAAGGACCAATATAAAAAATGAAGACAAATCGGAACCAAACAGAAGTTCGATGAATGGTAAATTACTATGCGCAGACAAAAGAAACTTACGGAATGGCACCATCCAGACAATACGCTTGAATATGCATCATTGTTCTCAAAAACTGGCAGTAGAAGATCTCGCAATTATCAACCCAGCGCTGCTCATTTCTGCAAATCGAAGTTATGAATCAAACCGATTCAACTAATCAACAATACGATCAGCAAAGACGGTTCGGTTACTTTCCATCCAAAGCTAAATCGCTCAGTTGTCAAAAAAGCTTCATGTAAAATTGAAATCCATATATACCGGTGGAGAAGCCAGAGCGCGTAAAATTGAATTCATTCGAGAGAGAAAGAGCGAGAGATTGTTACCGGTGATCGTAAGGCGTTCAAACATCTAGCCGGAATGCAGTTGTAGCAGTCAATGCGGCGGCGATAGGGTGGCACGGAGAGAAGATAACCAACGATCAACCGCTCAAACGCGCGCTCTGTCTTTTTGTTGATTTGTTGAAATGTCCCGCCGTAAATCCCTTATATATTCTAAATATGGTATTAAATATCGTGTCAATATTTTATTGGTATTTTCATGTATTTATGGTTCGATACTCGACAGGGACACGAAGAATAAATCAATATTTTCGTAATATTTTAAAAATTCGACCGAATATGTAAAATCTTAACAAAACCTCACTATTATAGTAATATTAATATTAATTGTTTTTAATTTATTTATAAATAATGAAACTCTTAGTTTTTATTTATAGATTTTTTCTTTATAACTTATAAAAGAAAATAAATTTTCTTTATAACCACTTTTTTCTTATAATATTTAAAGTTTGGTAGAAGTGAAAATGGAAGATATAAAAATAATGTTATTACCGAACTATGGAGTATGGTTTGAAAAATTATTATCTAACAAAAAAGGATGGTAAGGTATGGTTCAAAAAATTAATTCTCCAATTGGGGAAGGATGGTCTGGGGAAAAGATTATCATTTTTGTTTTGTTTTGTTTTATAGTATTGTATTTATTCTTAAAACAGTAAAATAGTTTTAATACAATCATTCTTGGTTCAAAAAAATTATGAAAATTATATATATATCACATTGGACTATTGTTCTCAATTCAAAATATTAATAAAACAGTATTAATGAATTCTTTAGAAATAATTTATTTGAATATTTTATAATTTTTAAATTATAATATGTAATTTAACCTAAATTTTAATAACGCCCATTTTTCCTGCTCTGGAACCCTACACCGGAGTGAATGCACAACGTCTCCGTCTGGCGGGAGGCGGAGAACCTTGAGCACGTCAAGCTCGCCCTCCCTATTCCTAATGGCGGCTCATTCCTCAACTTCCAGTAATGACAAAGCTTTAAGAAGCGCAACTTCTAATCAGTTCTTCGGTGAGCATTTCTGGATTTCACTTTCTTGCTGGGAATCATTTATTCATGGCGTTCAAGTGGAATAGCAGTAATAGTTGCATGTTGAAAGAATTTAGGAAATGAGATTGCAATGATTTTCGTTTTCTGAAAAATTGAATTTAGAGGAAGAAACTACTCCAATCCACTATGAACACGGATTCAGGACTCTGTCTTCTTGTATTTGTATAATTTTCGAATCAGTCCAACCAATGGAGGGATTATGGTGACTTTTTCGTCATGGGAAAGTCTTAATAAAAGGAATAATAAATAAATAAATAATCGATTGTTTGCTTCCTGAGAGCTTCATGGGTTTGGATTATCAATAGAAGTAATTGCAAATACGTGCGTAATTATAGTTAACAATCATCCTCTTAGTCTTGTAGCAAGTAGTGAAGTGCTAGTATTGAGATACTTTATTGTGACCAATATGCTGTTGCTACGTTTTCTTGCAGCATGGAGGGAGTTTCTATGGGGAGCTATCGCTGGAGCATTTGGGGAAGGAATGATGCACCCTATTGATACCGTGAAGACCCGGATTCAAAGCCAGGCTATTCTATATGGAAGTCAAGTATGACGCATAGGAGAGCTCATAACTTGTGTCAGTTGATGAAAATACTTTTAATCTTATGTTCAGGATGTCAGCTTGGTGATAATTTAATATTAAAGATTTACTATGGCATATATCATAGCTTTAGGCCCCCCGCCCAAGACTTGGTTCATCTGGAAATTTCCTAACTTGAAATTTTTATTCATTTTCATTTCGTCCGTATCAGAATCAAAAGAGCCTGTTGCAGATGATCCAATCAGTATGGAAAATTGATGGATCAAGGGGTAATTTTTTTCCATCCTTCAACCTATTTTTTATTTTTTTTTAGAAGCGGCTGAAAATTCAATTTCCCTTTACCTTCTTTTTGTTATTTTGAAAAGTTCATATTTCTTAGATGCAATTGGCTTCGCTGTATTATTTGGTTTTGTATCATCATCTAATAGCTATTTAGGCTTTTATAGGGGCTTAGCTCCTGGAATTACTGGCTCACTTGCCACTGGAGCTACATACTTTGGTGTTATTGAGTCCAGTAAGAAATGGATTGAAGAATCACATCCTAGCCTTGGTGGTCATTGGGCTCATTTCATTGCCGGAGCAATTGGTAAGCTCTCCTTATTCTGTCCCAAATTTTTATCTCACTTTTTGAGTCATGCCACCATGCGATATTTGCTATTAGACTTTTTGACAAAGTTCTATGCTAATGCATTCAGCAAAGGAATAATGATGGGTGTATTTACTCTTCCTGTTTCATTCTAAGCTAGTTAGTGAGATTCATTACCCCTTTTTCTTCAATATGTGCACTTCGTACTTCCTTTCCAAAAAAAGAATATGTTTTTTAAATTTTAGATCAAGTATTACATTTTCTGGGACTCGTGTTGATATGAGATCATGCCTGGATAATGTGGTGCTTTCCATTCTATGAAAGAGGATTCCCCATTTTCATTTTTCACAGGTAACACCCATGACATCCACACCCAGTTAACTTTCCTTGAACGAATTCTTAGTTCTCTGGCCCGTTCCTCCAATGTTAACTATTGAAAACCAAAGCCTGCGTGAACACCATAATAAGCTTTTTTACATGTTTCGTGGCTTCTTACTCTTTTTTTTTTCTGTGCCCGTTTCAGGTGATACACTCGGTTCATTTGTATATGTTCCATGTGAAGTTATGAAGCAACGGATGCAAGTGCAAGGCACAAGGTCATCTTGGATTTCCCTTCCCATGAAGGATAGCATCTCTATGAATCATGGTGGGCATATGTATGGCTATTATTCAGGGATGTTCCAGGCTGGTCGTTCAATCTTGAAGGAACAAGGATTAAGGGGATTGTATGCAGGGTTTGAACTCTAAACCAGATCATTTAATTCATAATTTTGGTAATAATACACTGAGTGCGAAAAATAATTACAGCATGACTCTGACCTTCTCCCTTGTATCTTGCTAGATATTGGTCCACACTTGCCAGGGATGTGCCATTTGCCGGTCTAATGGTACGTAAAATTTTGAATCTCTGTACTTTATTTTAGTTGCTGCCTTTTTTCCTCTGTTAGTTTTGCTATTGGATCATTTTCTTCTGCATTGGTTTTTAAGTTGTGTATCTGCAGACATTACTGTGATGCTAGATTCAAAACATGGTGCTAAATTGCTAATTGATATATCTGGAAAAGGCATCTCTCATGCACATGCACATGCACAGATATGTCGTGGAGATACTTTATAGAGTTTTACATTCACTCGTTAAATATTATTTAGACATCTTTCTGTAAATAACATGTAACAAAATGACCGACAATTCAAATTTCTGTTAGCCTAAAAAAAAAAATTCCTGTAGGAAATAGCAGACATATTTTGTATTTAATCATGTTTTCTCTTGCGGTAACTTATATTATTTGTTTGAGTCTCGTCCCTTTGACTTATATCATACTGTGGGTATTCAAATTGAAGATTTGAAGAAAAAAAAATGCTTAATGCTTTTATTGACATCGTCTTGTGGACTGTTCTTAATCACTGACACAAATGGATCAACAGAGAGAAGAATGAACATTGATTCTCTATCTACTGCGTCTCTTAGATGTATGTATTTGTTAAATGGTTTCTTTGACACGCTGCAGGTCATGTTTTATGAGGCACTAAAAGATTTGACCGAGTATGGGAAGCAAAAATGGAGGCCTAATTCAGCTGTTAATAGCTCCTTGGAAGGACTTGTGTTGGGGGGATTGGCTGGTGGTATGCATCTTGATACCACTTCACTGTCAACAAATTAGTTCTGAAGCATTTTTGAAGAAAATGTTCACTTTTAGCTTGTATGATTGATGTTTAAATTTTAATACATGGTTCTAAATTTGTTAGGTCTCAGTGCTTATCTGACCACTCCCTTGGATGTGATAAAAACAAGAATGCAAGTTCAGGGATCAACTTTAAGGTATCAGATGATCATCAACCTTCTTGAATATGTTATTTCTAGTGCAATTTTACTCTTTACGACTGGCTTGGTGGATCTTAATTCGAGATAATGTGTATATGCGATACTTCCTCTTAAATCTCTTAGGTATAATGGTTGGTTGGATGCGGTGAGTACTATATGGCGGAGTGAAGGGATGAAGGGAATGTTCAGAGGTAGCGTACCCCGAATCACATGGTATATTCCAGCTTCTGCTCTAACTTTTATGGCTGTGGAATTCCTGAGAGACCATTTCAATAAAAGATTGGATGATGAATGCAAAAAAGAAGCTGCTACATTATCAGGCGACAGAAAAGGAACCTTGCGAGAAGCGGCGTAAACATCTTTACCGAATTGAATTTCGTCCATCGGCGGAGATTCATCAACTCTTGTCAAGTTCTGCAGATAAACACTGTAAGCTGTATTTGCAGAATCAATTAATCTAGAGGATCGTTAGGTGATGACAAACTAATGAAATCCATTGACTTGATGGAGGGGTCTATATTTTATGAGAGAGACCCACAATCAAGTCTCCAAAAGCAAAAGAAATGAATATAGAGAGAGACAATATAGGTTTATGTAATCTCAATTATTTGGTTAACTAATTGTCATTTCTATAGTTGGGGTTTAATTTCAATAGTGATTTGTATACTATGTTCTCAAGTTTAAAATAAAATAAAAAATTATTTATACTCATTTTCCCGGCATTCGTTTAAAATATAATTTATAGGTTTAAATACTATTTTGGTCTTAAAATTTTTAAAATATCTGTTTGAAAAATTATTTTGATTCCTAAATTTTCATATTGTCTATTTAATCTCTAAACATTCAAAAAAAGGATCATTTTAGTTCTTGCTGTATTATCTTGACACCTAATTTTTTTAAAGTTGTATTTTGTGGTTGAATATAAACCTATACTAACACATTAATATACATTTTTTAAGTTGAGTTATTTATTTGTTGAAATCAAAACAAAAGCAAGGAAATTAGTTCAAAGTTTAGGGACTAAAATAGACCTTTAAAAAAGAAAAAAAAGACTAAAAGACTAAAAGTTCAAGGACTCAAACAAATATTCGAAAAGTTTAGAAACAAAAATTGAAGCAATGATAGTTGAAAATTTAGGGACAAAATGAGATTTAAATTTAATTTATGTATTAATAAAGAGAATAAAATTCCAAAAGCTCTACCATCATGATTTCTCAAAATTACTGATTTAGATCCATACTTATTTTGTATTTTTTTTTTGAAAATTGAGTTTATAAAAACATCTTAATCTTCGTTCTCAAAATCTAAGCTAATTTTTAAAATTAAAAAAAATATTTGTTTCTTAAATTTAACTTGAAATGCAAATGCGTTTTTTTAAAAAATGTGATACTTCAAGAAATTGCAATGAACCAATAATAGTTAAAAAGAAAAAAAAAAGGAAAAAACGAAATAGTTATCAAACGAGTCCTATCTTGCCTTATCATGAATTGAATTAAAAATCAAATTGAATAGTGGGTTTGAAAATTGTATTACTCACAATACTTTCTAATTAAATTATTATTATTCAAAAATGATATAAATTGTAAACTTATAATCACATCAAAAAAATACTTTTACGACATTTAAATAAAAAAGTAATGATATTTTTATAAATACATATATATTTATTTCATGCATGTTTTTTTTAGAGGTATTTTATGCATGTAGTATAATAATTATCTTAGCTTTATTATTATTAAAAAAATTCACACCGCGTCTTACTATTACGCTATTACGAAAGAATTCCGAATTTAATACGGAAATCAAATATTGATTGATTTTGTGTATAAATAACGAGATTCAGCTAAACCTCAACCGAAGCTTCTCATTCAATTTTCAATTTCTCATTTCAATTCTCAATTTTCAGCCAATCCGAAATCGTAGCGTAGCAGCGAAAGCAGAAGAAGAATCCCTAATTCCGAGCTTTCCATCCATGGCGTCCGGAAAGCGATGCCACTACGAGGTCCTCGGCCTCCACCTCGACTGCACCGCCGACGAGATTCGATCGGCGTACAGAAAGCTCGCCCTCCAGCGCCACCCCGACAAGCTTGTCCAGTCCGGTTTGTCCCAAGCTGATGCCACCGCTCAGTTTCAAGAGCTCCAGCACGCTTACGAGGTCCTCTCTGATCCCAAGGAACGCGCCTGGTACGACTCTCATCGTTCCCAAATCCTCTTCTCTGATGCCGCCTCCGTCAATTCCAACTCTGTTGTTCCCAATCTGTTTCCGTTTTTCTCCAATACTGTTTATTCTGGCTATTCCGATTCTGGAAGAGGGTTCTATAAGATCTATGCTGACCTTTTTGACACGATTTACGGTAACGAGATTAATTTTGCCAAGAAATTAGGATTGCGTTTAGATGTGGTTCGCGAGGCTCCGGTCATGGGGAATGTGGATAGTCCGTACACGCAGGTGACTGCGTTTTATAATTACTGGCTCGGGTTTTGTACGGTTATGGATTTTTGCTGGGTTGATCAGTACGATGTTATGGCCGGTCCCAACCGGAAATCGAGGAGGCTAATGGAGGAGGATAACAAAAAGCTGAGGAAGAAGGCAAAGAGGGAGTACAACGAGACAGTTAGAGGCTTGGCTGAATTTGTGAAGAAGAGGGATAAGAGAGTGATTGATATGGCTATGAAAAGGAACTTGGAAATGGAGAAGAAGAAGCAAGAGGAGAGGGAAAGAAAAAAGAAGTTAGAGAGGGAGAAATTGGAGAAGCTGAGGGCATACGAGGAACCAGATTGGGCAAAGGTCGAGGAGGTCGAGGAGGATGCAGGAGATGAGTTTGAGGAAGAGAATAAGAAAGAGAAAGAGCTGTACTGTGTTTTGTGTGGGAAAAAGTTCAAGAGTGAAAAGCAATGGAAGAATCACGAGCAGTCTAAAAAGCACAAGGAGAAGGTTGCAGAGTTCAGAGAATCACTAGATGATGAGGATGAATCTGAAGGGTTTGTTGATGAAGGAGAAGCTGAAGCAGAAGAGACTCTGCTGGATGATGAGATGGATAAACTAGGGGAGCAGTTCAAGGAGAGTTTCGATGTTAAAATCGAAGAAACTGAAAGTGGGCCAGAACTTAGTGGGAGTGAACACACTGATGTTCATGAGATTGATAGAACGGATATGGTCGCAGAGGCACTTGGATTGGATGACGACGACGAACTTGATGTTCTTGAAGCAATGGCGGCTGGGCTTCGGAATAGGAAAAATGCTGCATCAGTGCAGCAGCCTAAAGCTTCTTCAGTAAAAACTCGTGTCGAGAATGAGAGCGATGAGCTTAGCCCAGGAGAATATGAAAATGGCAAGAGGGGGAGAAGGAACCGTCGAGCCAAAAAGAAGGGCAAGGGAAATGATGAACCTATGAATGAAACAGATTCCCAAAATGACAAAAACATTGGAGATGATACATCACATCGACATGATTCTCCTTCACATTCGTCAGGTAACAAAGAAAGTAGTGATAAGGGAGCCAGCGAGTTGGCAAAAGAACAAAGGACTTCAAGTAAACCTGCTGATCGAAAAGCAGTTGTGCAGAACGACATGAAGACGAACCCTAGGCATTCATCTAAAGGAAAGAAATCCAAGGTAATTTACCCTCTGCAGATTCCTTTTTCTAATTCCATCATTTATTTTAGTTATACGATCCTTTATATGCAATGACACTTAATTTTCTGAACTCTGAGCTTCTATATTAGCTTTCATGTGAAAAATATCATGTATTCATTAGTTCCATTAGGTAAAGGTTTTTGGTTTTTTAAATTTAATTTCGAAAAACTAAGAACCCCTTTAACAACTATTTTGTTTTTGATTGTCTGCTTTTGAAAATTTAGCTCATAAACACTACTTCTACCAACCATTTTGTTATCTACTCATTAAAAATGTCTTCAAAATCTAAAACAACTTTTAAAAACTAAAATGGTGAAAAACCTACAAAGAAATTGAGAGAGGGAGAAGCGGGCATAATTTTAAGAACAGAAAATTAAAAACAAAGTGCCTAAATTAATGAAGTATTAGATCAGCAACCCAGTTAAGCTTCCATATTAGCTTTAATGTTCCCCTTCCCTGTAGTTAGATTATTGATTATTGATTAGTTTTATATTCACAATGTCCTGATGATATAATTTCAAAATTAGGCAACAACAAAGGATTCCGCCAATTCATGCGAAACATGTGGAGAGCAGTTTGAATCAAGGTAAAATCCTTCCTGCATCGTCTACTTTTCACTGCCATTTCTCCCATACCTTATAATGTAAAATACAATCACTTTTAGGATGATTCCATTAAAACTCCCCTTTTAATGTGCCATGGCAGGAATAAACTGCACAAGCATTTGGGAGCAACTGGACATGCTGCTCTAAAATATCGATGACAAAGCTATAGCAAATCCACATCAATTTTGACCTTTAACAAGATTTTGAACAAGTTCCATACCACATCCTGCGGGAATTTGAATCACCAATTGAGGATGATGATAGCTTATGCAGATTGTTATCTATCTGGAAAATGGTATGATTTTTACATTCATTGTTTTACTGTAAACTGCAACATTCCTTCCAAGTATTTAAACCTTGTGATTTATTGAATAAAATTGAATACGATTTGAGTGGCCCCTTAGGAGGGTGTAATACCAGGAGAGAGTTGCTAAATGTTGCATTTAGGAGAATTAAGAGGATTTTCAAAGACAGTTTTGAACTGATCTTCTTTATGTTGAACTAATTGTGTATTTTCGGTTTTGATTGTGGAGAGTTTGTTGTTTTATTTCTGAACTCACAGCCACCAAGAGCAACAACAGCCGACGCGACGGCTTTCTGAACTTAAAATTGTAACAATTTCAATAATGAGATTGAAGCATAAATTATTGTAGAGTTTGACGGTAAAAGAATAAATTTGATGGAAAATGCACCACAATATATTTAAACGGGAGAGGATCCCTTCCATTTTTGGAGAAGATAGCATCTGCCGGAGGAAATATATGTGGATTATGATTCTTACAAATTTATTATATATATATATCGAGTTCAAACAATTCAATATACAGGCAAAATTTAAAAATGAAATATATGAAAATAAATAGTGGGATATAGAAGGCTGTTTCGGTTTTGGAAAGTAAAGCAATTTCTTTTCCATATAAAAATATTTTATTTTCAAAATCTGTTAAAAGAGGGGTTGTCATTTATTAGGGGTTTGATTGTAAACTTTATATACCTGTTAGCCTGAAAATGGAGAATTTTGAAAATAAAGCTAATAGTAGACAGTTGTGTAATTGGATTATATATAAACTATAAAGGCTATCAATGTAGTTATTCGAAAAATTAAGCTTTACAAATGAAAGAAAAACGCACAAAAATAGTCCACCAAACTAAAATAACAAACTTCAATCAAGTAAGATTTGATCTAATGAATAATTAAAAAAAATAGACAAAAAAGTCCAAAGAGAAATACGATATCGAACGAGATCCCTAACCTCCTCCTATTACTCTCCACCCCTCTAAAAGTTCAATTATTCCTCGCACCCACCACAAAACCCACCCTTATCCCAAACAGCCCTTTAAGGGGATGAAGAAGAATTACCACGAAATAAAAACAACAAACTGCTGAATCAAGAATATGTTATATGACAGTCGGTTCAACATATATAAAATACCAAACTGCTGGATGGCGCAGTAAGTTTCAACTAAATGTCTCTCCAGTCCTAGAATCAGACCTACACAACCACTATAATTTCATAAATACAAAATAGAAAGGTTGCAAATGACAAGGCTTGCGCTTACAGTGGCTTAGTTGAAGCATTCTGAACATATATCAAAGCTTCCTCTTTTGAAAGTGGCCCTTCTACGAGTCCTTTAACAAGAGTATCGACGTACTCTTTTGGTGGTGCACAGAGGGGAACCTTCCCGGATTTGAAGTCTTCCACATCCAAATGTGAGCACCTGAGATTAAAAGGAAGTAAATATTACTAGCTACTCGAGTGTTCTTGCAGCATGAGTAGTTAGAGAGAAAACGAGATTTGAGGCATACGTCATCGTTACTATCGGAATATCGCGTTCCTTCCCAAAATATAGTAGGTTGTGATACCAGCCTCGCTGCAAAGTAGATCAAGCATTGTTTAAGAAATGATTGGGAAGAAAATAATTAGAATTGCCTTTCAAACATGTGAATTGGACTTATAAGAGGGAGGGAGGTGGGACATAGCCATCATGAGTTGGCTTAGTGGTCAATAAGGATTAATATAAATAGTAAAGGACTTGGAGGAAATGGGTTCAAATCATGGTGGCCATGAGTTTCCTTGGCAATCTAGTGTAGTAAAGTTAGGCAGTTGTCCTATTATTAGTTGAAGTACACGCAAATTGGCCCGGAAAAATGGATATAAAAATTAAATAATAATAATAATGATAATAAAAAGGAGGTTGTAAAGTTGACAACATACCCCAGCTGGAATTTCAATAGAGTTGAGGTGTTTGCTTGTGACTGTGTTCAAATTAGCCAGATCAAATAAAGGGTTATTAGAAAGGAAACCACTGCCTCTGTTTTCCTGATGCAAAACATCGTTAAATTGCTCCAGCCTGTGAGAGAAAATCGAGAGCGGAAAATTAAGATTTTGTGCTAGAAAACATGATTAGGAGTATTGGGAGAAACGTGAGACTTCCCAGATTAGAAGAAAAGAGATAAAGTAATAAACTCACGTAATTCTATACAAGCACAAATAAGATTTCTCCTCGCTGTTGCTTTCAGGATGAAGAAAAGCAACTCCTCCTTGGCCCCAAGTATTACTATACTCATGACCGAAAAATAGACGGTGAGTAAAAGTTTTCCACAGAGTCTCCTTTGGTGGAGTCTTATCCATGGAACCTGTACACAGCTTTTTCATACCCTCCACCTAAAAGTTTCTCTTCAAATGTTAGAAGAGGTGTGAGTTTACATGAGGAAAAATAAGAAGTGACACTCCAAATCAGAAAGAACCAAATACGCATTCTCAAAATGTAGACAGTGTTCCACGAGTATGTGAAGCTTTTAAATGAGGGAAAATAAGAAGTGACACTACAAATCATAAAGAACCAAATACACATTCTCAACATGTAGAGTGTTCCACAAGTATGTGATGCTCCTATAACTGACATTTATGGGTAATAACATGATTTTACAATTATAGATTTAAGCATCCAAGATCGTCGAAAGAAAAATATTGTAGAAGTAGATGAAGTAGAACCTGTCCTCCTTTGATATAACAAAGGAATCTTGGCTCCCACAAATTTGATCCAAATGCAGCATACCAGACATCAGTTTTTGAGAGCTCCGATCTCCAAGGGTAAGTTGCATTAAGCACTTGATCTGTTTTGTTATGAAAACCATCATAAGAACCAGAGCTTTCTTTGAGGAGTACTAAATCTGAAAGACAAAAATAAAATAATAAAATAATAAAAATAAAATATCCGCTGACATTTGGCAGGAGTACGATCTCACGTGTTAGAGTATTCTGAGAGTCGGCTAAGAACTCTTAACCCGACAGTACGACCCAAATTTTCCATAGCACGTTCTCCCAAATCGCTTTCCTATAAAATGAGTCCAACCCTTCTCAAAGGTACGCAATATCTGGCACCATGCTATTTTCTTTCCTATCTCAACTCTTTCAAATTGAGTTTTGACTAAAGCTTCGAAGTGCATTTGGCAGAGCACTACGCTAGTGTTGAGTTCGGTCTTGCAGGTTAAACGCACAAGAAGGAGGCTACTGTGTGATCGTCAGCTACCCATATCAGCAGACTGGACAACGACAACATCTTTGTTGGTAGTTGCCATCATGAAAGAATGTGGAAAAACGAAGAGGAATTGGGAAAAAAAGATCCGAGTCCCGCCACCCTAAAATAAGGGGGCAAGATCATTCTCGACTGTCCAAGAACAACCCTATCCAACGGTAGTAAAAATAAGGCGGTTGAGACAGAGAGACATGTCATCTGACACTGCACAGGAAGATGAGGTGACGTGGTCCATCCCATCACACACGCCTCGAGCCACATGAAGCGTCACAATTTTCAGTCGAAAAGTCATCAGTGGCGTCCGATCACAATATGACGCATGACAAACTGCGGGAAAAATGCCTAAGTCTGGGGGTCCACCTTCAATGGAAAACCTGGGGCCGAAAGACAACTCCCTTCTCAAGGTGTTCATCTGGAACAAGCCTAAGTCTAGGGGCTCACCCCATGACCAAAATCCTATATCTGAAGGGCAACTCCTTTCTCAAGATGTTCATCTCGGACAAGTGTAAGTCAAGGGGCCCACCTCAGGACCTAAATCCAAGTCCGAAAGGCATCTCCTTTCTCAAGGTGTTCATCTCGGATACTACGAAATCACATTTAGACCAAAGATGTGATGAAGGTGGGTGGAACTTGTTATGGATAAAAACCCACCATCCACGTGGTCACACCCCAAGAGGCCACGTAGGTCATGGGCCTTGCTCAATTACATCTAGAGCCCAAGGGATAGAAATCAGCACAGCCGGACCAGGGGTATAATAAGCCCATGTCAGAACCTCAAGCATAGGATCCCAAAAACAAAAGTCGAACCACAGTAAAAAATGATTTCACCGGTCGACAATCTTCCAGACATTCTAATACCACGCTGGCTGATGGTATGACCCAGATATGGAAAGATACACCATCTAGGGGTGAGCGTGCCAATCCGAAAAACTGAGCCGACCGACTGAAATCAACCGAAAAAAGGTCGGTCGGTCGGTTTTGGAAATTCAGAACCGACTCGGTCAATCGGTCGACGGCCTTGGCCCAGGCAATACTGACCGACCGACCGACAATATAATATTAATACGTTTTATATATATATTTAGTTATTAAAAAAAACAACAATTAAACCTAGGGCTAGGGTTGTTCTCTTCTCTCACCCTCTC
>NW_019104494.1:1873770-1890539 GCF_001995035.1 Momordica charantia | reverse complement strand
AAATTGAATAATTTTTTTTTTTAAATGTCGGTTAAACTGACAAACCGACCAACCGAACCGATCAGTCGGCGCCAAGCTACGGAGGGAAACCGACGTGGTCGATTTTGGCGTCGGGGTCGGCCAAAAACTGACCCCAACCGATCGATTATTAGCCCTAACACCATCGAGTATCTTCCATCCATAAATGGAGAACGAAAACTCTTCCACAAGGTAACACTAATTTCTAGCACACAATAATGTTGCTCTCCAATTACTCTAATCCGGATACTGACTTAGGCATCGGAGAGTGTTAGGTTGAGCACCGCACTGTCTTGAGATTGGCTTTGCAAGTAAATCTCCTAGTGAATTTGCCTATTGCCGCCTTCGAGCTTCGCCAGCTCAACTTGACTAGATCTCGGCATCATCAATATTCATTCTCTGATCGGCGCCATGTTATTGCCACATAACTCCCATTCCAAACAAGACCCACCACCCGACGGGACAAGTTGAGCGAGAGCCAGTTGGGTAGCGGCCAGGTATTGCTGTGGGTAGGTATGGAGGAGAAGACAACACCATTCTCGAACATTTGATAGTAAAGCCCGACACATCCCGAGGGCTTGGTCAATTCATTCATTCTCATTTGGCAATCACATCTTCATACTGCCGAGGATTCGATAGGCACTATAGAGTTGACTGAGATCAGCAAGGGAAAGGGTTGATTGGATGAAGGTCCCTTCTGCCCTGCCCGAAGTAAAGGTACCCTTTCCTCTATTTGCCCTGGCCATGAGAAAGGTCAAAGACGAGAAAGAAAACAAATTGTACCTTGATTGCGCGACGCAACTTTGGAATGGAGAAGTGAACGGCGAAAACTCAAAATGTAAGAGTTTCGCAAGGCGACCAACAAAATATAAACTCAGAAAGCTAATCTTAGTGCTCTTTACCTTGACTATCTTCCTTCACTTCCGATTGTGAAAGTGTCATACCCCGAAGAACTTCCTCAAGTGTTTCTAATCCAGCATTAGAAGCTTCATCATCCTCGATCTCCGAATCCGAGCTTGAAATCAAAATCTGCTTGTTAATTTGAAGAACAAATTTAGCAGGATTATCTTGTGCTGTAGAACGCTGACAAAACGGACCCCTTCATCAAATATATATATATAGAGAGAGAGAGAGAGCAATAGACAAGATACCCAAACAATTTGAAATATATCACAAATAGATTAGTTTCATCTCCATGCATATTGATCCATTTCATCCCTATCACGTTACTGGACTTTCAACATGTAGTAAATAAGTGCTGGCAGTTGCTTTCTTTCTTTTCATCTTTTTTTGAGTTCGAAGTGCTGGCTATAGTCAATGTGTGCAATTTAATAAAGGAAGATAATTATGCAACTTACTCTAATAATTCAAATTCTATATGTGAAGACCGGAGGAAAAATAAAATTACTGTACAATGTCCTTATTATGGGTGAAACTGAAGAGTTACACACTTGGGTGCCACCCAACAGTAATATCATGCGAACCAATCAAGAGTTCCATTTTCTGACCTACCTAACTTAACAATATCAGATAAGCATTCTAAGTCCAACATGATAGGTAATCATCCTCGAAACAGCATGACAGGATGAGCACAAAAAGGCTCAATAGTTTAAGTGCTCGTCCTAGAAGATATGGTAGGATGAACATACCAGATTTGATGAGATAAGCATTCATCCACAGAGTCTCAACTGGGCAAGTGACCATCTCAAAAGAGCATGGCAGCCATAAGGTTGGGCATTGGGTCTCACAAGACAAGTGCTCATCTTTAAAAGATAAGTACACCAAACCCTCGTAGGGTAGGATCAGTAGGTCCACAAATATGAGCCCAAGAAGCTTAATAGGGCATGAGTCCGTCCTCTGGGTGACGTTCCCTTTTGCCCAAGAGAAGGATGCAATAGGCTCTCCATAAAGTGTGAGCTCCACACTCGATTTGATATTCAAACAAGCAAGAAGGAAGATCAACCTCCAAATCTTTTCAAATCTCACCCTCAGTAAGTGTCAAAGTTTGAAGCATATTCCTAGGCACCAAGGGTCTTGTTCTTGACAGCTCGGTACAATCGGCAGAAGTCATCATCATTCCCTTTAATTAAATGGACGTGGCTAATCTTTACCAAGTACACAATTCTACTTATTATTGAACTTTGCCAACAGAAGTCCTAATCAGACTTGGACATCATTGGGTGTTCGACAATTTTTTTTGATAGATTTATAGTCTTAGCTCTTGGTTGGTGTAAATGCTTCCACCCACCCTTCAATCTGAACGAACTTAGATCTAGTTGGAAGGTGTTCGACAAGCCCCTTATTGGCGTCCAACTTTTCTCCCATATTACCATGTACATATCTTTTTGGTCCTCATTTTTCCTTCAATATTCTTGTTTGCAAGTACCAACATGAAACAAGTTAACTCAAACAGTTTTTTGAACAAAAGTCAGTAAGAGCAGTCTCTCTACTTTACATTAAGTTAAAGGATCATTTATTAGTTGAGATGATTCATGTAGAGAGTTATTTTGAGAGCATTGGCACATTATACTATAAATATAATTGTGTGTCACTCCAAAATTCAGACAATTATTTAATATATATTGTTAAATAACACAAATCCAATCAGATTCAGTAGAGATTCACATAATGTTTATAAGACAATCGTGAAAGGTTAGAAAATATGGCATTACCGGGAGTGGCGCTTTTTTACTGATCAAATCATCTGGTAATTCATCCGAAAGCATTGGCCAAAAAGGACTCAATTCTTTTCGAACCTGCCAGGGATCACAAGGTTTTTATAGAACAAGATGTCTATAGCTAAAATCTCTTGTGAAACAGAAACATTGAATAATAACCAAAGCATTGATTCTAATAATATTCTCAATATATCCCATTGCCATTAGTACTCTCACGTAACCAAAGCAGGAAAAAGGAGTTGACTGACAAAAATAGCTCTAACCAACCCAAGGTAAGAGAGAAAAATGGAAGGGTGGAAAAAATCAGTGTGAGCTCACTGCTTGGATCACTCGCCATGTTGACTCAAATGGATAAGTCTCTGAAGATTTATTCATAGTTCTTCCATTGAGCAAAACTTCCGCACATGCAAGCATCGAACTTGCGATGGAATCAAGGTTATATCCTCCTTCCAGTGCCAATACAATCTTTCCTTGGGCAAGATTCATCAACTGAGAAAGACACGGGTGATAATGGTACCATCAAAACTTTGCTAATCTATTTTATACAAAACATGAAAGCATTACCATTACCTCAATTTTATAAGGCATTGCAAGATGATGGCCAGCAAAGATAACAGACATGACTATAATCAAGAAGACACATTACAAGCGAGAGATATTTTTTCCTTTTTCTGTAGATGCTGAGCTTATCCTAAAATCTTCATTCATTATTTAAACAACGAAATAGATAAGCAAAGGAGACTTATAAGCTTCATTGCTAGAAATATCAGGAAAATTAAATAGGAGAAATGAATAATAGTCTAGACCATACGCTGGATACAGTGACCACAATATAGAACCCTGGAAAGTGATTTTATCCTGGAGTTCAAATGTATATTTTAAACAACATCATCTATAGAGGAGTTTGGTCCTTTCTTCTAGAGGAGTTTAATCTAAGTTGGGTTGGATATGGTGACCTGACCACAATGCAGAACCTTGCTTTTCTTTCACTCTTTTACGAGTTTGTATGTTTAAACAATTTTTGTTCATTTTCATTAATCGATGAAAAATTTGTATCTTGTTAAAAAAAATAAATAAAAAAAAAACATCATCTCTAGAGCTCCCATCCAAATCAATTCTTTAATATTTTACAAAATAACCATTGAACTTCAGATTCACCATTATGATTATTTCTTTCTGTTCTGTTTAGCATAAATCAACTGCCTGAGAAGGGATATTAAGTAACTATGCTTATAAATAAGAATTCAAATACCAGTTCTAAGTCTTGATCAGATGTATGGGGGCATGGTAAAATTACATACTGGATAACTGCCTAATGAACACATCCCAGGAAGGTATTTGAGCGAACAAACATATGCAGCACTACAGAAATTGTAATTTAAGCCTCAAATATATGAGACACGCTACGAAACTATATCCAGTAAACAAGAAACTGTTGTGAAAGCAAATCCAAAATAGAATGGATTGAACACTTGCCTTTTTCAACATAATTGAGTATCCATATGGTGTGACACAGCAACCACCCAGAGGATCACCAACAGCTGTTCCGAGCATGAAATAGTTATTCATACATCTAAATGCTTTCCGATCAAAGATATTACTATAACTGAAATATTAAAATGGAGAAGGGTAGAAAACCATATTTTAAAGTTTTCACCTTTCAAATTTTTTGATAATTTCAAAAATGCCATCCACTTTTTTCTATTACTTCTTTTCACTCAATTAGTAAAAAACCTCACTCCATCGTGACCCAAAAATCTCTGGTAGAGAATGTTTCAAGAAATATGTCCCAAATTTTCATAGCGCGACACCACCAAAATAGATGATCCAAGTCTTCGAGTGCCCAAGCACCATTGAGACCCCAAAAACTTTTTTCTCTCTTTTTTTTCCTTTTCATTTTTTATGAAAAACCAAGACCGGAAACTATAGACGTTGGACAAAGTCCATATTATTGTTCTTCCCTAAACCAATCAACCAAAAACCTACTCTTCTTCAGAATTTTAGCCTTCCAAAGAATTTCAAAGAAAAGGAGAGATCGGATGGGTCAACAAATGAGCAAGAAGAGGTGTCAGGTTCAAAGGCTTAAGAGTCCACGTACAAGAGCCTCTAAAGTTTGGAAAAGATAATTTTTCGTAAAAACCAAAAATGAAGATATAAATCCAGAGGAGAGCCATGATTAGATAATAAAACCAAATTAAGAAGCACCTTTTTGTTTACAAGGAATGAAGAAGGTGAATAAGATCCAACAAAACAATAGAACAATCTAAAGGCCTTAGGAATGAGAAGTCCCTCAGCCTAGGAAGGGGATTTTTACAAAAGGTCTCCAATCTTAATGAGAAAAGGAGGCCTTCCAGAAAGAAATTAAGAAGAGAATCAATACAAATCTAATAGTCTTCCAGACATGAATGCAAGATTCCTTCATCTAGAGAACTTTTAAAAAGTTGATTGGATGAGAAAATTGAGAGCCATCGTTAGAGAATAAGACCAAATTAACAAACGGTTCTTTTTGAAAGGAAAGATTAAAGAGACAGGGAATCGATACCAATCTAATGCCTCTTTCAACCACAAACCACCTTAGAGGGCTTTGGAAAACCATGAAACATAAGTGAAGGGAGGAGGAGGAATTTAATATCTCAAGTTAGTAGCATGAGACCTGCATCGAATCCAGCAGAGACTATGATCATATCGGGATTATATTCCTTAGCAATAGGAAGCAAAATACAATCCCAAACTGCAAGATAGTCGGCATCCCCACATCGTGCATTCTCCCATGGAACATTTATATTATATCCTGCTCCAGATCCTTCTCCAACCATGGTATAAAAACCATCATCTGTGGCCGGATAAAAACTTCCAAATTCATGCCTGTGTTCAGAGAAAAATACAAATGTTGGCACGTTACTGATGACAGTGATCATAACTCAACTACCAAGCTGCACAAACAAATATGGAAATCAGAACTTCCTAATATTAGGAACTACTTCAAATGGTTTCTTTGCTGGGTTGAATTATTTCAAATGAATTACAGAAAAGTCATCCCAATATCCAAATCTCCTAGCCGGTGGATTTTTTTTTTGGGGGGGGGAATCATATTCTTTCAAACTGTGACTTTTGCCCTCAATTGGTGGCATCCCAGCTATAAAAACTTGGCAATCAATGCTGCTTTCATAGAACGACCAAAGAAACTCTTGATCAAGCTTTTCGTGGATTACCTTTCCAAGGGAAGAAGAAAGTTTTGTGGAACAACACTCTAGTTAAAACTCTTCTTTGGGAACTTTGGGTAGAATGAAATAGAACTTTTGAAGATGTGTTTGTTGATAATGATCTCGTTTGGTAAATGGTGAATGTGCTAGCTTCGAAAGAGAACTTCTTGTAACTACCCTGTTTTAGTTATTAGGCCAGTGGACTTGTAAGATCCGGGGCATTTTTATGGAAGGTGCCATATCCTCTCTTTTTGTATTCTTTCATAGTTAACGAAAGTAGTTTCTTATAAAAATAAAAATTAATATTTGAAAAAAGAGAGCCGGAGAGAGAGCACTGTGCATGCATGCCATACACATCTTACCAATTACGTTAAGGGTAATATTCTCGGTGGGAAATATATAATCCAAGAATGTAATGCCGATTTCAGGATGCCAAAACAAATGGAAAATACAAGACTACTGAGTCAATAAAAAGAATATTTAAGAACACACCAACATTCTTACCCACCTACCGGTGAACAGAGAAGAACAAAACACGGGAATCTTTCCAAAACATCTTTTGCGTTGCATTGCCATGATGAACATCCCAATCAACAATTAAAATTTTCTTAATTCCCAAATCTGGCTGTAACATGAAAATTAATGACCAAATGAAGTCAAAACTGAGAAACTTCATTCAATAGAGTAGAGGATCATAAGATTATCCATAAATATTTGCTCAAGGAATAGTTGGAAAGTGGTCCTACTCTTTCATTCAAAATAAAGCTTGCAGCAACAGCTACATTGTTGTATAAACAAAACCCCATTGCTTCATCATGTTCAGCATGATGACCTGGAGGCCTCACGATGGCGATCGCAGAATTTAAATCTCCTTTAGCTACTCTTTCAGCAACCTTAACAAAATAACGATAGTTAGAATTTATATTAAAAATAACAGAATTCAGGCAACTTTTCTCTATTATACCAAATCTACACACTTCAGATACTTAGCATTCATGACGGGCAAAATATGCCCTGCCAAAGTTTCAACTAAAAAGAATTCCGGCGTATATTACATCTATGACAGAGCCAGCAGCAAGATAAGCAGATTCAGATGACCCTTTGTTGAAGTATATGGAATTCAATTTTGAGGCAATCCTATCTCTTCGTGAATCAAACTCTTTGGAACTTATATTCCTAATCAAATCAACGTGCTTTTTGGAGTGAACTGCCAAAATGTGCTTATCTTCTGCCTCTTTCCCATTCAATACCACACACCTGAAAAATGGAAAAGCTAGCTTAACTATTTACCCGAGATACTCAACTGAACTATCTCAAACAACAAATTCTGGATATTTTCAAGCAAGACTGGGAGAGGGGGAAAAAATCTGCACCATAAAACAAGAAAGAGACTAATCGATTCCACGAAAGTTTTAATCATCACGTAAATAAATAAACACGCTTCCTTTCACTATACATGCATTCGAGGAAACATTAATACAATGAAAAAAGCAAAAATGATCATGCCTCTTATGAATGCCAGCGCTCTGAAGCTTGTTCCAAATGGCCCTAATTCGGTTAGGATTCTCGGGATGGTAAATTCCGTCAGGTGTGTGATGCTTGCACATCCTCTCGTCGTACAGAACCCCTACCCTCCGGAAATCGCCATTGTCGCCATCGAATTCCCTAGTTCCGGAGTCATGAACGTCCATGGTTCCAAATATCTAACCAAACTTTTCGAAACGCAAATCTGCAGTCGGCCGGTGCCCTTGTCGGAGTGCAGCCGCTTGAATCGTCCGCCGGGAACACGAAACGGCTACAGCCCGGGCTCGCTGGTGAACTAAGTCCACCGCCACAGTCTAGTCTTCCCAGTTTCGATCAGAACCTTCTCCTCCAATCATTTCATTGCCTTTTCTTGGTATTTGGGCCTCGATGAAAATTTCCCCATGGACTTCCCATTCTCCAATCGTTTTCTTTTCCAATCCCCATAACCTCATTTCTTTTTTTTCTTTTTTTTCTGTTTTTACACTGTTAAGCTTTTTGATAATTGATATAGGGTTATATACGAGGTCAAGTTTCGACTACTTCTCTGAAGTAGATGTTCAATTTATGTATTACTATGATATTCAACTACTTATATTTTGAGCTTAAGTTAATTGAGATTGAACTTAATGTAGTTAGATTGAGTATAAATTGTGGGGTTTTTTTTTTAATACTTTGTAAATAAAATTTATTTTAAAATATACAATTTTATTTACAACAATATTAAAAAAAACCCATAAATTGTGTACCTTGACCTAGTATATTATACTGTAGTTTTTGAAAATATTGTTTTGTCCTTTCGACATTATGTAGTAGGTTGCACATGTGTTTTCAAGTTAGTTAGCTTGTGTCAAAATTAGCCTTTGCAAAGTATTTGTCTGCCTCATCTTGTCATCGAGTTGTCTAAACTAAGGCATAGACATGTTTCTAAACAAAATTAACAACATGGTAGTATCTAATTCCACCTCTGACAAAATTAGTGAGAAATGAATAGCCAACTCGAACATATCTAATTTATAAATCATGAAGGCATCTTAGTCAGCATATCTCTAAAACTCATGCAATCAATTGGTTATTAAAATCTGAAATAAACATATAGCTCAATTGGAATCTCACACTCTTTAGTTGAACTTAATAAAAAAAATATTCATAAAAGTGTTACAAAATGTCATCAACCTAGATGTTTGATCACCGATTATTTTGAGTATTATATGTTGTTGGTTAAAGATATGCTACAGTATTTTTTATAAATTGAACCATATTCACAAAATAAAATCAACATGAACACAAAATGAAATATAGTTCTACTCACGTGAAATATTTTAACCATTTTTTGTAGTACAACATGTGGGAGTGAGGGATCGAACTCACAACCTCTTAATCGGAGATAAATGTTAATTACCACCAAACTATACTCACTTTAACTATATTTTAACCAATTCATCAATCCTGACAATTTTATTATAGGAGTTAATATTATTGATATGGTGTTATTCTTCGTATTAATGGAATTAGCATTTTGTTTAGAGGGAACTAAAGTAATACATAAAAGACAAAAGATAAAATAAAATAAATGGAAAAACAAAAGAAGGGCCCCAAAAAAGATCGTTTCTTGCCTCGCCGTGAGCCTGTGATTGAACTTTACATGATACTCAGGTGCACTATAAACCGGCCCATTACAAATGGGCCGAGTGTCTCTTCACTTTATCTTCTCCCGAGAACATCACATTTAAACGGCACTTAGTTTTTTTCCATAGCACAACATTCGATCGATGAACTATACTCACTTTAGCTTAAACGGTACTTAGTTACAATCACATAAATTATCTTTAGTGTCTTATAGTACACATGATATAAAAATATCTATTCTTTTAATATTTATAAATTTAGATTTTCAAGATTTAAATAATTATTTTCAAATTACCCTCATTAAATATCGTTTTATTACATTTATTATTATATTTTCAAACGTATTATTATTGATGGTAATAAAAATATTCACCTTAATAAATAAATGATAAGTCTTTTAATAAATAATCAAACAAATATAGTAACTAATAAATGCACTTATTCTGGCTTAATTTTTCACACTTTTTTTATTTTCTAGCATATATTACTTTTTTAGAGTTTAAGGTTTTGTTTTTTTTATTAAAAAGATAAATTATCTCCCGTTGGTCGACCTAAGATTTGAGATTTTATTCATTTATTAAAAATATATGAATATGGGTAGTTTGGTAATTTTCCTGTGGAACCCATCACAAAGGAGCCTCTATTTTGACAAATCTGTAAATATTATAATTTTTAGACATTTTTACGAAATTAGCTGCATTTTTAGCTGTGTTGTTATCCCAACTATTATAGTTTTCCAAAAGGTATATTTTTATCTATGTACTTTTAAATTTTGTTCACTTGAGTCCATCTACTTTCAAAACTTCCGTTTTGATCATTCTATTTATAAAAAGTGATCATCATGGTCCCTAAATTTTCAACACGAAATGTTCTACATTTGAAAAAAAAATACGAGTGAAGTGTCAGGCTAAAATTTGATTGAAATAAATGGGATAAAAATAAAATTTGCCGGACAAAATTGAAAAAAAAAAAACGTTTCAAACAAAAGTTAAAAATATAAAGACCAAAATAAAGTTTTGAAAGTATAGACACCAAAATGAACCATCATCACTCCATATATCATAATTTGTTTTAATACAATAAATTGGAGTGGAGATCCGAACTCAACTTATTAGACATATATAGATGTCAATTAGCGTTAGAGGTTAGCTCACGTTGGCATCAGATCACTGAATTTGATTTTTGATTAAAATAATATTGAATTTGCTTTGAAATTTGATGTTAACATGAAATTCAAGAAATTAGGATAAGAGAAACAAAATGACGAATAAATCCCAAAAACAGTTGCAGAGAGAGAGAGAGAGAGAGAGAGAGAGAGAGAGAGAGAGATGGGCGTCACGTGACCATCTATTTATCTTTTTTATTTGTCTTATTTATATTAAAAAAAAAAGAATATTGATGGACCTGACATGTGTATTTGCCTATCTGGCGTTAAATGATAGAAAAGAATATATGCTTCATTTTTTTTTTCAAATACAAACATATAAAAATTGTCTAACTCCAAACACAAATTTACTAAATTATTGTTCTAAAAATTAAAAACAATATATCTTGAAAACGATTCCTCACGACTTGTAATTATAATACTTAAATAATCATACATCAAATCATTCAATTTTGCAGGGGAAAACTCAATAAACATGACCATCTTAGATCGAACAAAACGCAGCATACTTAAGTAAGAGTGCTTGCAGAAGAGTATAGATTTGCTCGTGAGAGTTTGTTGGACAAACTTATCACGTACTCCAAACCTACTCGTCTCTCCAGAGTCCAGACACACTCATTCCCACAATTTTCGTAAACTCAAGCCTCCTAGACCACGTTCCATTTGAATTCTCAAATTCAACATTTTGAGACTTATATCAAATCTGCATCCCAACCGTTTTCTAAATGATCATAGGTTTAAATTCCCGCACCTAAATGCAATATTAAAAAACATACACAGAGAAAGAAAGAGAGAGTATTCTGTGGGTCCCACTGGAGCAAGAAAATCCATCCAAAAAGGATGAGAAGCCCAACTTTTTTTCTTTTCTTACCAAGTGGGAAAGAGTGTGGAGGGGTGGGGAAAGAACAAACAAACAAAGCAAAGCTGTCTAAGAGCAAAACGAGTACAGCAAGAACAGGAACATCACATGCGAGCCACCCTACATTTTCGAATCCAATCTGACCCTTTACCAACCTCACCCATTATCAACTAAAGCCACCACAGCTCCATCAAAACATACGCCCAACACACAAGAGAGTGAAGAAAAAAATAGCTACATTGCCAATGAGGGTGAGTTGGAGCCTTGATCCACTGTCGCTGTAGTCGGTGCTCATCCCGCCGACCCCCGATGGCCCTAGGCTGTTGCTGCCGCCACCGAACCCGTTCCCGTTCCCGCCTAGGACACCGGTGGGCGTTGCCGAACCACCCATGGGAGTGTTGGTTGTGGGAGTCAATCCTGGGTTGGTGGTGGTTGGAGTTCCTCCTACTGGAATGGTGCCACTGCTTACAGGGCTGCAACAACAGATTTACCAAAATGAAATGAATCCCACTTTATGAAAACAGAAAACTCATTAGAAAAAGGGTTTGGATTCACTAATAAAGTTAAGGCCTTGTTTTGGATAAACTAGCTTTTCATTTTCTACCTCTTTATGAAGAGAAGAAAAGTTGTCATCATTTGTTGATCATGCATAAGCAATGAGGGATCTAAAGATTCATCTCATTCTTTCTACCTGTAAAAATAACCTCACACAATAACCAGTTTTTGACAAGAACATTTCAAATTAGCTCCAAGAGAAAAGACAACAGTTCTTCCTCGAGAAAACAAACTACTTCAGCAACCTTCATCCTTTTCTCCAAAAATTATGGTCAGTCTGGGCTTCCCTTTCGAGGCATTAAAATGTTGGCTCAAATCTCGATAATTTCCCATCTCAATGACGCAACATAAATGATAAATCAGATGCAAATTACCAAAGAAAGGCTCCATTTTCAGCCCGGCATAATTTTTTTTAACAAAATTTGTCTACTTACTGATAAGGGGTAATTATGTGTTAAAAGATAACCATGGGAGTCACAATTATAACCTCTTGGGTGAAAGTGAAAGTTTGAAAAACGGTAATGTAAGCGAAGAAGCCAGAAAAATGGTCATGAAATTACAAAATAGTCAATTGACAAAAAGAGTATCAATTATTACACCACAATGGGATGATGGCGAATCTAATGGCAAAAGTCTCTTTTCCTACAGTATCTATGATTATCGAGAGTTAACTTTGATTTTTGTTGTTGAGTTTCTAATTTTTAAATTTTTTTTTTTATTTTTTTGATATCTGTGAGTGTCCGGACCAGCTTACGCACACCTCGACTAATCTCACGCGGCAACCGCCTGATCCCACAACATTTGGTGCCAGGAAACACATAGGAATTGCTAATTCCTAAGGTAGGTGGCCATCATGGAAATTGTGTTTTGAGTTTTTAATTAACAAGACGCTCTGCTCCTATTCAAGTAAAAAGGCTCAGTGTTTGTTCAAATGAAAATAAAACATCAAATGAAGTAAAATATCGTAAACCTTTTACTAATGTACGAGATTGTAGTCGATACAAGAGGAAGAATAAAACTAACCATAATTTTATTTCATTTCAAAGAGATGGAGTTCACGAAATGAGAACGTAAGAATGAGATTTTCAATCTCACTGACTCTGGAGGGAATGTCATTGTCCTCCAGATTCAGAATTCATTCTTGGATTTGGAATGAATCTGAGAATTGAGAAAACTTTATTCTAATAAAGCGATTGCCATAAACAGAAATGGGAATAAATTTTACTATTCATACCTTTCTATTTGTTTCAAAAAAACATAGTGAAGGTAGATACAGAACCATACCTAGCGCTGGAAGGATAAGCGCAACCTGCAACACCTGAAAAGAAGGAAAAAAAAACCAAGAAATAACAATGGAAATCAGATTTCATTCACTCGTTACTGAAGATTACCACATCATGCTTATGCTACAGTAACATTTAAGCTTCAGGTAGTTGAACCAAGACATATATATATATATTTAATTTGGTAGCTGAAATAGATGGGTAAGGAGCTTTGATTCGATACCTCAGATAGATTGCCAAAAAGGTTAGAATTTCTGGCCTATAACTAGAATCCTAGTTAAGTCCGAGAAGGGTTTTTTTCCATTTTTCCTCTCTCGAAATTATTCAGATCTCAACTAACTAAATCTTCTCTTACAGTGGAGGGAACTAGAGAAAAACATGTGGAGGTAGACAGCTAAATCTTACTGGGGTCAGTAGTAGTGATCGTTGCTGTGCCAGAGAAATCACAGGAACCTGGAGCTTGGCCCTTCCTCTGAAAGTAGCTATTGGTGGCGAAGGAACAGTGTGCCTTGACAGTATTGGGAAGGAAACAGCCCCCATTTTGATGAGTAGGGACACAGTCAGCCCCAGCTCCACACGCATAGTCCAGTGTTTTCTGAAGAGCTGCATCACTCACTCCGTCCTTGCAAATGCACCATGTTGCGCCTACAAGTTCCAGAAACCAGCATTTCAAGAGAGAGCCAGAAGGAACAAAGTACTGTGGAGGAAACAGAAGAAAATAAACCAAATCCAACGAGATCTAGACATCTACAAGAAACTCTAGAAGTACTGGAAACTCGCAGAAATATTATACCCCTTACTCATCCAAAAAGAACAACAAATTTCAAACTGAAAAAATAAAGATCTCTCTTTTCAAACAAAAGGGAAATAACTGCATAAAGGTGAACCAAAACTAGAAGATGTATTGAATACATTTCTGAAAAGAGGGTCAAATGCACATTGGGAACATTTTTAAACAGCCTTCAAAAATGGCTCACAAGCAAAATGTTCGAATCAGCAAAAAGATTCATGAGAAGTCAAACTACAGGGAGAAATAATAAAAAAAACCAGCACATATCTTTGGTTCTACACTACAAAAGTAGAGAACAAGAGACATGAAAATGCAGGGGAGCTTACCTGAATGGCCAGTCATGGCCAGAATAAGGAGCCCAATAGCCAAAACAGCCATAACACTAGACATGATTACAAAGCTCAGAGATGGTGGCCAGAAGGAGGCTCTCACTACCACACACACACACACAGAAAGAGAGAGAGAGAGGAAGGGAGAGAGTGTGTGTGGGAGTGGAAATGTAAAAAACCCTTAAGTGGAGGGGTATAATCTATACAAAATAAAGGTAGCAGTGACTTTTCAGAGGGTAATGTAAACGATGGCATCAATGAGAGTGGCCCACTTCGTGTATTCTAGCCAATGCTGTTTCTGCCCTTGCTAACTAGTAGGCGCGTGACAGACACCAAGAACTTCAATTTCTCTACTCAGATAGTCTTAGAAGTTAGAACACGTTAAGCCCATATGAAGAGTTGCACGATTTTACCCCAAAATATACAGGGTCCAAACACACAGTGTTGTTGCTCACAGAAGCTAAAAGGGAAAAGAGAATGCGATTGCCAAAGCCATTCGAGTACAATTGCAGACTAATGTTCTTTAATCGGATTAAAATGAACTTCAATTCACCTAATGGCTCTATTCAGAACCATCTTCAAACACTCAGATTCCGTAGGTAAAATGGTCCAAAACTTTTCCCCATTTTCTCTCTGAAAGTACAGAACGATTAAATATCTTACTCCAATTGCACAAACATGAAAAATCATTCAATTTCCCGATGATTGCAATTAGCGATTGAAAATATTATTTTAATCTACAAAACACAATTTGCAATAATATATTCGGAGCCAAATCTAGGTGAAAGAATTTCTCGAACAACACATCTTACCTTTTCTTGATAGGCGGAGGGATTTCTCTTGTTTCTTCTCAACGGCTTTCTCATCCCCGAACATAGAAAATGGGGAAAAGAAAAAAAAAGTAATGCGCCTAGAAAACACCAAAAGAACTCACCGAGGACATGGCCGGTGACTGTGAACAGACTGTTGAGTTCTCTATGACGAACCTGCCAAAATAGACATTATTTAATTTCACCGATACCGCGAAGCTCGGGATACGGAAAACGCCGGCGGTGAATTGCTGCCGGCGATAATGGCCGTCGGCGGTGAAGACTGTAAACGGTAGTGCGATGGAGTCAGTTTGCATTCGCGCTCAAATTTACCAAATAATTACCGTTTTTCTACCGTATGACTTAAGATTGGTTTCAATTTAATATTTTCATTTTACAAATTCACTTCAATTGAATTTAATTAATTCTCACCTATATCAGAAAAAAAAAATTTAATCCTCACACTCAAAAAGAAATAATTCTCATTATCCTTACACATTTTTTTTATATAATTATTTTCTTTTATATCTTGTTCCCAACAACTTTACCTTTACCTTTTTTTTTTCCTTATTGGAAAGGATATCGACTACGAAGAATAAATATTTTCACAAAAAATTCAAATTAAAGTCAAATGCAAATATAATGTAAAAAATATTCGTTCTGAGTGAAATTTGTGTTTCTCTTTTACATCTCTTATCTTTATACTTAATTTATTAATTTAAATAAAGTTGTACAATGTTGCTTCAATTAAAAAGGAGAATGTAGACCATGTTTACTTTTCTTTTTATAATGTAATTAATAACATACTTTTAAAATCCTTCTAAAAATACAGCAACAAGTAATTCAATTCTTCTTATTATTATTATTGCTAAAACGAACTCAGCCCCAACATATTCTACGGTACCAGCGAAATCCAAAACCTGGTATTATAAGTTAATCACTCGTAACATTATTTGTCGTGTTTGTGAAAATTTTTAGTTCCCGTCTCTACCACGTTCTTCGAGTTCTTGAGAAAAATTATCGATCTTATAATTGTTTTTAATTATTTTTAGAATTTAAGTATAAAAAAGTGTAATAAATATATATTAATTATTTATAAAACAGTTCCGATTAATTATTTATAAAATATACGAGAATGAGGTCGGGACATGTATTTCCTATTTTTAGGACCCGACCTTGCGGGAATTTTTGTCATCCCTTAATGCAGAGACATGAAAATATAAGTTTAGAGAGATATAAACAAATTTTTGTAAGATAAATTTTAGAGAGATAAATAAAAGGATTTAGAAAAAAAAATTAGTGAAATAAAAGTTAAAACAAAAACTGAAAAAAAAATTAGAGAAAAAAAATAGTCGAGAGGGAGGGATATATTAAAAAAATTATAAAGAAAGAGAAAAATTATGTTGGAAACAAATTTAGAGGAAAGAGTAGATTACGAAGAGAAAGAAAAGTTATAAATGTCAAAATTTTAGAGTGAAAAAAATTAGAAAAAATATTAAATTTTTATAGAGAGAAATGAAACTGGTTTTTAAAAAAATATATAGAAAAATCTAGAGAGAGATAAATAATAATTAAATTTTAGAGAAAGAAAAATAAAATTTGTAGAGAGAAATTTAGAAATAAAGAAAATTTAGAGGGAAGATTAAATTGTTTAGAGATAAATATTAGAAAGAAAAAAAGTTTAAATTTTTTGAAAAACCATAAATTTATTTTTTAAAATTACTTTTCTTTGTTATTGAAATTTACATACAATTTCAAAGTAGATTTTGAAAGAAAAAAAAAACAATTGAATGGGTTCAATTCTGTTTTTAAAAAATTAAAAATAAAGAACCAAATAGTTATTAATCGAGCCTAAACTATTTTATTTTATTTTTTATTTATGAATATTGAAAATAAAGAAAGATTCGAACAAAAGGACTAATTAATTAAA
>NW_019104494.1:1838613-1862960 GCF_001995035.1 Momordica charantia | reverse complement strand
TACCGTGCGACGGATTTCTTCGTCGCGGCCGAAGACAGGGTCGAGATTGTTCTTCTCTGCGCGCTCCACCAGGTCCTGGCCATAGGTCTCGAGGGCCGAATAAGTCATTTTGTTCGTTCGAATTTGGGGATTTTGAGTTGCGATGGTTGAATCTGAATTCTGAAGGGATTTTAAAATGTGTTGGGGAGAAGGTGAAGAGATGGTGATCTCGAGCAGAGGAAGCGTCTGGGGAGGAAGACGAGAAACAGAGCGCTCCATGGATTTCTTGAGAAGGAGCATGAAATTAATTCCATAATTTTGGATAATTGTGAAATGGGTGTTTATGAATCTTTTTGAAGTTCAAGGTACAGGAACAATGTACCATCATGAAGTTCAGAATTAATCGGATTTCGCGAGGGGGGAGAAAAACATTTCCAAAATATAAGAACTAAATTAAAATAAATAAAAGAAACATCAAATCTGAATAGCTAGATAATTCAAAGAAAAATACTACATAAGAATTAAGAATAAAATAATCTAAAACTAATTAAAAAAAGTGCGTGTTTTTTAAAAAAGTATAATCAAGAGCCTTGAACTTACTCTTAGTCAGAAAGATATGTCAATTATAGCTGTACTAAATTGATGTTAGAAAAAAAAGTTATACATATCTAAAATGTCACATACTAAAAAGTATCACGTTAGTTTTTCATTGATCAACTAATATTTTCGAACAAATTAAAACAATGACAATTTAGAATCATTGACTAAATAGACATCAAATTCAAAATTCATCGACCAAAAATATTTGGCCTGAACATTAAAACTATATAAATAAAATTAATAATTTAACCTATCATTTTTTGTTCATATATATTTATTATTATAAAAAATCTATTATCTCATCAATTTAGCAAATTGAATTTTGGTGAATAAAATTTATTACTGATATTTAGCTTGATTCCAATTTCTTTTAAGACAATTTATTACAACTTTGAGGGTTTTTTCAATTTTATTTTAAAATTTAATTTTTAATCCTTTGGGTTTTAACATTCTTCAATTCATTTCTTATTTGTTCCTAGAATTAATGGATGAGAAACTTACATGATATGTTCCTAGAATTAATGGATGAGAAACTTACATGATATGATGTTTAGTAAATTAACGAACATTTAGACAAGAAAAAAAATGTTATTTTAAAATTTTATCTTTTCTTCTCTAATTTTTTACAAAGTATTATTCTAAGTTTATCATCGATCAATTTATTAACAATGAAATACTAAATTTAAAAATGTTAAAATATAAAAGATTAGATTGACACTTTTTAAATAATAAAGACTAAATTGAAAAGAAAAAAAAACCTCTAGAACCTATCGTTTTTTTTTAATAAGAAATTCGAACCTATCTAAATTAGAAAATGTGAGAAAATGTTAATTCTTGCACGTATTTTTTATTAAGAATTATCATGCATGCGTCTTAATTAACTGGTAGTAACCAAATTAGAATACAAAACAAAACCAAATTGAACGATCGTTTTAAATTTAGTTGTCACTAACTTATCCTAAATATTTATGATAACTTAAATTAAATATCAAATATAACAATTTCGATGGTCAACAAAGTTTTTTTGTTGGTCCAATGAAAACGAGGACATAAAAATAACAGCAATGTAATTTAGACACTTATTTGTGAATCAAATATGGGGGGAAAATAAATTAAATAATTATTTAAAAGTATTATTTCGTTTAAAAAAAATTGTATTGGTAATTTTTACATCAAATAATCAAAATAACAGTTCAATTCTTTAAGTAATATTATCATTAAATAAATAAATACCACTGCGTGGTTATTGATTCCAAGTTGGCCCTATTGATAGGAGACGAAAAGGAACTGCACCAATCCTTCACTTTCTCCGGACGGAAGCAGTCAATAAGCTTCCATGGCAGTTCATTCAGGCCAGGCCATAGCCAACGGAAAACCTCCATTGATCAGTACCAGAGAGTTCGGTTCAGAGCTCACAAAAACCCGTCTTCTGATCTCGGCGGGGTGCCAATGCCAATCGATCCATGGCATAGAATCACAAAGCTTCTTCCTGATAACTCCGATATCGTGGGGAGGACCATTCCTATCCTCTTTAGGAGAGGTTAACATGCATCTCCTCACCAACTAATTCAAATATTTCATCTACTCTGCAGTGCCAAAAAATTTTAATCAACAAACTTCTGTTCATACTACGACATGCCTGCTTAAGTAAAAGAAACTATTGTTCCATCTAACCTTTTAGTGTGTATGTTCACTTCTGCAAGCCACGTGACAAGGTAGACCTGTTCCAACTCATGTTAATAGTGTTGTTGCGGAATATCAAAACCGAAAAGCATAGTTCCATAGTATGAAGAGAGGAAAGTAATATTGGAAGGCTGCATTTATGCATGTCTTATGAATATGCACTATTCAGGACTGATGAATAATGATGGATAGCAAAGAGTTCAAGACCTGCAAAACTTCTGGGTTTGGCTGATGATGGTTACGACTAAGGATAGGAGTATTGGATTTGTGACTCTCCAAGGTTGGACAGAGTGGTTCGCCAGTTTCCTTGGAGTACAAGTTGCACAAACGCAAGTCATTGAATTCTCCCAGGTAAAGCTCCTCTGACCAGACCCAGCTCTTTCGTGATGGAACTTCAGAACTAATAGAAAGTAGTTCTATCAAAAGCAGCCGCTGGACCAGCCAAGTAACACAAAGAAAATATATTATGTAAAAGAGTCCATATTGACGACGACTCAAAACAGAGAACAGAAAATATATACTCCTACGGTCCTACCTTCAGATTCAGCTCCAACCCAAACATTTGAACAAGCTCCTCTGCCAATTTCTCTGAGTTTGTTTTAGGGGGAAAAAAACACTCATAGTAAGTTTGTGTCAATCCTAATTTCGTCACTCGTCACGTTCAATTCTTTCCTACTGTATCTAAACAAAGTACATTCAATAACAAAAAACTTATTGGTATTCACCAAAATATCAATTGTTGTCTATTGAAGACTTCAATTACTCCCTTGTCAAGTATAGGCCTCATATTCTTCCATCTAGAGCGAAAAACCAGACATATTTACAGACAATTCTCAAATTGCATGCCACTGTTAAGATGATGAGGTAATCATATCATGCAATAATTTGGAACACATAATGTTGGTCTTGCACCCACATCTAATGATACGGAGATATTCAATTATAAGATATTAGAATGAAAGATTAATCTCCAGAAACTCTATCCGTCCCAGCAGCAGCACTTCCCCAGGATTGCCGTGGGGTTTGGGCATAGAAACCTAGCAATGGCTTATAGAATGATATTTTTCCAGTAATTAGTGCATTGTTTCCTATGTAAAGAGAAATGTTTAACCTCCTTTGCCTTCATATGTGGGACTAGGGTTAATTTGGTCAAAGGATGTCTCTAGCAAAGTAAAACTTCTAGAAAAATATCCACAATCAAAACGTAATCCATTGCCATAAATGAGGGTGCTTATATCACAGTTTGATTTAACTTACAAATAACAACTAGCAAATGCACCATTTTGTTAAAAAAACATGCTACCAAGGACTTAAAAATCAACCAATCATAATCATATGGAGTGACAAAATTGATTTGCATGATCTCACTGAACAACGAAAGAAACAGGTAGGATAAATATTATAGTTGTTAACGCACCAAAGCAAGGGATTGTCAAAGATGTAAATACCGCGATGCCACCACCATCTCCAGCGTCATCATGATTATCCTCAGAGCTAGTAGAAAATTTTATGAGTGTGCTACTACCTGATCCCTTGAAATAGCATCTCATCAATCTGCTAGTGTTGACCATCTGAACTACAACATCAACCTGCAAAAAACTTTTGAAAACACATATGTTAGAAAACATCAGTTGAATAGGGAAATGGCAGAATTATGTGCAGAGAAGGAGAAACTTCACTATTTGATTCGTCAATTTATTATTGGCATTAAAGGAGGTCAAACATATTTTGCGTTTAATCCATATCCTATAAGTTTTTGGCTAAAATGAAACTTCAAATTTATCCATACAAGTTAGTTATTTGCAGTCAGGGAGAAAGAGTTTCGATTATGCCATATAGCTTCCTCAGATTATATAACAAAAACATAGCTAAAAGTCATTAAAAAAAAAAACCTTAGGCAGAGTGAAAAGATAATTAAGACAGTAGATAACATATTGATTTGGCGTATTTTCTATTGGATCGACAGAACAAAACCCATACCATGTCCTTGTACAAAGATATGAGTTTGCTTCGATAAAGTTCCTGAAACAAGATTGGACAATACACAGAGAGAGAGTAAGAATCAATAAGTATGCTCGCATAGATATGGATATCCCATCTTGTTGTACTTACAGATTAAAGCAATACACAAACACATACAAAAAGAACGCTAGGCATGCAATGACTAACCAATAGGTACTCTGAATATAACTCTCATGATACAACATGGTAAGGGAAAAATGATTTCAAATCCAAACTAACTACGGATACAAAAAGGATTAAGCTAATGTGGGAGATTACATTCATCCCACTACGCCCAAAAGTCATGTATCAGCAGTTTTTTAGAGCACAAGTTGGAAAACAGGAACCCTATTCTAATATCATATCAAATCACTGCTGGACCAAAAAAATTTAAGTTGATAGATTAGGATATATTTAAATATATTGTTAACACAACCTGATAAAAAAGTCAAGAAAACAAAATAACAGGCTCTGGGGCAATCACACTGAGAAATTGAATTTCAAACTTCAGACTATCAGCCGAGACAAGGATTACCTGCTGCTTAGACAATTTCAAACAAGCCTTTTTTCGTATATCAAGCATGTCAGTGAGAGAACCCAGCTCCATAGAAGGCATATACCTGCATCAAACCAAAGAAATCCCAAACTATAGAACCAACAAAATAACTATATTATGCCTTAGCAAATAGAGGACATTACGGCAGTACTTTTGAGAGAGATATGCGTTGACGATGGAGGTAGCATGAGATCGCCCGGTTGAAGAAAAAGAAGCCCATTGTTGTTTGAGTGAAGACAGCTTCGACCATTGATTCCGAATGTTCCTTTGCGCTGATGGCCTCCATAGCCTTATTACTGACGGAAGTAGAGGCGATGAGCTTGGAGTTGAACTGCTTCCAGATTTCAAAGCAGTTCCTTTAGAAGAAGGAGGCGTAGAGAAACACTGAGTCTCCATCGCGACTAGGGTTTCTCGTCCCGTCCGACGAATAGGAGGCGTCGCGGCGATCAGAAGCAGAGTGGTGAGAGTTGAGAAACTTGAGAGTGATAAAGAAAAGGTGAAGGGGTTGGTTTTCCTTGCCTATCAGATTAACTGAAAAACCGGACCGATATCGGTTCTGGATATTTGCTAGTCTTCACGCTATTTTAGAAACTTATTTAAAGAAATATCTAAAATTTTTTAATTTTACACTGTATGATTTTTTTATAATACTAATTTTACCCTTGTTTATTGCATGTATATTTATTATTGTTATATTTTTTTATTGCAATCTAAAATATTTAAATCTCTAAATTGTAGACACAATCATTTAATTATTGTGGGACTCATATCAACATCAATTTCTTCCCACGTTTTACTGCCACATGCACTAATATTAAGGTGAAGTTTTGCTTCTACTCACCTTTTCTTCTTTGGTTTAGTGCTACTCAAAACCTTTTATATGGTTGCTGCTTTAATTTTTTTTGGTGAGAAGAAGATTCTTCCATTTCCTTTGGTTGTTGATGGTAAAATATAGAAGGATTCATTTAGTTTTTTTTTTGTGAGAATAAGTTCTTTGTTGCTTGATGTTATCGAGATAGAATATAGAAATATTCCTTTAGTTTTTTTTATCTTGCAATTTGGTATTTAAATAAAAGATATAATATATATCCGGATATAATCTTTAACTATTGAAGTTTCAATCTCATATAAACTTATATAGTGTAGATATATATTTATATCTGCATATAACATTAATCTATTCTATAAATTTAGACACCTGTTGGTTACAATTTAGAACCCTTTGTGCAAGTGTACACAACCGATGTAGCAAGTGATAAAAAGTTCGTATCCACAGGGATTTGATAACTAAACACTTCAACAATTTCTTAAGAAAATAAACAAATTAACAAAATATGTTTTGAACAAGAAAAACTCAAGGAACTCAAATAAAATAATGCATGTATGATTTGTTAAGTAAGAACAAGCAAAACGAAATCGATTAAAGAAAAATATGCAAACAAGAGGTTAATTACTGATATTTAAAAGGGTAAGGGGGAAGAGTTTGTGTGACTTTTTCTAGACTACTCTAACGATGTTGTAACATTAACGATGTTGATATACTGGCCAAACAGACATGAAATCTTCCTAGATTTCCAGATTTTCTGCTATTCATGTTTTTAGACAAACTTGACAGCATGTATACTCAGTTTATAACCTTGCTAGGTGAGCCTTATTCCTAAGCTCAAGTAGATCTAGCATGAGTTGAAGCCAAACACATCTTATTACAATTTTCCAAGAGTTAATAAGAAGATATTCCAATATGTTGGCCAAGCACATTGAAAATAAAACGTTAAAAACAACTTCAACTCAGTATATATATCATCATTAAAACCAAAGCAAAGTTTATAGCCCAAAAACAAATTCACAGCATCTCCCTTACAAATAAACTTAGCTACTCAATACCATACAAGAAAATGTAAGAAGGAAATACAAAACCAGTGCACTTAAGAGTACAAAAGAAGAAGAAAATGAAGAATAGCAGCAATCATTCTCCCTTTGTTGTCTTCTTCAATGGTTTCTTGAGAGCTTTCTTCAAGTGAGAGTGAAGTGATCGAATGAGAAATGTTGGAGAGTTGTTGGAGGCAACCCTAATTGCAAGCTTTTATACCCCTCTTGATTTTAGAGCAACACAATGAGAAAATGGGCCCCAGCTCAGCATATCAAGTATTTTTCCGTTTTACTGCAGTAATTTCTTAGGTAAAAGCTGCAGATGTCAACTCTGTCTTTTTCTGCCTTTTTTCTTCCGATGCTGCAGCATCAGCAAAGCTGCAGAAAAACATTCAAAATTAAGTTGTTCTTCATAACTCTCAACATCATAAAAAATAAGGAAGATAGTGATTTTACAACCTTCTTTGCACAAAATCAGTGTAGATTGGGTGTTAGTGTGGCTACCCTTAGCTAATTTATATGGAATTCTTGCACAAATAACTATCTTTTGGATAGTTATCAACACCCTAGTACATACTTCATTATTATGAATTGCTCTTATTAATATTAACCTAGCAAATGTAATCCAATCCAATACAATTACAAGATAAACCTATATGTTAAATATAAAATATATCCGACTATCGAGTTTCTATAACTACCAAAATGATACTTAGTTGTAGATATATGTTATATTCGCATATATAGAAGATTCATACCAAAATTTCGCACCATTCAAATCATATTTGAATCTTTCTCAATAATGGACTATTTATATTGGGTATGGACAATATGTGAGTATGAAAAATATACCCTTATGAAATCCTAGATTCTTTTTGAATGAAGTAACCGAACCAAGATATCCTAACAATCATATATTGAACAAAACCAATTCTCAACCGAATTGATTGGTTCGATTATCTCTTTAAGGTTCTCGGTTTTTCTCAGGATTCAATGATAATTCAATTAATTTACAAAAGATGTTAGGAAGTACAAGTTGAGAAAATGACATATATAACCTAAAAAAGTTTCTAGTTTGCTCAATTGGCCTCAATTATAAAAATTGATTCCACTGACCCAATTTAAATTTTTCTGAAATTTCAGAGAGTATATAATTAAGAATTTACCCCCGATTTAATTAAACTACAATGAATCTGGCAAGGAATCACGTAGGTTGATGTAATTAAAACCATGAGCGAGTTCCACTTGATTCATGACCATGAATTTATTAAAAGTACCACCAACTTATTAATTTCCCACCAATTTTTTGTACTATCATTTAATATATACTCACACATTCGCACAGATTGCAAAGAATAAAAGTATGTTTTAGTCCTTATCGTCCTCATGCACATCTTTCACGTTTTTTTGAAGAACTTCCACACATTTTCCAACATTTTTCACATCTTATGAATACCTCGAAGGAAGTCAATTTTCCATCTTTGACATCTTGAACGAGGTTAGTTTTTTATTGGTTCATAATATTGTTTTCGATTCGTCCGGAATATGATGTATGTAGTTGGAGTGAATGAAATTTATGAACTTTTATGAGTATTTTTGTGGGTCAAAAGTTATGTAAGTCAATGCCCGTGCTATGACTATGGCCGTGGTACGACCGTGAATTTGAATCTGTCGAATTTCAATCCCTGTACAAATTGAACGAGGATATTGATTCTGTCGAATTTCAAGGCCACAACCATGGCCGTGGTACGACCATGAATTTGGACAGAACGTAAAGTACATCTAATCACGGCCGTGATCTTAACTTTCAAGGCCATGGTAAAGCAAACAATTTAACCACGGTCAAACCTAGCCAATTAGTTGTCTTTCATGAACACCACGGCCGTGGTACTATTTTTCACGGCCATGGTCAAGCTAAAAATTGGTTAGGTTATTTTCATGGCCATGGTCAAACTAACACTAACTGTGGCCATGAAAACCTAACATGTTGTTAGCTTGACCATGACCATGACCATGAAAATAACACCACGACCGTAGTGTTCATGAAAGACAACTAATGGGTAAGGTTTGACCGTGGTTAAATTGTTTGCTTTACTATGACCTTGAAAGTTAAGACCACAGCCGTGAATTAGATGTACTTTATCTTCTGTCCAAATTCATGGTCGTACCACGGCGGCCTTGAAATTCGAGGGTATATTCGTAATTACATACTCTATGAAATGTCATTAAAATTGGGTCAGTTGAGTCAATTTTTATAATTGAGGTCAATTGAGCAAACTAAAAACTTTTTTAGGTTATGTATGTCATTTTCCCGTACAAGTTTTTCTCGGGATCCAGTGATAATTCAATTAATTTACATAAGATGTTAGGAAGTACAATGTTACAGATTAAATGTATCTTTCGATTAATATAAACAATCAATCGATATTTGCCAGCGTATCATGGTTAAAATATGTTGCTCTATAAGTTTAATACTTCACCCTTATATTTATTGTACTAAAAGAAATCGACATTTCAAATCTATTTCATATCTAATAGTGATCAAATATAAAAATATATTCTTAATTTGTATATGTTATGAATATAGATACTAATAATAAGATATGTATCTTATTTAAGAAGTGAAAATAACTTGATTTATAGAAATTTCCTGATATTGGCATGTTATTGATATATCAATCATAATATATATAAAATTAAAAGTTTGACGTCGACATCAATGTTGGTACTATCCCTGCTCGAGATCCATTTAGAAAGGAAGAATAAAAAAAAAATTGAAATTGAGAGATAAAGAAGATTGAAAGAAGTGTATGACATGAATATAAGAAAATAAAAGATAGAATAAACAATTTTTATATAAAGGGGCAAAAATTTTTACCTAATATCTTTTACTATATATATTAATCTTCCAATTTTGAGGATTTGATAGAATCAAATTATAATTATAATTAAAACATAAAAATCTTAATATTTTAATATAGCTTGTTAATCTATGACATTTTGTATAGTTAGGTTGTATTGAAGAATATCCAAAAATTATCCATTTTAAATATTTTGAAGAGCCTCCTTAAAAAAGGAAAAAATAAAATTATTATAGTTCTAATGATGAGACATTTCTCCAATTTAATTTTTATTATTTAAAAATTTTAATTTAGTCTCTCATCATTCCAAATTTTACGGATTATAATTCATTAAAAAATATTGACAATAAATTTTAATGACATAATATAAAATAATTGGCAAAAATTTAGAGGATAATAAAGATTATACAAAAAAATTCAGAATTTCTAAAAATTTTTGAGAAATTTGAACCATGAATTAAAAATGTTCCTCTCTCAAATGAATTTTTTTTTTTTTTGGTCTAAAAATTTGCTAATTCACTCCATTATAGCTATGCAAGTTTAACATCAATTAATTTTAATATTTATTGACAATTGAGAGGTTAATTTAAAAAAAATTTAAATACAAGAGATTAAAAATTTAAATCGAAAAAACACAGCAACCGTCTAAGACATATTTAGGAAAAGGAAAAATGATCCGGTTCGGTCCAACTAAACCAAATTCTCATAAAAAAACCGATCCGAATTGTAGGCCCGAGCCACATCGAGTTTCTATAAAACGAACATTATCGCGCGAGTGGGGAGAGAGCCGAGAGTCGTCGAGATTTGAGAGGAAGTCGAGAGATGTCGACTCAAGCTAACGATCCACGGCAGCCGTCTGCGGCGAAGCCTTACGTTGCTCCGGCGGTGAGCCCGCAAGATCTGCCGGTCGATTATTCCGGTTTCATCGCCGTAGTTTTCGGCATCGCCGGTGTCATGTTCAGGGTATTTCTATTTCTTTTTGAGCACTGGTACGGTAACTATGGCGATCTAACTTTTCACTCACTCGGACTCTTTGTTTTGGTTTAATTTGAGCAGTACAAGCTTAGTTCGTGGCTGGCCATCATATTTTGCGCCCAATCGTTAGTGAATATGAGGAACATGGAGAACGATCTTAAGCAGATTTCCATGGCCATGATGTGAGTTTTCTTGGCATCCCGCTCTCTATTTCTCTACTCATTCACAAAAGTTTCGAATAGGTTTTGTAGCGTGCACATGGTTTGTTTGATCTTTGATTGATATACTTCTTTCCTTAAAATTCAAATTTCGCTGGAACGGAGATTAAGTACCTTTGGGGTTGGAATTGTATCATGTTAATGGGATTAATAGGTGAATTGAGTTTGTCTGAAATCCGAACAATCTAAATTCGGTCTAGGTTGACTTTTCCGTCATAACGTAGATGCAAGAGTTAACGTTTCTTAGCTAGGGATGGAGCTAATATTTAAGGGTTAAACCATTTTGCCTGGCAAATTAATCTGCCTATCGTATTGGATTTAATATTTATTCGATACTTTGCACAACCGTGTATCATAGAACCGGGCACAACTTTCGATCATTCTTTCAATGTATAAATTTCTGAAATCATTGTGAAATTAAAAATTGGAGTACAACAAATGTTAGTACTGGCGTTTGGGTGGCCTGGTCTTGTTTTGATGCCCTGTTTTTTTGGTAGCTAGTTCATATCAAATATCAATTAACTAATTTTTTCCTGGCTAATTTAACTGATTTTCAGTTAGTGCGGCTGTGGTTCAACACTAAAGATTATAGTTAACTCAGGGTATTGGGGTGTGCTATGGTAACACTGGTCATGTTAAGAGGTAAAAATTTCGGTTGGTTCAAATCTTGGTAGTCGCCCAATACACCGAGATTTGGGAACCTTGAATCTTAGATATAGATTGGCATCTACCATTCTAGTTCTGGTTTACCTCATGTGGGCTTGAAACGTTATGTGGAAATAATGAACACTCTCCCCTTCACAGATTTTTATTACCATTTTTATATATCCTCTTGCTCTTTCCTTTGCTTATTACCCTTTTGTCTTAATCTATAAGTTTAAGAGTCTTAGACCAGCTAACTTGTAGCTAATAATTTTTGTGAAAATCACTTTGCTTTCTAAGATGAACCAGAAATATGAAATACAAATTGGACTGAAAACTTGCAGAATAAAAAAAATACAGTAAAACATTCCAAGTTAATGGAGCCTGGAGGAACTTGGAAACCTCCCTCCCGAACATACTCAAGCTTGAACAACTGAATAAATGTTGCCTTCCACTCCCCTTCTCACTCTATTCATAATCCACCTCATTCTAGCAAACTCCTTAGCTAATGATTTTAATATGGCCTTGGAACTATAACAATATTTCTAACATCTACCATAATAGTATTCCCAACTGTTTCTTGGGATATAGTTTTGAGTGAATAACAGGGGTGTCATCCATCCATTGATTGTTCTTCAGTTGTAATATTATTCTCTTATTCACGTAATGAATAAAAAGGTTAGGAAAGAGTTTCACTTTCCCGTATGATGGCTTTGTTTGTTTGTGTGTTGATGGTTGATATATTTGGGGAAAATACTAGGTGAACTTTACTTGGGCAATGGGGGTTGTGAGAATCTTGTGAGAGGATTGCAGTGAGTCGTCCCGTAGAGAGAGTTTGGGTTGTGGCATGACAACTAAAGGTCCGTTTGGTAATATTACCGTTTATTGTTTCTTGTTTTCAATTTTATTTCAAAAACTAAACATTTTGCTACTATTTATAATTGTTTCTTATTTTTTCAGAAACACTTGAAATTTTGAAAACACCAAAAACATGTTTCTTGTTTTTTTTTTTCGTTTCTATTTTGTTCAAAAACATAAATAAAAATATTGTTTTATCATTCCATGGGTATTGGGGTCTTATGCTGCATGAGGCCGGCTGTCATGTGAAATTGCATCTCTTAACACCAATTTGATACCATTTTGTTTCTTGTAATTAAGCAGGTTAAGGCCACTTTATTTTTTTTTCCATCTACTTTTTAAATACATTTTCAAAATCTAAGTTAAAATTATTTTACGGCACCAAATGTTGTAGGCTCAGGCAGTTGCCTCGTGAGATTAGTCGAGATGAACACAAGTTGGTTCAGACACTCACGAATATAAGAAATATATATATAGCTAGTTTTTATTTTGAAATTTAGCTAAGAATTGAAATGTGTTTTTACGTATCAAAGAAATTGTGAGCAAACCATCGTAATTTTAAAAAATATAAGATAAAAAGTGAAATGATTATCAAATAGGGCTTTGATTAGAGTATGGGCTGAGAAAGAAGAGAGGGTTGCATGATAGTATAGTTTTCAACGTCAACTAACAGTTTGATGACAAAGTTGACTGAATACGAAACTAGTGAGGATTGGTGATTCCCAAAGCATTTTAATGGAAGCGTTATTATAAAAATGTTTATTGTATGAAGGTATCAATGCATTTTTCCTAAACTTCATATTATTTTAAGGTAAGATTTAGTCCAAGGCAGGTCATCTTGGGTTCCTCGCATCATAACTTGCCTGACTTAAGAGTGCCTATGGCTTTTGGCTTTTGCAGCTTTTTAATATGATTCACATTCATTAGCATGTGGCTGTAATGTAACACTCTTTTTTGGTCTCAAATCCAGGTTTGCTATTATGGGATTAGTTTCGAACTACTTGGGTCCTGCACGATCAGGAACAAAGAGTTAAGACTCCTCCCTCACAACTGTTATCTACTCTTCCTTTTTTCTTTGACTTAAAAGTTCAATTTAGGAGCCTTTTATGGTGGGCGACTGTTGTTGTTGTATTATGTTTTTAAAGAAAAATCTGTGGGCAGGAAATATTGGGGGATGAGCTTCCGAATCAACATTAATGCCATACGATAATACGAATGAGTTATTTGAGTGAGATATTGTGCCCAGCGATTTTAAAACCTAAACCCTAAACTCATCTTTAGTGACTTGAATCCTAAACCTCACTAGGGGTGTTCTACAGATCTAATGATTCGAGAAATCTGTTCAACCCAACCGAAATTGCATGGGTTGGGTTGCGGGTTCTAATAATGGTTTTGGTTCCTTTGGGTTCTAATAATGGTTTTGGTTCCTTTGGCTTTACTGGGTTACCAATCCATGGGTTGAGTGATTTGATTTGAAATTATTATTAAAGTGGTTGTTTTGTGAGATTAGTCGAGGTGCGCGTCAGCTCGTTCGAACACTCATAGAAATATATAAAAAAAAAAACTCAAAAGTCTTTAGTGTATCATTTTTCATAAATATAATACGAAATATAATACAAAATGTAACTATGACATTTACAAATTTTTTATTTTAGTGAAGACAGTTAAAATAATTAAAAAAAAGATCAATTACTCATGTATTCGGTAAAGAAGGGTCTTTACAGGAGTTTTATTCGAACTTGGCTCGTAATATTAATGTAAATTTTATATCTTTCAACGTTCACAAAGTAGTAAATACATAATACATACATCTTTTTTTAAGTTTTTTCCCCCTTCCTCCTTTCCTTTTTGTGTTTGCTACAAGAAAATTGTTTTGAAGAGCACGCTTATTTTCCAAAATTTATTCTGTACTGTTTAATTAAAATAACTATTTGTCTGTTTTAAACAAACAGATTAAAATATGATAATCAAGTATTTTATCATTATTGGAATACAGAAATTACTATACTTACGGAGGCACTCTAATTTGTTTTACTATAACATTTGTTTTACTCTAATTTTGAGTTGGAATTAAGGATAGTTTATATCAAAGTATAGCTATAATGACTGCTTCTACAACTGTTGTTTAGCCAATAAGTGAAATCTACTCATTTTCACTCTCACATTAAAAAAATTAAAGGTGTAATTTCACGACCAAAAATGTAAGTTTGAAATTAAAATATTAAAATTAATCTTGGGTTACTTACTAATTCCAAAATAATAAAAAACCGAATCTGATTTGATCATCATATATGAATTAGAAAAACCACTCTCTTTCATTCTCTCTCTAATAGGAAAGAGTAACTTTTATGCAAGTGCTAGTTATTATTCTTTATTGTTTAATGTAATATGTGTACTTTTTTAAAGAAATTGTGCATGATAATTCGCCACAAATATGGTATGATATTGCCTATTTTGAATTTAAGTCATATGTTTGTTTCGGGACACATCGAGAGCCCAATAATGACTAATTATTTTGGATAAAGGAACTGCAAGTCTCCTCTCATATAGTTATTATAGGTTTGCTTCCAACAACATTGAGAGCTTACTCTTAGTCAAAGTCAACTTTTCTTCTCTAGAACACATTATATGTCTAATTGAGATCGATCACAAATAATATCATGAGAGAGACAATCGATGCTGAGCACTCCTTGTCGTACCCTAAAGAATCCTTCCTACAAGCAAAAATCTAACAAACTTCTTTTGCATGCTGCAATGTTTGATGGAAAACTTTTATGTGGACCACATTATTGAGATAGCTAGCTAGAACTCACCACTTTTTAGAACTTATCCACGATTTCACAGAGACGAGCTCATCACTTTTTTGTTTGACACCTAAAGGTTACATTAATACGATTAAGTTCGGGTGGCATGACTTTGATGTCTTTGTTAGAACAATATTGTTTGATTCTAGAATTACTGGACTGTCTTCAAATTTTTGGAACCGTAAAGAACAATTTCAAATAGTCTAAGAAAGAACTTATAGTAAACATTTTTCTTGTAAGAAATAAGAGATGGGCCTTGTTGTAAAAATAAAAGAGATGGGAAAAGTGAAAAAAATAGTTTATATGAAACTAGGTGGAGTTTGGTAAGGAAAAAAGAACATTTTAACCATTAGAATCTCACTTTGTTCAGTACTTATTTTTACTAAATTTTATGTAGTGATCCTTACTTACATGAATCTATGAGACTTGCAAACACAAATTTAGTCCTTAGGAGTGGGTTTAAGAAAATATGAAAAATACAACCATTACTTGACATGTTTCTTTGGAAGAATGCCCATGAGGCCTTGCTTAACTTGTTTCCATAGCTTCCAAGCAATTGACACATTTGAAACCGTCCCCCTAGCCCTCTCCTTGGTGGCTTCGTGCTGCCACGTGATTCTGTTGGTGGAATCAATACTTTGTTTATATATTTGATTTAAACGTTGACGATAGAAGGGTGAATTGAACAAGTGCATGGGACTAAATTGTGAGGCCCTCTTCAAATGACTCATCATCGCGTGAAACTCTTGTGAGTCGTATAGATTACTAGGACGATCTTTGGGAGCTCCCACGGGTTGTTCTTCCATGGAAACACTTTTTTTTTTTTTCCTTTTTTGGAGGCTTTCCTTCGCAATTGTAAAGCTTTTTGGAACTCTTTCTAATGGTTGGTTGTTGTTGTTCAACAGAAATATCTTGTTTTCTTTGGAATTTTAGAACACCGTTTTGTTTGTATTTGCTGGGTTTTTAATTGCTTGATTTTTTTTTTCTTTTGCTTGTTATTAACGTAAGAGTGTTGCATCTTCTATTAAAAATATATAAATTTTTCTTTGTTCTCAACGTCCATATAGCCTTCACGATTTGATGTGCAATCATTTAGACTTAATTAAGCCAAATAATTATAATTATATTTTATAATATGGATAATTTATTAGTTTTCTTCAACTGGTTAAAGTACCATTTCCAATTAAAAAATTGTAAGTTCGATTCCCCTGTGCTAAAAAAATTCCTTTCATTTTTATAGTTAAAAAAATACTTATTAAGTTAGTAATTATTTTGAAATTAAAGATAAAAGATAGGATAGTCTTTTGTACTAAAAAAAAGAGAGTTCTGCCCAACTAAGAAAGAATATACGTGGCAAAAATAAATAATCACATATAGCAAAATCGTGACTTCTATTTGAAAATAACTCTACAAAAATGGAAAAATGACGTGTATATTTTCAACTTGGCTGAGAAAAATAATACACCAACCTGAATATTATCTGAAAATATATAGCATTTATAGACATGTGAGCCCCAAAGTATTGGATCTAGTTGCATAAAAGGCCCATCAACTTGATAGTGGGCCTAATTAATATAATTCAATTGTAATCATATATGAAATTAAACCAGAAAAAAAAATGGTTAGCTTCGTTTTAATCTATATACTTTCAACATTCGTTTTGGTCTATGTACTATTAAAAAATAATTATTTTGATTTATATTTATAAAATTTTAACACAAATTCTATACGCAATAGAAATCATTTAATATAAAGTTACGACTACATTCAAGAAATGTATTGACTATAATGTTGTGTTGAAATTGTGAGCGGAAAAATGAGATTAAAAAATAAAATGAAGGGACCAAAATGATCACTTTTTAAAAGTATAGAGACCAAAATAGACATTTTGAAAATATAATAACCAAAATAAATAAAAGTTAAAAGTATAGGAACAAAAATAGTATTTTAAATTTAAACAAATCAATACTCTACAAAAATAAGTTATAATCTTACCTTGAGAAAAGAAAAAAAAATTCTTACCTAAATAAAAGATTGGTGAAAATATTTAAATGTCTCGTATTCTTCTAGTAAAACATGTAGAGTAGGGATTCGAACTCCTAACCTTTAATAAGATATAAGTACGTTAATTAATTGAGTTATGTTCAAGTTGGCTGCTCTCGCTCATACTAGTTGTAATAGTTAACTACTTAACATTACGTAATCGCTTGGACATTAGGTACCTTCAATCTTTAAATTAGACAACACTTTCATTTTAAAAAGAAGCATGCCACTTGGACTACATGCAAGAGAAAGAAGTCTCTCTAAGCTACACGTAAAAGACAAAAGGGAAAGGGAGTGTTTATGGAAAAATTTATACGAGAGTATCGTACTCCTTTATTTACCCTATAATTTTATATTTATGAATAATATCGGTGGATTGAATTTCATATCATTTTTAGTACAATACTAATGCGACAAACATTCTTGTATTTACGACTGATTCATTTAAAGTAATATTATAATATTAGAGTCTAAATCACTTTTTCTAAACAGAGTCTAGACTCTAGATCATGATAGGTGCATAATCCATAAGTGAAAAAATAAATCCTACTATTATTTTCAGTTAAAAAGTAGATTCACAATTATAATTTAACCTATGATCGGTTTAGAATTGCATCCTTAATATTGTAATTGTTGATGAGAAAGAACTATCTAAATATATCTATTTTTTAATACAAAAAATGTGAAGACGAGAGATTGCGACTTAAACAAGATGTCTTAACGACTAAACTATGTGTTTTTAGTACAACAATTTGAGATATAGGGAATCAAACCTCCAATCTCAAGAAGAGGAGTATATATCAATTATCGTTGAATTATGCTGATGTTGACCGTCTATTTATTTATAACTTAACCAATCTAAGATATTAATTATATCAATTAAATCTCCAAAGTTCAAAACGAACTCTTTAAAATTGCGTTATTTAAATTTTAAAAAAAAACGCTGTGGGCCCTCTCCGCCATAGTCAAGACAGAGCTCGCTCTGCAAAAAAAGTTGAAATCCATGTCCAAATGTGAAGCAGAAGGAGACTAAAGCGTTTATTCAAACTCCTCGTCGGTTATTCGTAACGCCATTGAATCACAACGTTACTGCAATGCCAAATCCCCTCTCTCTCTCTCTCCTCTCTCCTCTCTCCTCTCTTTCTCTCTCTAGCGTCTCAATTCAATAACCCCTTCGCAGTGCATTTCACGCTTCTTCCATCTTCCGCTGATTAACAGGGCCGAGTTCTAAGGTAGGGCAACACACCTTCAAATCGAAGCTTGATTTCTCTGAAATGTCGGTGTTTCTTCTGCCTCTTGATTTTCTTTAATGTTTTTCTACTCTGATTGCATGCGCCCGCCCGTCCATAGCTTTGATCTCACTCAAGGACTTTGAAATTGAAACCCCTCTCCCCGCCCCTTGTTTTCGAGCTTTCTTTCTTTTATATTCTAGAAACTGTGAACTTCCGCTGCTTAGTTGGATTTCTGCCCTTCATCATAGAGGAGTGTCGAACAAGCTTTTTCGCCGAGGGTTTTTCTCTTTTTTGAACATTTTATTACCGTTTTGCCTTGTTTTCAGAGGTGGATTACTGTTTAGAGGCTGAGACTTTTGAGTATGCTTCAAGAATTTGAATCATTCTTGGAATTTTTTTACACTTTCTTTCTATGTATTCGAAGGTTCGTACATAGCTTTAGGCCCAAGGTTTCTTCACTTTCCCGCTTAATTATTACCCATGAAATAGAGGTAAAGATTGCTTCATTCTTGACTTGATGTTTTCATTTCAATCTTGGTGAAACTCAAGGAAAATATCTGACAATTTCTACGTCTCAACCAACTAACAATTATGGATTGTATTTTTTTTTCTTTCTTTATAGATTTCTTTTTTACGATTCTTTAAGAAAACGAAAGGACTGCTTCTTTAGTGTGATGGATAATGGATATACCTTGGGAAACATGATTTTTGGTGGTTGACTTGTTGGTTGGTTCTTTTTTGAAATATAAAATTACAATCATTAATTGAATCCCCTTGTTTGTTACTTGCTGCAGAGTTGCGTTCTCGAACGTGTTGAACGTCCCTTTCAACCTTTCAAAATCTGACTTTGCTTTGCATAGTGAAAGTAGCACAGGTATAGATCTTAAGATGGAGGGGTCTTTGTTTTTTTTTTCCTTCCTTCTATGACTATTTAAGGAGGTTGTAGCACCTTATTTTCTTGTAGAAACTTGCTCTCTTTTGTTTCTAAGGCTCAGCTGGAGCTGATCTTTTACTCTACTGTTTTCTTTTCATCTTTTCCCTAGTCAACATAACCCTTTAAAGTTTTTTGAGAGGTACTATAATCTAATTGCGTTCTGCCTATCTAATTTGTAAGCATGTGCATAATTTTTTTTCATAGAACTTGCTTTGAAATAGATTTGCATTGAAGGACCTAGTTTGTTATTAACTTGTATGGTTCTTTTTCCCAGTATCGAAATTTCTGGCTCGTGGGTTGGATATCACCCGCATTAAAAGTTTGTCCTCATTGTGCACAATCTCTTATTACATGAAGTATGAATAAAGGGTCTAGAATATATGGGATAATTCTTGGTAAATTTACCTTAGCGTATAATTTCTTATTCTAGAATACGAGGTTTTGGCATGTTACTATCACTTGTTTGGTCAGTCTTAGGCCTTCAACTTCAACAACACCCCCCAACACACGCCCCAGAAATGGTTCTAGTTTGTTTTTTGACTGGTTTGATCAGTTTGGTTCTGGATTATTTTTCCTCCATTCAGGCTTCAACTGAGGAAAATGGTGAAGATCTGCTGCATTGGAGCTGGATACGTCGGTGGCCCTACAATGGCAGTAATAGCACTAAGATGCCCCTCAATTGAAGTTGCTGTTGTTGACATCTCTGTTTCCAAGATCTTAGCCTGGAACAGTGACCAGCTCCCTATTTATGAGCCTGGTCTTGATGAAGTAGTGAAGCAGTGCAGAGGAAAGAACCTCTTTTTCAGCACAGATGTTGAGAGGCACGTCTCAGAGGCTGACATAATCTTTGTTTCAGTTAATACTCCGACAAAAACTCGAGGCCTTGGAGCTGGCAAAGCTGCAGATCTCACATATTGGGAGAGTGCAGCCCGAATGATTGCAGATGTATCAAAATCAGATAAGATTGTTGTTGAGAAGTCAACTGTTCCAGTTAAAACAGCAGAGGCAATTGAAAAAATCCTTACCCACAATAGCAAGGGAATCAAATATCAAATTCTCTCAAATCCGGAGTTCCTTGCTGAGGGTACTGCAATTAAAGATTTATTTAACCCCGATCGGGTTCTCATTGGAGGGAGAGAAACTCCAGATGGCCTCAAGGCAATTCAGGCTTTGAAGAGTGTATATGCCCATTGGGTGCCTGAAGAAAGAATTCTCACCACCAACCTCTGGTCAGCAGAGTTATCAAAGTTAGCTGCCAATGCATTTTTGGCCCAGAGGATCTCATCTATCAATGCTATGTCAGCACTCTGTGAGGCGACTGGTGCGGATGTGACACAGGTCTCACATGCTGTTGGAAGAGATACTAGAATCGGACCCAAGTTCCTTAATGCGAGTGTTGGTTTTGGTGGATCGTGTTTCCAGAAGGACATTCTGAACTTGATTTATATTTGTGAATGCAATGGCTTGAATGAAGTTGCAAGCTACTGGAAACAAGTGATCAAGGTCAATGACTACCAAAAGAATCGATTTGTGAACCGGGTTGTCTCTTCAATGTTCAATACAGTTTCAGGCAAAAAGATAGCAATTCTCGGGTTCGCCTTCAAGAAGGATACAGGTGACACAAGGGAAACTCCTGCAATTGATGTCTGCAAGGGACTTTTGGGGGACAAGGCAAAACTGAGTATATATGATCCACAAGTAACTGAGGACCAGATTCAAAGGGATCTATCCATGAACAAGTTTGATTGGGACCATCCAATCCATCTGCAGCCAGTGAGCCCAACGGCAGTAAAGGAAGTCAGTTTTGCTTGGGACGTGTATGAGGCGACTAAGGATGCTCATGGAGTCTGCATTCTTACTGAATGGGATGAATTCAAGTCTCTCGATTTCCAAAGGATTTTTGACCAAATGCAGAAACCAGCATTTGTTTTTGATGGCAGGAATGTTGTTGATGTTGAGAAGCTGAGGGAGATTGGATTCATAGTGTATTCCATTGGAAAGCCACTGGATCCATGGCTCAAGGATATGCCTGTTATGGCATAGAAGTCGCCTGGAGATGAGAGATGGAGAACTCTAAGATTGATGATCAACCCTTTTTCTGATATTCATTGTTCTTAACTGCAAGTTGGTTCATTTTTTTATTACTGTATTTAGTTTAAACTTGGAACATTTGAATAAGTTTTACTCTGTTTTAATAGTTCTCTATACAATCATCAATCAAGTTTTATGTTGACAAATCCAAGTCTAAATCATGTGGTTTTTCTTCCTAAAGTTTAATTTCAAGGCAAATAGATATTTAACATTAAGGATAACCACAGGAGTTTTGATCCATAATGTGGAGTTAGATTCCCTCTCCTCACAAAATTTCAACATATATTTAGTATAATACCACCCAGTTTCTCACTCTTTATACTAATACTACTAATACTTAGATATTAGATATTGATTGGTCAATACACACTTTCTTATATTTTTCTGCTGACCACCAGTAAAAATTTGACAAATAGACTTTCAGAAAACAAAAATAAAACATATTTATTTTTGCATTTTACTCTCCTATTTGTCAAAAATTTAACGGTGGTCAACAAAAGAAGGGTGTCAATCGGTTAGCACTTAAGTATTAGTCATAGTCACTAGTAAAAATCTGGTATAAAACTATAAACTATACATTTCTCAACTGGAATTGTCAATCCCGCATTCCCAATTCGGTCTGTGGATTTCTAACAAACAAGTTGAAGTCAATGAATAAATGGGGCCTAAGTTTAGTTTCTAAAGATGAGTAACATCAGTGTGGTGAAGTTTTATACATCGAAAGCAAAATCATTAAAATTGCAACATGAACATAGCACATATGTAAATGATATCTACTCTTTTTTAAGCCGGAGATTAAAATCTCCACACCCCACTTTTGTTGTAATATAAAAAGAAAGAACGATCATTCAAACGCACCAGAAAAAGGGGAGAGACTCCAATTGAAACCTTACATGAAATCAAGCCATCCGAGTTCACAGTTCCCCCGAAGTAGATATCTGCAAAGTTGGTAACATCTTGTGGCATTATAACAGCAAGCACGGCTAATTAATTCTTTTGAGTGTGTTGACATAGGTATAACTGGAAAAGGTAACAAAGAGCTTGCGGAACCTGCCAGATCGAAGATGGGCAATTAGAAGACGGGTAAAGGATTTTCCCAGCCACCCAAAACCCGATTTCATTGCTAATGGAACCAAGTGAAACATGGTATTCAAAATGAAATGAGAGAACTCGTGTTCTGGCTCTCAAATAAAGATCACTACACATACATACCAAACCCATTGGCTTGAGTGCTGAGCCATTGCGAGGAAGCTTTTCTGGGGGCATTCATTTAATAAGCAATGCATCATTCCACTTGTATTCTCTTTGGATAACATAGATAACCAAATGTCGAATGGTCCACTATACTTGCGCAGTATATTGGTACTGACCTGGGAATAAGAATAAACAGGGAAAAGTTAGGTCATGGTTCAAAGTACCAATTAAATATAAACTGGAACACCTAAGACCTGAAGATAAATGGGTCATAGACACACAAACATGTTATAATAGACACCAAAATCCCTACTGACTAGATTAGGCAAGAATTACTCATGATTTGCTTAAAATATCTTTTGTCTGCTATTAAGCATAAAAAAATAGATATAATAACTGAACCCTGAACTTTAAAGCATTTACTAGTGGAAATGGAAACTTAAGTTAGGAAGAATAAAAATCCCGCAAATGAGGGATTCTAAACTCGAAGGTTAGCCAACCTTAAAAAGTGACTGAAGGAGAATTGAGTATGTAGAGAAGGAAAACTTACAAGTTCCCAGGCCTCAAAACTTTGTGGAACTTTATTAAGCAAGAAACTTCTGTTTACAGCATTGGAAAAAAAAAGTTAAAGATTTGTTACTAGAGAGAAGGAGAAATACATCATGATTACACTAGGCATGGAGTTGATAGTGAGAGCTCTCTTTTAATTTACAATAAGGTACACTAATATAAATATAAAGACATAAACATTACATTCATCTTCAACTCTCAATTTTTGGATAATATCCCATGACTGATTACTTCATTATAGCAGTCAAGCATGGGCAAGGTAACATTTTCTTCTGAGAAATAAATAAACTGTCCAGCTACAACCTACAACTAATATACATATATATAAAAACTGTTAAAACAGAAGCAAGAATGAATAAACTATTTTCCATTAGGGATTCAGCAAACAGAGCAGACAGAAACGTAAGTTAAGTCTTCATCAAAAGAAAAAAAAAATTTGCTAGTTTAAAAGTGATTCTAAATTACAGTGCAGAGAGTAGAGAACAGGGTTTGGGTTCACAAAATACGTAGACTTAGAAGCAATCAATCAAAAGGTTGGAATGGTTTAGGATAAAGAATAAAGATTGTGGAGAGAGCAACTTTTAGTTACTGTCATTTGATAGAACCCTCAAGTATATAATTCTCCAATTTCGATAAATGGACTAAGTATGAAAAGTTTTGACGTTAAAAAATATCCAATTTACAAAATTAAGAAGCTAGCTTACTGCACCCCATAGTGCACATCACGGTGATTACAGTGACCAGAAACTCCATAGCTATCAAAGGTAATAATCTGTTAAAAGCCATGAAAAGTGAAAGAACAGAACTTAGGACGTGTTAGATAGAAAATGAAATAAAATTCAGAACCAAAGCTGAACACAGAAATAATATCAAGATTGCGCCGGTAACCAAGTTAAATAAATCCAATAAATTACCGAGTCAATCCCATGGCTTGATATCTCCTGTTCAATAATCTTTGCCAGCAATTTATGATTCCACACTTTGCCAAAACCATCCTGATGGCATCACCATATTGGCTTGGATTCATCACATGCTATCTCAAATATTGACAGTGGAATTAAACTGAACCAGACACTTTTTAGTCAAACCTGCAAATCTGGATGGTCGAGGATCTTCACTTGATTGAGGGGAACCTAGATTTGAACAACAAAAGCAGACTAAATATAGAACCAGAAACCTAAGCGTGCACAAGATTTGAGGGTTTATGACAAGCAACTTTTAACCTCGTCTATATCCC
>NW_019104494.1:1781907-1838433 GCF_001995035.1 Momordica charantia | reverse complement strand
ACACCTTAAGAATTGTGGAAGCTTTGTATAGTTCTTCTCTTCTGATGGTTCCCATCTCATCTGCATTACCTAAACAATCAACGAAGAACATAACAATAGAAACTAAGTACTCAAAAAAAGAAAGAAATAAAGAAAGAAAAGAAAGTAAGTGCTTGTTTGGAAGCTATTTTCAGAAACAATTTTCTATTTTTTAGAACAAAGTTCAATGAAAATATGTCTGAATAATTGTTTTTCAGAATTTGCTTTCCCTTGTTTTTTGAGTTTGTTGTGTTAGATGGCTGGTTCTCTAAAATACCAATTGACATGCACAGAATATGAAGATTATGCCCCCTTGATGTTAGGAAGTTTATTGTTGGAGAAAAAAACCTGCAGGGAGATAGAAGAACGGCATCAGGAGCTGTGAAATAAAAGGGGAGACAATTACATACACATTGAATAATAGAGAGAACCAAAATAAAATTGCACATTGTGACACAACATGGTGAACAGACCAAGTTAAGTTGATAGTTCACCTGCAGAAACTTCTAACCCATGGGGGCTACATAACGAGACCATCAACAACATTTTTACATTAATATTAGAAGGAAGGCATATGAACCCGATACAGGAAACATGGAGCCAATTCCAATGATTTAATGCACTTCAACAAATATTAACTAATTTTGAATTTTATGTTTATGAACATTATTTTATTGTTATAACAAATGTTCACGTATTAAATTTTAAGTCATAGTTGAATATTAGGTCTATGAGCATCTCAAATTCTGATCACATTTGCTGTTTTAACCAGAACCAGTGTATAAATGGAAGAAGTAATTACAGTAGCATTATCAATTCCAATTATCTGCAAAGAGAACTGCAGGAACTTTCTTTTTTGAAGGTAGAACTCAAAATATACGGTGGGCAATAAGATAGAACCTATGACCAAATTCATTAGAGCAAGATATAGACCCAGCAAGAAAAGTAAAGAAAAGTTGACAAATATGGAGACATCTAAAATGCTTACATAGACTCATCATCCGGATGGGCAACAACCAGCAAGACATTTCTCTTTTGAGTTCCATCTAAATGTCAACGGATAACAGATAGGAGAATTTTAGTTTTGAAGAAGAAAGAAATTTAGAACAAAAGAGAAAATTCAACAAAATAATCCATAATCACCACTATTTAAGAAAGCACTCCTAGAAGATGAGACTGATATATGAAGAATTTTGCATAATGAAGCAACCCAAATTACAACGAATGCAGTAATAACCAACAGCCAAGCCATCTAGGACTCCCCTGAAAACATTTACAGACAACTTTATTCGTTATTAACTGGAGAATGCAGAAAGAGAACCAAAAAAGATAAAATTCCATCAAATTCTAAACTTGAAAAGCCAAAACATTTCACAGTCAGTAGCCTACATACAGCTGATTAGCAACAAATTCCAGTCACATCCGAGTAAAATAACAGAAGAAAACGAAGATTAACACACAATTGGCAAAAACAGATTTAACAACTTTGTTTCAGGCGCGTAAAATTGATTGGAGACAGAAGAGAGTAAAATCAGAGTCGTCAAAATGCCCACCGCAAAAAATAAGTAAAAAAGAAGACATTAAACCACCATCATTATGATGAATATACCCACTATTTCCTTCCCTTCCTTCCCGGGAAAATTAGAGAGCATGAACCATGAGCTTTCTGCGACTACCGTCACTACAGATGAGAATTTCTCAACGATTTCAGGAGAAATTTTGGAATTTCTAATTGCAGGAGCTGGAAAGTGTGGGATCGAGAAGGCGACAGGATTCATATGGACGAATTAGAGGAAGCCATACGAGCATTTCTTCGACTTAAATTTTAATTTTTGAATATTATTCAAATACTATTTATATTCGTTTGAGTGTCTGTACTCTGAAACCCATCCTGTATACTGACCATTTCTAACCATTTATTTTATTTTTATCTAATTTCGTTCAATTATACTTTTACCAATATTAGATATATTTTTAATGTAGTTCTAACTCGTAAATTTGTATTAAAGATAAATTAATCACTTTTTTTACTATGCCGTTTTACAAACAAGAATTTTGGAAAATTAACGTAGGATGCTAAATTTTTAACCAATTAAGCCATCTTTATGAATAGTTTACAGATGGGTTTAATAACTAAAATATAATTTTAGTAAGTGCCTCTAAAATTTAGTAAACTTACATTAAATACAAGCTTAATTCTTAGTTTTTAAGATGGTATTTATTTAATCCCAAAACATTAAATAGTTTCAATTTGTTTTAAAATGTGAGTTGGGATTGACCGTTATTTTTCCTTTTTTAGTACATGTGGAGTGAAAATTCACAACCTTAATTGGAAATAGATGCCTTGTGGGGTGTAAATTCACAATCTTAATTGAAAATAGATGTCTTAATGAGTGAATTATGATCGGTTATTAATAACCGAATCGTGATATTGGCTAATTGAACGTGACAAAATACAGTAAAACATATAAAATAACATAAGTGGGGGCATATGGCTGAAATTTTATGCATAAAATAAAGTACTCTTTCACTGTACAACATTTTTACGTAGAGTGTTTTTGAGATTGAGAATGGTGTTTTTAAAAGAATATTTTTTGTACATTTTGTGTGGAGCTTCCCAACCAACCAATATTTACGACCATAAGGCACTCATAAGAAATCTTAGACAATTTTGTCTAAGCTCGTATCCTTCTAAGTGCAATTTAATTTTTCAATTGTGATGTATGTAATTTTGATTCTAGTAGATTTGACATTTCAATTTCATTTCTAACCTACTAAATAATTTTCATAATTTAAAAACTCATGGACACAAAATTGAAAGTTCTAAAGTATATTAGACATTTTAAAGTTTTAAAGATTTGTCAGATAAGATCGAAAGTTTTTAGAACTTTTAAAAATTTAGAGTCCGATTCAACACAATTAGAAAAATCCGACAATCAAATTTATAATTTAACCAATTTAATATTATGATATATAATCTAATATATATCTATATTATTCAAAATTATCTTTACACAGCTTTAGCATAAAGTTGTCAACATAATCATAGTTCAAACGGTCAGTATTCTACTCATTCTTTGATGTTGGTGATTCAAATCCTCACACCTACACTGTACATAAGTTACACGAGCCGAACCCGACAATTGTGATGGGCGATTCAGTTGGAAAGCTGCGGCTAGAGGTTGATACGGTACTGTAAAATTGAGTATTTAATTTCTACATGTCTTTGGTCTCGTTTGAATAAGCCACCAAATGGGTCCCTCCTAACTTTCTTCAGCTAACTAACAGCATTGCCAATTTCACTAGCACGACCTTCTCCGCGCGGCATCTTCTTTGAACTCACTATCAAACAACAACATTAAGCACAAAAGATATGAAATTTATAGCTCATCAAGTTGTTCCTCTCTCCTTTCAAATTCAGTCTTAGACTATCTTCATTAACTCAGGTTGTGAACAGTTAGAAGATGTTAATTGAATTGACAGATCATAGATAAATTGCTACAATTTTAAGGGTCCCATTTCATTTCTATCTGTATAATATCTTGCTATGTATTTCCTCGTTCTGAAAGATAATCTTATGTAAAGTTCAGACAGAGAGAGAGAGAGAGAGAGAGCATACAATCTTCCACGTCCTTGAGCTGGTAGAAATGTGGAGCAATTTCAACCAACCATTCAGGCTTCAATTCCGTTACCTGTGGATTCAATTGATTGATAACATATTAGTGCAAAAGAAGGAAGAAGATGAACTAAAATTGGTTAATTAGAGGGCAGAGAGTATTATCACCTGTCTCATATACTCCTTGGAGGTGCATACCAATTCATGGTATACAACCCATCTTGGAAGAACCTGAGGTGGTCAATCAAAAGAATGAAAACCATATAAGCTAGATTCTTCCTTTTGTGAAAGTGAGTTCTGCTGCCAAATTGGAGCTAAAAGAACACAGCTTACCTGAGCCAACCCTGAGCTAGGATGTATATGAACTGTCTGCGGATGCTTAATGGTCCGATACGAGCCATTCTTTTGCAACTTTCCAGAATGAGGGAAGTAACCTGGAAAACAATTTTAATCAAAAAAACTGTAGAACCCAATAGAGGAAGAAAACACTTTTTCAAGCATTAGTGAAACTCTGAGTTTCGACACAGCTCTAACACTATCTAGAAGACAATTCAGTTAAAATCAGTTAAACTTTCCAGCATTATTGAGAGAAAAGAAATGAAGATGAACCAAGATAGTTTCTTGAAGAACTCCCAACAGAATAACAAATAATTAAATACCTATAACCGACTTCCACATTAGTCCAAGTGAAATCCCTATAATATGATTTAGCAAACCAGATCAACGTACATCCTATTCTAATTCTACACAGGAAAAAATAGGTCTTCAATGTCGCACTATCTTCAAGACTTATTGTAGCACCATTGGAGGCAAAGGCACAAAATACACAGAATACAGCTGCTACAGTCGATGTGTAACCCAACTACAATGCAGTACAATTAGCCATTTTACACATTTGAATATGTCAATAAGCTTTGTCCAAAGCTGTGGACAAATTTTCAGTCTCTAATCCATAATATAACTTTTTAGTTTTAATATGTCAATAAGCTTTCAGCCTGCTGCTGTATGACAGATTTGATGGGTCAGCGTTAATAATTTACAAAACCTGTCTATTTAAAGGGAAACCAAACATATCAATCATTTATAACTTCGTACACTTTTTATTTCCTTATTCCAGTCACATTTCATGTTTCACGACTTCCATTAAGCTGTTTTATGCCAGAATTTAAAATAGTTTACACCGCTTAAAATGGCATTACAGAATTCAGAATACAAAAAAAATAGGAATAACTTCTAATAACCACTTACCAGATATTATTGTCTTCTTTATTGCATCTAAATCATTCAAATTTGAGGTTAGTTCGATTTCAACCCTTTCTAAGAGCCCCTCAAGTTGATCTCTGATATCTCTAGCACGTTTCATACTTCTAACCTAGTAAACACAAAGAATAATATATCAGCTCTGAGAATTATAAATTAACACATTCCTCAAAAAATAGAAATCCTAAACATCAAAGATAAATATTAGATGCTGTAGTCGTCACACATTAGTCTGTGTGTCGGAAATGGTAACAGCATATATTACTCCCCCACATCCCAAATAAATGATATAACTTGCTCTATAATGATTATCACTTTAAGCAGATGTCAGGAAGGACTTATCATCAGGTACCTAAGGATAAATATTCAGAAACAAGAAGTGTTGTTATGGCTTAGATTCTTTAGATGTTTTGGGATTGTTTGGGTCCGTTCCAGAGATTGTAGGGTGATGATGGAGGAAGTGTTGTTATTCCCCCTTTTCGTGTTTTCTTTGGCAAGCGGGTTTTCTGGCTACGTTATGGGGTATCAACAACAGGCAGTTTAGGGGGTGGAAAAAACTGCGGATTATATTTGGGACCTCATTCGGTTTAATACTTCCTTATGGAGTTCAGTCACTAAGGCCATTTGTAATTATCAGTTAGGTCCCATTCTTTTGGATTAGAGCCCGTTTCTTTAGGAGCTCCCTTTTGCAGGGCTGTTTTTTGTATGCCCTCCTTGTTTTGTATCTATTTTTCATTTCTCTCGATGAAAGTGCAGTTTCTTAAAAAAGTATATAGATATATATATATCTCTACGTGCATAATAATTCCTTTTGAAGATTTAAAGTTAGATGAACTTCAGAAAAAGATCCCTAGCTGTTGTTTGACTGCTTCGGCCAGCTGCCTCTGCCTCTGCCTCAAGCACGAAGAAAATATTGACACATCGCCCTTTTGCAACTAAATGTTCGTTTTTTATGATGAGAGAACTCGATATCTCTACGTGCCTCCCTAGAATGGTGGATGATTGGCTTCTTGAAGTGCTTCAGGGGTGGCTTTTTGAAGGAAAAGCTAAAATCTTTTGGAGTTGTACTGCTAGAACTTTTTTTTTTTTTTCTTGGAGCATTTGGAAGGAAAGAGACCAATGAGTTTTCAGCAACACGACACATCCTTTTGATATCTTTGTGAAAATGTATAAACTAATATGGTTTCTTGGTGTCTTAGTCATAGGAGATTATTTTGACATTACAGTTTAGCATTGATCTCTCACGATTGGAAATCTGTATTGCGTTAGTTCTTTAGAGCCTTGTCTCCAGGGATGTTTCTCTTATTTTGTTCAATACATTATGTTTCTTAAAAAGAAAAAAAAAAGTTAAAAAGATGAAGACAGTATAATTAGCTAAAGATTAGCTGAACCAACCTGGATGTAATTCTCGTAGCACCATTGTGTGGAGTAATTTGTTTCCCTCCAAGAGTTGTATACCTAAAATAATCAATTAAAAAAATTAAGGAAGCAAATAACAGTTCCATAATTAACAAATTTGGACATGAATTTTTTAAAACCTAACTTATTTTAGACCAAGTTCAGAAATTATATGCCAAACAAATGAATGGTCGCCTAAGAGAAAAGGCCCAATAAATGAAGAGTTTTATGATTATCATCAGTAATGAATGCGTTGGTTTTAGAAAAGGTTAAACAAGAAAATTTTAAAAATAGATAAATTAAAAATATAGTTTAAGAATGTAAAAGATACTTGGAAAAAAATTGCTCAAGAAATGAAACCTTCAGCAATGCGATGTGATCCCCAACATTCCCGGTGTGAAAATTCATTCGAGCATTGTCAGCATGAACTTGTTTATCCTTCGGACGATAAAAGATAGAATTGCCAATAGAAAGCATAGCTGCAATAGAAATGACCTCATCTGAACACTTGAACTTCTCAGAAGCAACCATCATCTTAGAAAGCATGGGATCTAGAGGAAACTCTGCCATCCGCCTACCCAATTTAGTCAATTCACCAAGTTTATTTAAAGCACCAAGTGCATAGAGCAGTTCCAAAGCTTTTAGCAATGCTTCAGATGGAGGTTGGTCCATAAAATCAAAATTTACCAAGTCATGAATACCAAGGCTCTTAAGTGTAAGCACAACATTAGCAAGGTTTGTTCTTTGTATTTCTGGTACTGTATTGTCTTCCATTTCATTGTAATAACTGTAAGCAGTATACAAACGAAAGCACATTCCAGGACCTGTTCGTCCAGAACGGCCTGCTCTCTGATTTGCTGATGCTTTCGAAATGGGACTCACTTGCAATGACTCCATCCCAGTCCTTGGGTTATAGGATTTTATTTTTGAAAAACCAGGATCGATAACATATTTTATCCCATCAATCGTCAATGATGTTTCTGCTATATTAGTTGCTAGGACAACTTTCCTTGCTCCTACAGGCGTGGGTTCAAATATCTTAGCCTGTAGCTCTGTTGGTAAGTTAGCATATATGGGGCAGATAATGAGTTCTGCAATTTTTGTGCCTAGTCCTCGAGTTCTGTGTTTCATTATTTCCTCAGCTGCTTCAATTTCTTCCTGACCAGTGAGAAACACCAATATATCTCCTGGAGGCTTTGTGACATGGATCTGAAGCGCGGTCACGATTGCTGCATCTAAATAGTCTGCTTCTGGCGCTTTTGTGAAGTGAATTTCTACAGGATATCGTCTACCAGGAATTTTAAATATTGGAGCTGAATCGAAGTAATCGCTGAACTTCTCAGCATCAAGTGTTGCACTAGAAATTAGTAACTTCAAATCAGGTCGAAACCTTGCAATATCCTATTAGACAAAAACACAAATAAAATTAGTAAAAACAACAACAATAATTGAGCTAACGGAAAGAAACAAGATACTAATAAACATAACATAAACTGCATCATGCATAAAATGAAATTATGGATGGAGATCCAGCTCACCTTCACTAAGCCAAACAGAACATCAGTTGATAATGTTCTTTCATGAGCCTCGTCCACCATTATCACACTAAAAAGGGTTTTAAAGAAGTTAGAAAATAGAATTATAATACAGACTAACTAATTTGGAGTATGAATAAACATCAAGCATGCAGTAAGGTGCACCTGTAGCTTGCAAGGTCCGGTTCACCAAGGAATTCTCGTAACAACATCCCATCTGTCATGTACTTTAAAACAGTCTTATCTGACGTACAATCCTCAAAACGTATTGAATAACCAACCTGAAAATATTAGGAAGAGAATTGAGCTAAGAGAAATAAATTAAGGGAATTCAAAGGAAGTATACAAGCACAATGTAACAGATACCACTGATAGCAATACCCGCGTTAAATAACAAACCAAAGGATAGGTTGCATAAATGTAAACACAAGTTAGAAAATGCAAAGAATGAAAAAAGAGTTGTTTGTTCCATCTTACACAATAAATAAGCTAATAAAGAGTATGATGTAAAACAAATTGCGTAATAAGATACACCACAATATCAAAATAACTCATAGAAGGGAGAAGGATTTAGTTTACAGTCTTAGCAGCATCACCTCGTGCCCAAGCTTGACACCCAGTTCTTGAGATACGCGGGCAGCAATGCTCATAGCAGCAACTCGACGTGGTTGTGTGCATCCAACCTTAAGATGATAGCAGGAAAATGAATTTTACATCTCAGGAAAACAGGAAGATTATGATAAATCATTCACCTGAGACTAATTACAAGCTCATGCAGCATTTTGTTTGCTCACAACAATGTGCAACTGACTCCTAAATCAAAACTAGAAGAGGAAATAGAAATCATTGACCATATCTTATGGCAACCAACAAGAGAATAATGTAAGAATTCCTACAAAAATATCCAAAACATCCAGGCTCTACTAAGTACAATAAATGAAATATATTATGGTGAGTATTGAAGGTTATACTTTTCCTCGCTTTGTGTACCCAGCTTCGTGAAGATATTGAGGTATCTGCGTAGTCTTTCCAGAACCAGTTTCACCAACAATTACAAGAACCTATAAAAGGAAGAAATCAGGCATTACAACAAAGTTACTTACATGCATGCAGACATTTGTCCAAAGATAATTAGATATTAAAAAATGCCTAAAATATTTCATTTCTTTTTTTTTTCTTTTTTGAGGGTTAAGAAACAAGTATTTCATTGATTATATGAAAAAAAGAAATTTAGTTCTTCATCTGCACCTTAATACTTAGTGAGTTTAAACACCATCAAAAGAACATGAAATGACACCCACCATGTGCACCAATTCTGTGAGCATCCTTTGCAACAAACAAGTGAAGACCTTGATCACATCTGAAAGAATTTTCAAGAAACCTTTTACTTATGTGGGCCACTCCTTCCTTAGTTGAAGATTTTTCGCTCTAGCTCTCATTATCCACCTCAGGAAGCAACCTAAGATCATGCTTCTGTATAGTGTTTCCCATTTAACTACTTCAGGAGGATTAATGTGACTGGGAGATATACAAGATTGACATAGGATGAAACTTTTATGAGCTTGGATCAATAGAACCCTGTGGCGTCTGCTTTCTAAAGGAGTTAGCCGTTGTTTTATTCTTTAGTTAGAGTTCGAGAGCTCCCAATTTTTAGGTTAGTATGGAACCATGTAATCTTCCCCTCGTCTATATTTTTTTTTTTTTTTGTGAAAAGTGGTGAACATAAACGAAAATGTTTGAACAGACTGCAATTTTCATCCACTCGAAACAAGAAACCCACCTGATAATCATTGACAGCTTGGAGTAACTGATCACGATACGGATAGATTGGCAGTGTTTTCCTCTCCTCCTAGGCAAAAAGAATACAAAATCTCACTCAGTTGTAAGTGGATAGTAAACACGAACAAAGATTATTAAAAGTAAAAAATATCATATCTTGTTAAAAAGAGACTGGTTGACACAAAGTTTCAACCAGAAATTAATGTTTATGATTGGCACAGGCGCAGCCTGATCATCATCACAAGAAAAAGTATCCCCTTCCAATTCATCTTGAATAAACTCTATCCAATCTGTTTATACGAAGACTTAATAACTATGAATATTAAACTTTCTGTTCATATGAATACAAACTTGATGCGATAGAGTAATCAAAATGGAAACCTGCAGCTTCTCCAAAGCTGATTTAGCCTTGGACTTCTCCAGTGATTCAGTCTCCCGTTCATCAACAAACTGCCAAGAATGAATGAAGGTAGCATGAAATAAACAAGATTTTTACTACAGTACCACAACTCCATGCCATAACTATTGAAGTTTTAAGCCACACCTCATCACCTTCCATAACTGATGCCTTAATAAACTCAATCTGATCCTCAAATACAAACCTAAAACAAAAGGATTCAGGAAATGGTTCATTTTCTCTATATACAAGAGATAAATAAATTTTAAAAGATTAAATAAAAATATTATATAATAGACAATGGCAACCACCTCGTATCAACAATGAGCAGTAAAATACAACCAAGGATAGTAGAGTAGTAGTAACATAATCTAACTAAATATCATAGACATAAAAGGAAAATTTCAGAACCATAAAATACTTACTGATAGTCATCTGATGATTGCTTTTTATTTTTGGAACCAAATTTCATTGTTGCTTTCCCTGAAGGATAATTGTGTTAGAATCTGAACGAAGAACATTGCTAGAACCTCAGAGAAGTGGCACTTACCTATTTGGTGTTCCTCCCAAGCCTCTTGTTCTGCAAATGGGTTCATTTTATCTGCAGTGCCTGAATCCCTGCAAGGGTAGTAATATTTCAAATATTTTGACAAAGAAAAACAAGATGTATCGACAGAGACCAACAATAAGGTATTTAATGTGACAATTTCACTGTTCTTGTTGGGCATCCTTATCTAATTTTTTTTACAATTATACTCCGTTTGTAGTTAACTCAAATTGGAGCGGTTTCTTGTAAGCTCATTTTGGGAAGGATTATAGCTTTTTGGTTGTATCTTTTCACACCATATGTTTCAACACTTCTAACTAAAAAAAAAAAAAAGTTTAAGCATTGTTCTTCCAAGAGTTCAACTAACCTATACCGCTGCATTGCCACAGCAAACCTCTTATCCTGATTAACACCCCCTTCCTGATCATAAGCTTCAGGCATCCTGTACTGCACTCCAATATAGTGAAATATGTAATTAATCAATAAATGATGTATCATAGTAGCAAAAATCAATTGCTTTCTTGTAGATACAATAGGGTTTTCTTTTATCATGAAAAAAAAAAAAAGATGGAAGAATTGGATGTCTACTACTCCTTCCCTTTGTATATCTTTCATGGATATTCAATGTTCTTTTTCCAACTGAAAACGGAAATAAAAAGGAGAATGATTCGCACACAAGTTATTAGAATGAATATTCACCAATCACGACATAAAAAATGAAAGAATGTATCCAATGGAAGATAACTTCCTCTTTTTTAAAATTAAAGGAAAAAAAACAAGGAAATTCTTTATATATTCAAATTCAAACAAGTAAAAGGACTTTCATAAGAGAAAAAATTAAATAAATACAAGGGTGGATAAGAAATTATATTTTGCAGTTTTTTTTTTTTGACAGTGCTAACACTACTTTTAAAAGGGTTATTTCTCTTGGTATTTGTGCCTCACCTCACTTGAGGTTCCCACCTCCAAAATCTTGTGTACCTCAGTGCATCTTACACTTTAAAGAAAAACTAGGACCAAAAATCAATATCAAATAAACGCTAGAGCCAAAGCATTAGAAATGTCACATGTTTGACACAAATAATGACCATAGCCCCAACAATCCAAAAAACCAAACCACCCAAAGAACTTGGCTATTCTGTTGAAATCACTTGCCTGCATCTCTACCAAGGTTATTTTGCTAGAAACATTGGCAGACTCAACCAATTTAAGGAAAAAATGAACACACACAAAGATTAAAGAAAAGAAGCAAGGGGAAAAAATCAATATCAAATAAACGCTAGAGCCCAAGCATTAGGAATATCACATGTTTTGACACAAAGACCATGGTCCCAAGCATTAAAGGTATAACCTAATCGATATCATCAAAGAAAGAAAGAAAGATCAAAGATATAACCTCATCGATGTCATCGGCCTCATCCGTCCGCTTCTTCACAAGCTCATATATTTCCTTCTTATACCTGGAAACAACAAACAAAATATAGCACAAGGTTTCATTCTCATATACCTATTTCAAGCAAAGTCCTACCTTTTTTAGCTAGTACAGAGATAAATATCCTGACAGTCATATGAGAAATTAAATATCCAAAAATTTCCAAAGTGAATGGGAACTAAAGAACAATTCTTGTATCTTTTTCATTATTCTCAATGAAAGTATTGTTTCGTATAAAAAAAATGAATAATAGGGTTCAGTACAGCAAAGAAAAAAGCTAATTATCATAAAATATTGATCTGACCTTACATGACTTGTTTTGCAATCTAAAAAATGATCTTAACAGATTGGATTACTTAAAAGATTTCTTTCATGACCACCAGTAAGAGCACACCAGATTACATAAAGAGGCGTAGACATCCCCATCAGATCCTATATAGTAAAAAGATTGGAGAAACTTTGTATATTTCATACCATTAATGAAATATCAGTGTCTTTAAAGAAAGAGAAATACTAGTTTCTTACCAAAAAAAAATACCAGCAAGAAAGTACACTCTTACCTTAGTTCCCGGTATTCTGCTTCAGTAAGCTTCACACCTTCAAAAAGATATTGCTCATCTTCTATATCATCTCTGGTATAGATCATCAAGAAATTCGAGAAAACAAAGGAAAGATGAGGTGACTACATAGAGAGAGAAAAATGACATCATGAATATGAAAAACAAAATAAGTTGAGAGAACTATTTAACATCTTTTCAATTCCTTGGATGGAAAATTGCACTCCATCGAAATAAAATAAAATAAAATAAAAACCCACAATGATAAACAACTGTACCAATTGAATGTGTTCTATTATACCTGATTTCTTCCAGTTTCTTCTCCTCCCTTTTCTTTAAATACTCCTGTCTTGAGACTTTCCTGAAACAGTAAGGAATATTAGAGGATAAGTATCTAAAATTTCATAATCAATGAGATTTAGAAATTATAACTAATGTATTTACATAATTACACACGTAATTCCTAATTCTTTACATATTTAATGCAACGAGTCTTTCTCTGTGTTTTTATAACAAACATGTTGAAATCCTAACAAAGCCTCTTTAAGAGTATATTAGTCCCAGAAGGGTAATCGGCAAACATATTGGATTTAGAAACTAAAAGGTTGAGGAACTTAGCGTTTGCAGCTAAATGGGTCTGTGCAGATTCTAAATTGGAAGAAGACTCTCTTTGATATTTTGTCGAGAGTATGAAATTTGAAAGGCAGAATGACTAATTCTGTAATTCAGAAGGTCCAAGAAATTAGAGAAGCAGAACACCCTGAAACTTAACACTACAAGCTGCTTCTTCACACTTGCGGCAAATTTGATCCGTTAAATGAGTGTAATATCTAACCATCATGGGATGGCTCAAGTGGTCAATGAGGGCCAATGTAAATAGCAAAAGACTTAGAGGGAATGAGTTCAAACCATGGTGGCCACCTATCTAGGATTTAATATCCTACGAGTTTCCTTGTCAACCAAATGTAGTAGGGTCAGACGGTTGGCCCGTGAATAGTCGAGGTGCGCGCAAGCTGGCCCAGACACACGGATATCAAAAAAAAAAGTGTAATATCTCCTTCTGGTTTGATCATCGGCTTCTGGATGTTCTCCAGAAGACAAACTCCTGTGTTGTTCCAAATTCTGATTATCTTTTTTTCTGATAAGAAACAACAGACGTATTATTTATTTTATTTTATTTTATAACCGGGAGTCGAAGCTTCGTTTTCGCGCCCAGAAACAAGAGATGTATTGAAGATCAAAAGGGGAACAACCTAAGGGCAGCAGGATCAAATTTCTGATTCTTAAAATTTAGTTATTAAAAACTGTTTGACTTGTCAAATGATAGGTGGACCTTGCTCTTCAAAGGCACCTTTTAACAATAGGGAGGTTTAATATGAATGGAGCCTCCTCTCATTGTTCTCCAAAACATTGGGTTGACTATATTGATAAGGATTATATTCCTTGGCATTCAGATATTTCTGGGTCTTATTCTTCTAAATCTCTTTAAAGTTACTTAACAACCACCAGGGAGCAGCATCACATTATCCCTCCCATCCGTGTAAGGTGCTTTGGGGCTCATAATTTCTATAATGGTCAAAGTATAACTTTGAATGGAAGCAAACCCTTTATCATTGGTTGCAAAAGAAAGAATATAAAGAAGAATCAGAAGCCTCAACAGTAGAAGTTCGAAAAACTGCCATAGAAGATGGCAATAAATTTTGTTAGTGTTCAAGTTTCCTCCCAAATACAAGATTTCTCCAAGATTATCCTATTATTTCACTCCAAACTAGCTCCCATAGTAAGGAGACTGCATTCATTCAAATGATGTTTGGGTACCTTCTAACTTGTGGCCACCAAATCAACTATTTCACATACTCATTAAATTTTCTGTACAAATGAAGAGTTGACCCCAAGAGAATAAGGAAGGCAAAACCATAAGAAATGTAAAAGTGAAGTTAGCAATAGTAAACCTCAAAGTATCAATTCCGTCATTCTCCAAAGCTTTTGATCTCCGAATTGCCTCGTCTGTTTAACATTAAATGCATGAGGATGATAGTGTAAGCTGAAGAAAAGTGCAAACCATTTCACATATTATAATACATTGATTAAGACTAAAATCAGTTACCTTCCTCCTTCCTACTCAATTTCGGCTCTGTTAACTGTCAAAGAAAACTAGGATTAGAACAAGAAACAATGAAATTCTAAGGACATTGCTCCATGTCGTAGAGTGAGATGGTAGTAAAAGATAGGATCCAATAACACCGTGCTCAACCTTGATATGTACAAAATGAAGGATACTTTTTTTTTTAATGAGAAACAAAGCTTCCATTGAGAAACATTTAGGGAAACAAAAGGGCATACCAAGAAACATCCCAACAAGAGGAGCCAAGACAAGATTAACCATATAAAAAAGGGATCTAATCCAAAAGAATAAGACCTAAGGGTAAGATAGCAAACCTTAGATATCAAACATGACGGCTCATTGATTGTACATGTTTCAACTATCATATTTACATCATACATTAAGATTGTTAACATAAATCAATCAGTTCAAGCTGACTGGGTCCACTAATCCAACCAGCCAATGCATTAATTCAACCATACAAAAAAAAGAATATATGAAACTCAACTTCATCAATGTATGAAGTTTGCAAAAAGAGTATAACTCCTAAGGTCTTTTCAGGGGTGGGGCGGCTGTAAGGTTTGTCATAAGATTCGTAGTTTCATGTTTTATTTGGTTCAATTCTAAACTTTACTTGTAACTTTTTTTCTTGTTTCAAAAAATCTAAAACAAGAAATAATGAATCCTTTTCAAAAGAGGGGGAAAGAAGATATAGCAATTTCATACAAGTATACCTTTCGGGTTCCTGCAGCATCCCGTTCTCTTATATTTTGCTCTAATTGCTCCCTCTCCCTTTGATCACGCAATCTCTCTTCCTCAGACTGCATTTCAGTTTAAACATGATGTTATGAGAGCTGCGGGAACTACATGACTTCTGTTAGTAAACTTGTTCCACTGTATAAGTCTTTATCCAAGTAATAGATATAGATACATCCAAGTATTAAAGAAACTACTTATCAAACTCAATGGTGATGGAACCATTTTCCAAGTGAGACACACATTTCATAAAAAATATGATGCGCATATCTGTACTTTCATGCATGTGCTTCAATAGCAGCCATTATTCAGTATTTGACGGTAATATAAAAGAATTGGATAACAGCAAATAACTTCAACGTGGATTTTTAAACAAAATAAAATAAAAACGTGAAAATAGACAAAGTTTTCGACATCTGGCTCCTATGGTTTTTAAGCATTTGACACTACTAATTAAGAGAGTCTCAAATAAGCTCAAACGTATACCTCATAGCCATCATCATCTTCAGAACTAGTAGTCCGTCTTCTAACCTGTCTATCTTCTCTTTCAAGAACACTTTCCTGCAGCATCTCGTCGAGTCAGTGAAAAATTAACCCACTTAAAAGAAGAAAATATATATATTCCATATCTTCAACATAAAACGAATACCTTGTTATCATCTTCATCTTCTTGATGTTCGCTTTTCTTCCTAAACCGCTTTTTGTGATTCTCCACTTCTCGAGGTGTAGAAGCCATGCCAGCAGAAAATTTATCACCGTTGCCTCCTTTTTCTTCAACATCATCTTCATCATCATCCGCATCCAGTAGTGCATATGTCTTTTGCTTCCTTGCCAAAATTGCAGCTTCTCTCTCTTGCTTCTGATAAAGCTGATGTGGGAGAGGCAGGATAAAAGAAATGATATTAGAGGACATGACTGGAGGAAAACAATTAAGCAACTCAATGTAAAGAACAGCAGCAAATGCAATACATGAAGGGAGGCATGGAACAGAAAAGGCATGAAAAAACACTTAAAAAATATGAATCGCATTGTAATAGTAAACAAAATTCCAACTAAAATATTACATTTAAACCAGATGATTTCTTGCGTGGCACTCTAGAGAACATTTCTTCAGCAAAAGCCAACGTTTCATTGGAAGATGGCAAGCCAAAATCTACCACCAACTTGCTCACTACATCAGCAGGTGATGCTGCTTGTTTGGCTGCAATAGAATTGTCAACGTCAAAAGCACACCATAAAAACCATATCTTTTTACAACAGGATTGAAATACTGAAGGGCATGTAAAAATTAATAAGTTAAAAACAGGAGAAACGTACATAGTCCAATCATATACTGCACAACGGTTGGCTGAGAAAAACCAAGCAGTGACATTAACTGATCAGAAATCCATGTCTTCATGTCATTTTCTCCCCCCATCTCCCTGAAATTAAGTTCGGTAATAGTTAGACCAAATGACATATTATGTGTTAATTTTGAGAAATTCATAAATAACAATAATAATAACAATCCAACTCTAAGAAACAACAGAAAATAAATTTAAACTGGTAACAAGAAGCGCATTTTTTATGAGAAACAAAACTTTGTTAAGAGAACGGAAAAAATACACGGGAAACCCCACTACAAATGGGGTTTGTAGAAAGGAACCAAACTATAAATTATAAAACAAAACAAAAAAAAAGGCTCATAATGTCAAGAATAAGGGATTATTTATGAAGATAATTTGAAAACTCATTCGTCACATACGCCCAAAGAGATACATTAAATCTCACCATAGACCACACGTCCCCAAGCATTTCCAGCCCCTCGAAAGATTCTCTAATTTTACCCAAGCCACATATTCAACAAATTTGCAGAAAAGGTCGCGTACCAAAGTGCTTATCCCTTGTCCCCAAATAGCATATGCAGGTAGAACAATACCTCCTCCAATATCAAGCAACACGAATGATTCCAGGACAAAAGCACGCCAAAAGTCTCCAACAGCTTATACCAAATTGAAAAGGCAAATTTGCACCCCCATAGAACTTAGAAACTTAGGCACGGGCAACAACAACAAAAACAAAAATAAAAAATAAAAAAAGATCAATGAATTAATTAATAGTGTTAGTCCTCTCGTCTAAGACTGTGAAGCAAACAATACAACCTTGTCGGGGTTCTGACATTCCAAAGTGAAGAAAACAGAGAGTAAAAAAAGGTGAGAGTCGCGCAACAAATTTGAGTCCCATGAGAAACTATACCCAACCCCGGAACAATAGTGAAATCCAGCCAACAAAAAGGGTAAAGAAGAAACATACAAAAAATCCCTATCGAACCACAAATACCCAAAACGAAATTATATGAAATAAAATGTCGATACCAGATGAGGATATAAGCCATAATGGCAGACTTCGAGAAAGAAATATGACTCGTTTGCCCCTTGGGAGGCAAATGGGACAACCCCACACCTCACCTAACAGTCCTTCCAAAAGCGAGCAACCGTACCAAATTTCATAAACTTAGAAAATTATAGAATACCTGATGAGATAACATTTCGAGGGTTTCTAGATAAACCCACAATATGAGAACCATCTGGCTAGGTGATTAACCATATTTGCTCATTATAGTCCTATGCTACCAAGGATTCGACTCCGAATAGAATCGTTGCAACCACTTTGCTATAAGGTCCGCATTATGAAATCTGAATTCCCCCAACCTATAGCACCCAACTTAACCAGTCACAAGACGACCTCACCACCTAATAAAATGATAAACTTCATCCTCTATGGCATTCTCCCACCAAAAATCCTCGTTTGCCACCCTTGAACTGACAAAGGAAGGGATCTTAAACAACGAAATGAAGTGAGCAATAATGCCATTGAATACTAACTGGCTGAATTTGAGGAGCTTGTTCTGAGAGAGAACCATTAATTGGAGCCAGAAAGCAAAGATTGAGTGTGTCAGAGAGGGCGATTGTAATACCTCCTATTTTCGCCCGCCGCAACTTCAGTCGCCGCAAGTCTCCGTCGCCGGCCGCAAGCCTCGGTCCGGCCTTGCGCGTTCTGGTATGGCTATCAGTCGCAAGCTTCGGTTTGGAGGTTTGGGCAAGTTTCAGAGCAAATCCCCGGAGGAAGGAGAAATCGCAATAGTATTTTGTTCTGTGTCTTTTAAACTGGAAAAATTGCATTTGTACCCCTAATTAAAATTACGTTTGCAATTTTCCAAAATCACTGGTTAAACAATAGTACGTATTTGGGATCATCTTCCTATTTTTTTCGAAGTATTTTATTTAAAATGGTATGCGAGTACCTTTTAAAAATTACAAAAGTAACCCGAACGATAATAATTCATAATTGACTTATATCTCTGATTGATGTCGTGAGTTCAATCCTCCCACCCCACATATATTCAACAAACAACTATACAAAAGTAATTTTGACTATATAATCTATCATAAAATTTATTTGAAATTGTCGTGTCTTTTTAAATAATTGTTACCCTTACTCCAATTTAATGGTAGAATATTATGAAAAATAATTGTTATAACAAATTATAGTTTTTCATTTTCTTTCTGACAATGTATTGTTTTTCATTTTAATAAAATATGGTGCGATAAAAAAAAATATTGTTACACTAGACTGATTAATTTGGAAAATTTGGGAGCATTCAAGTGGGTTATGCTAGACTTTGTGAAATTTTCTTATATTGGGGGAGTACAACAATCCATTTCATTTAACTGTTTGCCACGTCACTACTATATTACAAATGCTATGAGGTCCATTTGTTCTATTTATCATGTAGATATAAGAAAATATGGTATTACCGCCAAATTCTAATGGAGGTATGGTGCAAACATGCAATAGCTGTGTACGATACAAATGAAGTGTTAAAAGCTTGCAAGGAATCACGATACTCTTCATACTCATACAAATAAGAACTTGGAGGGGTTCGAAATCTACCTTGAAACATATTCTCTATAGGTGGCAAAGTTGCTGAATGAAGAAGACGATGATATTACCGAAATTGTTTGGATCGTGAATGAAATTAGACATCTTGTTGTTCATAACTAGGCAGTCTCCATACATTTCATCGCGTGAGAGGCAGACATTTTAGCTCATTAAGTGGCTCATCGGTTTTCACATATGGGACAGCTCTTGTGTGTGAGGTTTGTGTTTTCCTTAAATCCTTTTGTGGATTGGTACTATGTTGGACATCAATTCCTTTCATGGAAGATATTTTATTAAAACAATAATGATAATAATAAAATGATAAAGTATGATATATAAATCTATTGTTAGTTCGATAAGCACGAGGGACTAAAAAACATAATATATATATTTACTATGAATAAATCATTTTTTATTTATATTGATAATGTGTCATCGAAATTTAAAAAAGATGGAATATCGACCCGAAATCATTAGAAATAAAAAAGAAATTTTGAGAGGCCCACACGGTCACACTTCAAAATACCCCATGAATAATATACTTTATAAACGAAATTGATGGGATGTATAAAAAATCACAATCTATTTTACTTAGTTGATATTAAAAATGAAAAATTTTTTAGTATACAAGGGGTTTGAGTTGGTTTGAGATAGACGTCAATCACTGCTGAACTATATTTGTTTCGACTTATAAAAAATAACATGAATAGTACTAAATGTGTATGTTTATAAAAAATAAAAACAAAAAATAAGAAACGATGAGGTTTATTTTTAAATTTTTAGAAATAATTGGAACGTATATTAAAAATAAGTGAAAATACATAAAACAAATTGGAAGCAAACAAAGCAAATTTTTAAAAACTAGAAACGTAAAAGAAAAAATAAAAATCCTAGTCAACAAAACGACTAATATTCATATTATCCGTACGGATCGACATAGAGAGCAAAAACAGTTTCGGTCTTATTATTATCATTCGCTCCATCTGATTTCAATTCAACGTCTTGACTCTTTGATCCAGCGATCTATCTTTATTTTAAGCATTTCCTTTAATATCCGCCGCGGTTGTCTTCTCAAACCATTCATTCACCAGGTAAAGGTTTTACAGAAAATTCCAACGATCATCTCATTCATACATTATTATTTTTATCGCTGACCTGTGAGTCCCGATTTCAGTTTATTTTTCGTGTTTTATTTGTATGATTTTCGAGTTTCTGTTGATCAATCTCTACCTTTTGTCCTCATGGGACTACTGAATTCACGAATTGTGGTAAATGCTGTCTTCTTCGAAGTAGGGTACCGTTTCTTTTGAACCCAATTTGGCCATGTCAGGATTTCTTCGACTTCTCAGTTCACGTGTGATTGAAACTGCGTTCGTTTGACTGTTCGATTTCTCCGAAGTGGCACGGAAACTGACAACTGAGGTACAAAATTTAAGAAATTCTAAGGATTTTGACCGTTCAGCGTAGAAGTTATATAAAATGTGTGAGGAAAATCACTTCATCAATGACATATATGGAAAGTATGTATGATTTTTTCGCGTGCCTTGCATTAGAGACCGTTTTTCACCACCGGAAATCAAACTTGATACAAATTTACGTACTATGAAATATGAATACAAATGACATTTATTTGATGGACTCTGCGACTTATTAACCAGTTACAGTGAGACGCTATTTGTATCAGTGCCTTGTTAATTTTTTGTTCCCATCTAATAAGCAGCAAAGACCATTTGTTTTTAAAATTTTTTATAGTATTAGCGAGGAAATTCAAATACGCAACCCACAAGGAAAAGGGAGCCACAAAATACGGGGACAATAGGTTAACTAACCAAAATCTTAGAGGCATGCAAATGGTTCATGCCCTATATAGTTACAACTGCTTGACCTGTTCTTTCTGACACTCGGACTATATGTGTATAGTATCAGAGATCAACACAAAAAGCTCGTCATCACTACCATCCTTGTTCCTTTATCGGAAGGTTAAGTTTTTCTCTACTGCTGGCGACATGGGGTGCTATGCTAGCAAGAATGTAGATTCAAAGGCCAGCAGAGTTGCTCGATGGCAAGCAACTGGCATTGTGGCCTTGCAAGACTCAAAGTTGAAGGTTACATTCCCTATTATTCCTCATATTAACTCTATGTTATCTTTTTGTTGGATTTCAGCCATCTTGTTTACTGATAAGTTGCATATGAAATTTCCCCAGGGGTTTAGGATGTTCGTTCGTTTAAGTTTCTGGGGGCAAAATATTTAATACATTCTTAATTGAATTTGTTAGATGGTCTTAATACGAAAGATAATTGAATTTGTCGGACCAGTATAAATTGGTTATATGAATTAATACAGTATATTGACTATATAACTCATCAATTCAACTGGTAATGAACATAGATAAACAGGGAATCATTATTAGTCCTCTGGTTCATCCTAGCCTATGTCCAAGGAAATGAGATTTAGATTGCATGAATCGGGGCTTTCACAATCATAGAACTTTAGTCATTCCAGAAAATGCTGTATGTGTGAATATAGAGCATATGGCTTCTTGGTGGGCTTAAATCCACAAGAAGATTTTTCGTAACTATGGTTTTCTTTTGATTATACAAGATTGAAAACCCGCGATTGTATGGTCCTTAGGGGAGGGTTCTCTCAACCCACCAACCACCTTTAGGTTGTTCTTCCCTTCTTTGGGCCTCTTGGTTTTTGAATATATTCTCTTTGTTTCTCATAAAAAGAAAAAAATGGAAAAAGAAAAAGAAAATGCTGTATGTGTTGATGAAGTCCAATAACTCGTGCAGTTCTTGGGAAGTGCTTGACACGAATGTTAGTTTTGTTGGTCACCTGCTCACACTTCTACTAATTTTGGAACAGGCATTTCCTGATGAAGTTCTTGACCTGGACAGATCTGTCCGTACCCTTGATTTAACTCACAATAAAATAGGTGGGTATCTTGCACTCTTCTCTCTTATGACTTCCTGTCATGGTCATACTTATCCTTAAAAAGCTATTTTCAGAACTTAATCATCATCACGTCTAATTTAAATGGGTAATGATAAAACTTTCATCTATTTTACCATCATACGCTTAAAACTTTCAACTTATATTCACTTGTCTTTTCTAATTATTTTGCAGTTGATATTCCTATGGAAGTCTGCAAATTAATAAACATGCAGCGCCTGGTAGGTATTATATTTCTTATTTGGTAGGGATTATTCATTTTACACATCTGATTGAGTGTTGTTTTGTAAACATTTTCAACAAAAGCCTTGGACATCTTTGTAGAGCTTGGTACATTCGTTTTGATTACGTGTACTTCACATATTTGAATCGTTGAAACTTTCTACTTCCTTTATCTTTTAGAACTACAACAATTTTTTAGAACTCACGGTTCATATATGTTTATCTCTAGTGAATATTCATACTAAAGTGAATTGTGTGACATCGTCTTGAAAGGCAGATTCATTGATAAAAATGATGAAAATTTAAAATATTTTGTCTGTCCACCAATTGAGTTGATGGGGCATGTTAATTGAATTGAACTAGCTTTTAGTTTTCCCCTACCAAAGAGTTAGCTTTAAATCTGTTGCTTGCTGAGAGAGTCTCGGTAAGTTAAATTAGATATCAAGAACTTTGAAATATTCTACTTCTTTTTTTTCTTTTGGCATAGTTAACGATAGGGAACTATCACATATAGAAATAGCCAAGAGAAGAATACAGCAGAAAGTATTAACTTTATCCTTCCATAAAGTTGCTAAAGTTTGATATATTTTCATTTTCAGTTTTGAATTATTGGATAATCCAATTATTCAAAAAAAAAAAAAAAGGATAATCCAGACCAATTGGTAATTCTCATGGACTACGATGAATAGAGGATGTCATTGTCCTACTTATATTTGATATCATTCTCATTGACTCCATCATTCAATTACAACTGCTATCTTTACTGCATGATTTTTTCATAATGAGAAGTGTAAACAACATCTCATGTCTTATAATTTTTATTGTCTTATTTATGGCCTTCCTTGACAAAAGTTTCTTGGGGATATTATTTATTTATTTTTTAAAATTTTATTTGCAGATTTTGTAGGATGCCTTGACCTACTGATGTTCTTATATTTTAATAAATCAAGTTTCTTATTTACACATGCATTCCTCTATTGGGGAAAAACAAGAGAAATGAAATATGAAGCAAGACTGAATTGCATCTTCAATTTCCATTTTCCTTGTCAGGTATTGGCAGATAACCTTATTGAGCGTCTACCAATGAATTTGGGGAAGCTTCAATCTCTAAAGGTTATGATACTTGATGGAAATCAAATTACTGCATTACCTGATGAATGTAATTCTCTCATCTAATTTAACGAGATACAAGAAGTGATAGTCTCTTTTGCAAGTTTTTTTTTATATACATTCTAAATGGATATCAGTTCTTGTATGTAGTGGGTCAGCTAGTAAGGCTTGAACGTTTATCTGTCTCCCGAAATTTGCTATCAACCTTGCCTGAAACCATTGGAAGCTTGCGGAATGTAAGTGGATTTTGTTCATAGCATTTTAACTATTATAATTCCTCTGTAATATGGATTTTGTTGCATTTTCAGATCACTTTAAGTTATGTTGTTTCTAGCGTAGAATCATGGGGTCTTTAACCATAAAAATGAATGTATATGTGGCAGCATCAACCTTAAAAATTTTAAATCCAAAGTTGAATAGCAAAAAATGGGTGCCTTGGTAACTAATTATGGATAAAGGAGGTGAAATACATTTGGAGCGTTAAAGAAAATAATGGTTAAAAAGTATTATGTGCAAATGCTAGGTTCAAAGATGAATGACCATGCAATATGGATAACATTTGTGTAGAAAAGTTGATTTGGTGTGCTAGGATGTTCCTTCCTTTCTGAATATATATCTTTCTCTTTCTTATTAAAAATAACAATAAAAATAATAATAAAAGTATACCATAGACTGTAAAATCAGAGGTAGAAGTCGTTAGAGGAAGGAAAAAAGTGAAAAGGGAAAAAATAGGATCAGTTGGAGTTATCAACTTAGGATTGATTGATTTTTCAATAGTATAAAATAAACAGATTAGTCCGAAAATCTCTTTTTATTTCTAACTAGGATCTAGTCGTGAAAGCCCCAGGGTGTCCCTGTTGGCAAGGGATTGAGGTCTCTTAGTCATACCAGTTTAGAGGTCTCAAGTTCGGACTTCGAGTAAGCTTAATACAACAAATCCATAATGTCTCCCAAGTTCGAGTCTTGGAGCGGGCGCAGGCGCCCCGTATAAAAGGAAAGCTCGGACTCCCGGTTATTAAAAAAAAAAAGCTAGGATCTAATCATGATCAATCCTCTGTTTTTGTAGCATCATGATGCATTCATAACCATGGGATGAGATTGGGCAAAGTTAGGCAAAGTTACGTTTTCCATATAGAGAAGCCCTTACATTGCAACATGATTCCAAAAGACCTCGAGAGTGCTAGAAATTTTATCAAATATAAGATTATGAAAGTCGTCATCATAGCACCCGTATTCACTATGATGTTAACAGTGAACTTCATTGTATGAGAACCAATTTTGATGCTAATATTAAAATATAATTCCACCTTTAAACTTTTCATTTTGATGTGGTAATATGTGCATATTATTAACTTTGAGGGCTAACATGGGGTTCGATGGTGCAGTTATCGCTTATCAATGTGTCAAACAACAAGCTAAAATCTCTTCCAGAATCAATAGGGAGTTGCTTCTCACTAGAAGAATTGCAAGCAAATGGTATATGAAATTCTTACCTTCTTTTTTACTAAGTAATTCCCATATGCTACTCTGACAGTTGTTATTTGGAAGCATGAATCATGACATGGAGCTTTAAACATTCGCTCCTTTTAAGACATGCAGAACTTCTATTAATTGGACCTCTTGATTACACTTTAGAGAATATTCCAGCAAACTCGTGTATGACTGCCATGGTTCTGATTAGTTTCTTTTTCATCATTACATGTTTGGAGATGCATATGGTCTCCTCTAATTTGTGGTTCTGTAGTTTTTATTCAATCACTTCCTTACATCTGAACAACTTTTCAGATAATCTCATGGAAGGCCTTCCCTCATCTTTGTGCAATCTGATTCACCTGAAGTCGTTGTGTTTAAATAATAACAATATTGGTCAGGTAGACTTTTTCACTATACGTGCATGATTTAACTTCCTAAATTTACAGTTCTGGTTACAGCAATGAGTAAAATTCTTGACTTAAAATTGCTTTTTACTGATTATAGCCTTGAGTTTTTGAGATTTACATGTACATGGAGGATTGGCACTCCTTGCTAGATATATTGACTTTGAATCCATGACTTCCTAACCTGAAATTTGAGTCAATATGCTCAGGATCTTGATTGTTGAGTCGATGGCAGTAATGAGAAAAAGCTAGTTACTTGATTGGACATCTATCGCTTGATAGCCTGTTATTTTGATTTGAATCTCTCGTGAATGAATAATTTCTGATTCCAAAATTTTTATTACTGACCATTTCAGATACTTGTAACTCTTAGATTGACTGTACTAAAAATAAGAATCTTAGTTTGGTATGCTTAGATTGATCAGACTTCCAAAGCCTATTTTATTACAGTCAAAATGAGAGGAGAGAATTACAAGTAAGTTCAAGCTCTTTAATAGACCTGGACTCGTACCTTCTAGGCCACACTCTTATCAAGGAATACTACTTATTGATGGTCCTTACGTGACAAAATGTTTTCATGTTGTTACTACATAATTAGGTCTCACATGTGCATGCACGAAATGTTCCCTCCCTTCGTTGCAAGATAAATTCCTCCATAGCAGCCTTAGTAGTCTTCATCCTAGGATACATAAATTTGATATGTGGTATTGCGTTTCTATCTCAGTTACCATCAAATCTGTTGAAAGATTGCAAAGCATTGCAGAATGTATCTTTGCATGGTAATCCAATTGTAATGGATCAATTCCAGCAGGTGTGTTCTACTCCTTATCTTCAGTTTTGTCTTATTTAACATTATTCTTAAAACCACTGAAATGTACTTACTAATATTACTTGCCTTCTTCCATGGACTATTAGATGGAAGGATTTGAGGAATTTGAAGCTAGGAGAAAAAGGAAATTTGACAAGCAAATTGATTCCAATGTCATGATTAGTTCCAAGGGCCTTGATGAGGGTGTTGATCTATAAAATCATTGCACTGCCTTTACAAAGAATTGTAAGTTGAATGCTCAAGTTTTTTATGTTGGTGCTTGCCACCTTTAATTTTCAATGTTCTAATTTGTAATGTACATTTCAACTCCTGATTGAACAGTTAGTTACAATTTTTAATAGCATAGCAACTAAATCACTACAAATAGAAGTACATGGACTAAAACGTGTAAGACTGGAATGGTACATTATAACCATTCTTTTGGTATTGTATAGGAAACTTTTAGTCTTTTAACATGCCATCTAGCAATATATTGAAAATTCCCTGCCTTACTCATTTTCAACTTCTGTACAGATTGAATGGAGATGCTCTGCTTGTTTGCTTGTTGGTAGCTGTAAATTCAAAGGGAATGGAAGAATTTTTATATGGTGACTTCAGACTGGAACTGGGGGACTGTTGTGAAATGTTTTGATGCAAAATAAAATGTATACAGGAGAACTCCAATACAGTAGATTTGTGTGTATAGAATGGAAGCCTTTTTACTAGTCTATTTATATGTCTACTGTCATTTGGCAGGCTTGTATAAAATTTGGAATCCAAATTAATGGTAAATTGGGCTGAGGGAGGTCCAATGCTATATATTTACAGGGATTGTATTTCCATATATGGTATAGAAATTGTAATACTTGAGTTTCGGTAGATATATTTATTATAATTTGTTATTTTTTTATTTTTATTTGTCATCGTTGATGTAAAAATAAAAATAAATTTTCTTGAAAGCATCGATGGGTTGTGTTGTTCAAAGGAGGATATTTAAAATTTATGCGCTCTTGGAAAAATACTTGTTTTGTTTTAATAAAATTCTCACTCACAGTTATTGGTTTTTAGATATTTTTACAATTCCGTACAAATAATTATAAGTCACGAGTGATATCTAAACTATAGATAATTTCTATTCCTTTAGTAGAAGTTAAAAATTCGAATTTCTATACCCACATTTGTTTTGACTTGATAGAACAATGATAATAAGCTTTGTATATAACTAAATCGATAAAATGTATGAGTTTCTAATAGTTGTCGGGAGTAGCGTAATCCTAAGTCATGTTAAACCCACTCTTATTATATAAAATTGGAGTAGGGTGATATTTTCTCAAACAAAAAATTGGAGTAGGGTGATATTTTCTCAAACAAAAAATTGGAGTAGGGTGATATTTTCTCAAACAAAGGGTAAAAAAAAAAAAATTGTTTCAACAAAATAATAAAAATAATGGATACCATAAAGCACAAAACCAGGGTGAAACAAAAAGTTTTTTATTTTTTAGTACAATGAGTGGGGTGACATATTCGAACTCATAATCTCTTAATCGTAAGATAGGTATCAATCACTGTTGACTTAAACTCATGTTGATAGTGAAACAAAAATATTACTAATCTCTTAGCTTGTCATTATTTGAAATATATATATATATATATTTAGAATTTAAATATTATGTGCAGAGGGAGTTACTTATATCTGTGAAGTTTTGTCCCTCTACAGGCAATTTGTTAGTTGTCATTATCAACGTGAGTATAATTTAACTATCGAGACATCTTATTTCTTATTTTTATGATCGAAGGTTTAAATCACATCCTTTTATTATACTAAAAAGACAAATTTATAACTTCGCTGTCCCAATGAATAGTTTTATTAGTTAACAAAACGAATTTGTAAGTAGAAAAGTTTACAAATCATATGATCCCAACATATTTAAAAAGAAATAAAAAAGGAAAAAGAGGTAAACACTGTTTACTGATAATTTTGTTTAAAATAAAATATATTATTGTTGGTAACAATTTTAATTTTTTATAGAAACCATAGAAAATATAATCAACAGTAGTACACATGTAGTGACCTATAGCTAAGCGGTAATTGATATATATCTCAAACCTCATATTACATCACCATCATGTTTTTTTTTAATAAATTATATAATAAACCCACCATAATAAATGAAAAAAAAATAAAAGAATGAAGGTGTTTTACAAAGAAGATAAAAAAGGAAAAAACATAAAAAGAACCTCAATTTAAAATGATTACAAAAGAAAATAAAATGGCAAGATTGTAAGACAACATCTACTCATATTCTACTTTTTCAATCATTTCATTTACGTAATTCTAAAACATTCAATTTTATCTAATTATTTTAAACTTTTAATTATTTTAATTTTTCTACTCTTGAAGCGTCATTTTAATCGACGTACGTTTTAAAAAGGGATAATTTCGATAATTTCATGTTATTTCTATAATAATTGTAACATGATATTTTAATCACTAAATTTATTGAAATGTGATTGAAAATTTATATTAAAAAATGTCCGTTACATATAAAATATTGTTAGAAGTTTACATAAAAAGTACACAAAAACAGATATTTTAAAAGCAGAAAATTAAAATCATCAAGATCAAAATTACAAACCAAAATAACACTTAAATCTAAATAATGAAATCACATATTACACTTCAAAAAGGAAAAAGAAAAAGAAGTCAACTGTCAAAGGCCACTTGACAATTAGGCCCTCGAAATATGCCACGTGTCGAGGATCCGTAGCATTGAATTAAAACCCGAACGAGCACCACGTTGTGCGTTTGTATCTCACATATATAGCTATTTCCTCCACGTCCCTCAGCCCCTGACGAAGAAGGGGCTTTATCCGTAATTCCATAAAGATTCGTGCCTCTTTTAGTTATATTCGATTTTCGGATAACCTTCTACAAAGAAAAACCAAACCCTAGTTTTGGTCATCGTCAATCGCCGCCGCCTCTTTCAATTTCCACCTTTTATTCTTTTTTTCCTCCATCCATCGAAACCCAGCGCTTCGATTCGCCTTTCCTTGTTAGATCTGCTTTTGTTTCGTCCTCCTCTACACATCGATCCCAATTTTTGCCGTTTCCGTCTTCTCTTTACGTTTCTCGCCTTAGGTTTTCGTCGAAGCTCCGATCCTTGAGTTTAATCGGAGATCTGTTCGTTCCGATTCCTGTTTTGGTTTTGGTTTTTTGTTTTCGACTTTTTTTTAATTTGTAAATTATCTTTAATCGTTTGAGCGGCTTAGATCTGGATTCTTTTCTTGGTTCGCCTGGGGTTGTTTAATCTATCGATTTATCGTAAATCGTCGTTCCCGAATTGTCCAATTTTGTGTTTCTGGTGGATTAGTGGAAATTAGGGTTAGGGTTTCTGCATATTAGGGATTTTATTTTTTTTTGACCAAAATAAATTGGGGGAAAGTCAAATTTCTCGGAGTAATCGCGATTGTTCGGCCAGTTACCCGTATATCCGAGCTCCGTTTTCCGATTCGTCTATTGCTCCGTTGACTCGACGTGTATTTTTGAGGTACAAAGCAAAATGGTTCTTAATTTCTAGGGTTTTCAGTTTGGCGTTTATTCGATGAATATATCAATTATTTCTTATTTATTTCGATCCTTTCGATTATCGTCTACGAATTTTTTTTTCAAAGCTAAGTTGGGCCCCTCTTTAGAATTGTACATATTTACCATTTTGCCCTCCCCCTAGAATACTCTAAATGACCAAGAATATTAAACAATGTCATGATGGCACGCTAGAACTAAACATTTTAAGTGTTTGACTATTATATATATATTCTCACTACTGCCAGTTTACTCCAATTGGTGATTTGACTTGGAGTGTAGTCTTTTTCAAGGGCTCATGTTTATTTTAGAACGCATTAGAAGAATATTCTTTGTTCCTTTCTTCATAGGTAGAACAAGACTAGATAACCGAGCATGTTAAACTCTCTTTTGTTTTTAAAAAATGGGTCCATTCTTCCTATTCTAGTTACTTATGGGTTTGACTTGTCTTGTTTTGCGGTTGCCTTCAACATGCACATTCTTTTTATAGTTGTACGTACCATCAGGGATGCTTATCTTTAAGTGATTATGATCTTGTTTGGACCATGGCCCAGTTTCTTTTTCTGTTTTTTCTTCTCATTCTCACCATGACGTAAAAATGTTTCCTTGATACTAGAATATAACTACACAAATAGGATATTAGAGGTAGCCCGAACATGAAAAAGAGTGTGAGTCTGCATACACTCATACACACATGCATGCATATGTTGTATTGAAGTTTGAGGGGGGAGACATGGATGATGCTCTCTTGGAACTTTAGTGAAGAACAATTGCGAGACTCAACTAGTATATGATTTAATTTTCTGATATCTTAATTTGTTTGAAGACAGGCTAGTCGCCTACTATATTTGGGAATTCAAGGTTATTTTGTAAGCAAGGCAGAAAAAAGTATTTGATTAAAATCCGTTCATTTTTTTAGGAGAAACAGAGAATCACATTAAAATCCGTTCATGATTTTGAGCATTCTACAGAATTCTGTTTGTTATAACAAAGAATTAAGGGAAACTGGAAGATACTGTGCTTTTTTCTCTCCGCTGCCTGTTGTTTATATAAGTCAAGTAATATTTGTTGTGCATTTTGCTTCTCTATCTGTCTTTTCATATATCAATGGAATTTTTGGCAAATGTTTGAACTTATTTTTTTATCCACAGATCACAATTTGTGCTGCCGTTAAAATGGTACAGAAACAATCTTTTGATGATGGAGAACCACTTGAGATCTCTTCCAAGCACTTGAAACAAGTGGTCGAACAGAATAATCAAATTCTGTCATTTTCAGAATCTGTTCTCCCTGAAGATTCTCTGCAGTATCATTATGCTTTAGGTGCGAATTTGGCTGAAATTTTTGAACAAGGGTCCTAGACTAGTTGCTTTTACATTTTGCTATCCTGCACGATGGTAATGTGGAGGCTGCTGATTGAGCAGTTCTACCTAACAATAAATTGTTTTGGCCATTTTTCCCCTTTCTTTCACTCTCTCTCTTTTTTGGAGTTTAACTCTCTTTTGGTTAAATCATATGGTCTATTTGAGTGTAGAAGGAATCTGAAGATTTTAAGCTGTGATCATTGAGCTAGTCTTGATTCTGATTTTGAATAATTTAGGGAAGTGATGAATATTTGATTGATCTGTGACAATTATTTATGAAGGTTTTGTATTCGTCTTGATACTTATTTTCATAAGAAGAGCTGCAAAACAACTTCTATCCGATTGTTGCCATTTAGAGCTTCTTGGATTACTCTTAATGGCATTTCATTTTCCATTGTGATTGTTAGGGGACGAATTTACAAAGAATGATACAGAAAGTGACGAAAAGCATTCAAGTGGAGTTTTCTCAGAGCCCCATGGCAGCAGTGATGACTTTGATACTAGTGGTGTGCCTGGCTGCATATCCTTCTCTTCTGGCACGAACAACAATAAGGCCCTTGAAGAGGGGTCCCCATCTAAATCTCCCCTTCATTATTCTATTTCCTCTGATTTTTTTAACCCTGTAAATCATCAGCGAAGAATATTGACGTACTGTGAAGAAATCTATTCATTACTATTGGACCACCCTCCTCAAAAATCTGTTTCCATTGGTCCCGATCATCAAGCTATTGTTCCACCTTTGAGATCACGAGATGTGGAGGTTATGTCATATATCCCTGGATCAGCATCAAAGTCCGATCTTACAGTTGATGAATACGAAAAGAGGGTGATTGGTACTTGTGTTATTCCAATGCCAGATGTGGACTCTGAAATCATTTGTGGTCAAGAAGTTGGAAGTGGAAGAGCAGCTTGTAACTGTGAGGATAATGGGTCTGTGGGATGTGTAAGTACGCACATTGCTGATGCAAGAGAGCAACTTAAAAATTCTATCGGACCAGAAAGATTTAAGGAGCTAGGTTTCTATGAAATGGGAGAGCAAGTAGCGCAGAAATGGAGTGAAGAAGAAGAACGGTTATTTTATGAGGTCGTCTTTTCTAATCCAGTCTCACTGGGGAAAAATTTCTGGAGTGATCTTTCCATTGTGTTTTCTTCTAAATCTAAAAAGGAAATTGTTAGCTATTACTTCAACGTCTTTATGCTTCGAAGACGAGCAGAGCAGAACAGATGTGACTCGTTAAACATCGATAGTGACAATGATGAGTGGCAAGGGACTGATGATTATGGTGATAATGAACTTGGAATGACAGAGGAGGATGATGACTCTGTTGTTGAATCACCACTGCATGAAGTTGGACCTGTTTTTGATCATGGCAGGGAAGGTGGTTTGCAGGAGTATGATGAGGATATTGCTGACGAAAGATTTCATGATAATGAAAGTGGTGGAATTGGTAATTGTTTTAATAATTGTGGTTCCAGTCCCACGCATCTGGACAGAATTCCTTGTGATATAAGGGGAGGAGAACACGAAGTTCAAGACGATTCGTGCACATCATCTGACACAGGTCCTGCAGCCCAAGAACTTCCAGCCAAGACGGAGCATTGTGATCAGTGGCTCGGTAGCTTTACAGGGCCAAACAATAGTGGTGGTCTTGGTCATGAGCCGTCATCGGTTCAGGAGCACTGTGATGCTAAAGTGTGGGATGTTGGATACTTGACTTGTTCGAAAAGTGAAGTTGACTTCTTGCCAACTAGCAGTATGATAGAAGAAGTTTTTGGAGATGATTCGAGTAATTATAAGGCAAGAGACGGGAAGAGCTTGAGCTAATTGCCAGCTTGAACTCTCATCATGAATGGTGATTTGGAATGGGAAAAAAATTTCCTTTCTTTTTACCCTCCCGAGGGTGAATCACCCAAAAATTTTCTCCTGCATATAAATAGCGATAGGGAGAGATGCAATTTTCCTTTTTCATCAAAGCTAAGATGGAGCCACCTTCCCTGTAAGGAGATGGTATACTTGAAACGCAATTGGTTTTCCTGCACCTTGTCTTCTCTTGATCATAAATGAAAAGTAATTGGACTCATGATGCCTCTCTTGTGCAAAAAATTGTGAGTTTTTGCTCACCTATTTTTTTATTAGCTTATCTCTGTATATACCCATGAACATGAATTATTGATACAAAATGCTTAGAATATGTGAAATTTTCCCTACCAACTAAACTAAGTACTGTATTCGTACGTTGTAAACTTTTGTCATTGCTTGCATAAATGGTACGACTGCCAAAGGATGCAGCCACAGTTGTGCATCATTGGCGCTTAGTGAACCAACCGTAATCATTTGCTTTCATTACATCTGCAGCCATGTTGTTTTTATCACTCTCTTGACTCTTCTTCTGGATCCCTCATTTCTTTAATGCCGAAAGTGACAGCAAACTATTTCATTTTGGTTTGTGCATCATGTAGAGCCATAAAGTTGCATTAAAGTTGTGCATAATTCATTATCTGTCATTGTTGGCGTTTGAGAAATATGAATAGGCTTTATTTATGGTTATTTGCACTAGAAGTGGAAACGTAATGTGGGTATTTCCATAGAAGTTGTGGGAATCTATAGAGAAAAAGCTGGGGGTTTTGGGTGGTGAAAAATAGGAGTCAAAGAGGTTGGCAAAGCATAAAGCCAATGGCAGAGAGCATCTTATCCCCCCTCCCCCATTTCTCTTGATGAATTACAAGCCTTTGTTAGAGAGAGAGAGATTGCCCAGTCTTTTACTCTATAAAGGGTTCTACTTTTTGAAAATTTGAGCATCGCTTTTGAAGTGTTCCATTGAAACCTCACTTCCAAGTCAAGTCCTTGCAGACAGTAACCCGCACCATATGCAAAAGATACAATACAACTATCATATCTTCTTCTTCATACGTGCTCCCAAGTATCCACTCACTCTTCTCTTTGTTGTCATTTTTAAAATCTTAGTTGCTTTAGTCAAACTAAGCACAATTTGTAGTACTGGCCCCAGTGGCTTCCACGTGCCCCATCCTGTTTCTCCTCCAACAAGCTTAGCTTTTAGAGATTACTACTTTTTTTTCTTTCCTTGCAGAAGCAGAAGCAAACTGGATTGGATGTGATGGGAAAACAATGCACATGTTGCTTAAGAGTAAACATAGACTATATATTATTTAACTACAAAAGCAAGTTTACATATTTGTATATTGAGATGGGCTAAAATGAATAGGTTGTGTCTGACTTAATTAGGGGGAAAAAACAAAGCAGAAAATGGAAGGCAATTACAGACAATTCACAGCTAAAGATTGTACTGAAGTGCTGGGAAGAAGGGAACAACCAAATGGAAGGTGCTCCTTAATCATAGTTGACATGTGATTAGTAGTCCTAATCAATACAATCCCCTTTTTCTTTCACATTCATTAGCTTTGTGCTTAATTGCCAACATAGGCCGGCATTGTAGCTCCACTCTTGTTGGTTTCTTCTTCCTTTTTTTTTTTCGTTTTTTTAAAAGCAAGAATCAATCTTTTTCCTGTGAACAAAACGAGAGAGAGAGGGAGTTATGAAACTATTAAGTTGTTTAAACAAAGATTGCTTTTTCCACAGTATAATCTTAGAAAGAGAAAAGAATAGTGTGTTGTTCTTGAAGAAAAAGAAAAGCCTAATTGATCTGTTTCTGTCATTTTAGCTTAACAAGATGCAGAACAGTCCCTTCCCTTCATTTGAACTGTTTTTAATGATGATTAAAGTCATCTAACCTTCTAACTATACCCAAATGAATTTTCCAAAAAAAAAAAAACGACTGTAACGTATTTTTGGCTCAAAATCATGTCGAAAAGTCAAATTTACGATTTTATTTTGACGGGTTTTCATTAGACCCATTAAGCAAATTAAAGAGAATAAAGAGTACAAATATCAACTTAACTCATCCACATTCAAGGATAGAAAATGATTGGATTAAAAAAATTTCGGTAGCTTAAACAAAACCCATTTGGTAACTTGTGAAAAATGGCTAAAGCAATGCATGGGCAAGTTGAACAGTGGAAGCAAAAGATCAAAAAAGTGAGAGTGGATGCAGTTTTGGGTCAGGAAGGAGAGAGAGTTCACAGAATAAATAACTAATTTTACAAAACGGGAAATTTTGTTTGGAAAAAGAAGAGAGAAAGTACAAAAGAATAACGACCAGATCAAAGTGGAAGGGAAGAGCAGAAGCAGAGGTGGGAAATTCCTTAAGGAAGGAATAGTTTTTGAGTATGGCAGTTAGGTTTTGAGTAGGTTCCTCAACCAAACCATCATATGGGCCATGGGGATGATCGCCTTCAACAATCTCAGCCGTCAGATTTGGAGAAGCGTAGGAGTCTCAGTTAAATACACGTGCTGCTCTCATCTCTCTTTTAACCTTCTCTCCTTCTCTTGCCTTGCATGGATTTCTCCTCTAAATATAGTCAAGCTTAGACCCTATAGAGAGAGAGAGACTCTCAAAATTTTGCTTGCTTTCTCCCCTTTTAAACTTTTCTTCCTTTGCTTTGCTCTTTCTTCAAACCTATTATTAGTAACAGAGGTTACAGATCACACCCAATTCTTCCAAATTCTCTCTCTATTGCTGTTTTAAATCTCTTACCTTGTACTTCAACAACTCATTAGGAGGTTAGTAGTGAAAGAGAGAGAGAGCTGGTAGGATGATGTTTACTGGGTCTTCTTCTTTTCCACTTTTTATGCTTCAGATCTTGTTCTTGCTCCACAATTCTTCCATTTCTGAGGTGGGTTCAGTAGTTGCAGTTGCAGCAAGAATTTTTCTATGATCCACCAGAAATTGGGTTGATGTTCTGATCTGGGTTCTGTTTACTTTTCTGTATTCATTGTGAATTGGATCTTGTTTCTAGTGTTATGAGATCAAGAATTGCAGCATCAGTTGAAGCTCTTGGGTTGATCTTGAAGTTTCATTAGCTTTTTCTTTTTGTTTTGTTTCTGTTCTGGTTTTACTTAAACATGGAAGCTAATCTAGGAGCTAGACATGTTTGTAAGCTCTGCAACAAGAGTTTTCCTTGTGGGAGATCCTTGGGAGGCCATATGAGGTCTCATTTGACCAATAATTTAGCTGATAATGATGAGAAACACAGCAGAACAAGTTTTCAACTCGCCAATTACAGTGCTGGAAGCATATCAAATATGGAGGAGACAGATTTGGAAGCAGGAAATTTAGCTGGTTTTGGTTATGGACTCAGAAAAAACCCAAAAAAGACTCAGAAACTTGAGTTTCTAAGTGAAGAATCTTCACTGCCAGAAAAGTTTTGCAGAGAATGTGGTAAAGGGTTTCAATCATGGAAGGCTCTGTTTGGGCACATGAAGTGCCACTCTGAAAGAGCAGTAGTTTCCAGTAGTCAAGAACTGGAAGAACCAGATTCCCATATCACAGATGCCAAACAGAAGCTGGTCATGGATATCCAATCTGATAATGAAACTGAAGCTCCAAACAGAAGGAAGAGATCAAGAAGAAGAAGAACAGCCCAATTAGGCACTGCCATTGGGACTGCAAATTCAACTTCTTTCTCTCTTGCCACCAATTCTTCCTCTGTTTCTGAAATGGAGCAAGAACAAGAAGTTGCCATTTCCTTGATGTTGCTTTCCATGGACGTGGGCAATTGGGTCAATTTCAATTCCCCAGCTGAGTCCTCAGATAACAATTCAAAGTTTCTCGAAGCCCCATCTGTTGTTGAGAGCAAAACCTCTGTCTCCAATGGCGGTGAGTTAGTGAAATCAAACAAAAGACTCAAAGGGAAGAAAGTGGAGTTTGAAGGTAAGCATTCAGAGCAGAGTTCTTCTGGGTTCACGACCAAAGGAAAAACAATAAAGAAGTCCTTACCAGATCAAAGAGCTGGATCTAAAGCTTCCCTCAAGAGAAACGACCAAAACCAATCTCGATTGAACTCTGAGATGTTCTTGAAATCCCCAAAGAAGACATTAGCAGAGTTTTGGGATTCAAAAATCTACAAAAAACCCAAAAAGAGAAGCAAATTCGAGTGTGATATATGCAATAAGATCTTTCACTCATATCAAGCACTTGGTGGGCATAGAGCGAGCCACAAGAAGCTAAAGGGCTGCTACCTGGCCTCCGCCATGGAAGAAGAAGAGGAAGAAATGGGCAGCGAGAGTAGCGCAGAAATTGCCATTTCCGCAAACCCAACAGCCGAAAGCAAGCTCTCGAAAGCCCACAACAATGGCGGTCGAAGCTACGAGGAAATGGGTTCGCAGATTCCAAAAAAGAGCAGCAAACACAAGTGCCCAATTTGCGAGAAAGTTTTCGCATCAGGGCAAGCGCTTGGTGGGCATAAGAGATCGCATTTGGTGAGTGGATCAGATGCCAAAAACAGAGAAACAGTTGAAATCCGTAAGAAATTCCCAGAAGTTAGGGGGTTTTTGGACCTGAATCTTCCTCCTGAACCTGTCGAAAGGGAAATCAAGGACCACAATATTGGGTCATTGAAGCCATGGTGGGTTGCAGCCAGTGAACACAAGCATGAGGCTCTTGTGAATGTGGGTTTTCATATCTAACTCATCACTTCTTCCATTTTTCAACTTCAAGTAAAATAAAAAAAACTAAAAAAAAATCAAGAAGAAGAAGAGGATTTAAGAGGTTGTATAGTCAAAATACTTTCTGGGTATCATTTCATTTCATTGATTCTTTACATTGTGGTTGAAGATCCCTCCATTAATGCTTCAAAATTGCAGCTTTGTTTTTTTTTTTTTGTTTCTATTGTATAATAAAAAAGGATACATTTTTTCTAATGGGGTTGGGTTTTGTTAAGTGATCTTGTTCTTGGAGGGTCATTATTTTATCTTGGCACCAAAGAGAAATGAGTGATGCCTTGAAAGATGGGAATGGTATAAGAAAGTCATGGGAGAGAAATAAAGGCAAGATTTAAGATACAACTTAAAGATGGCATGTGAGCTCAAAGTGGTTGTTTAGTCACCTACCAAAAACATGACAAAGCCATCTCACTTCCACCCTCTTCCTTCCCTTTCTTACTTTCTATGCAATGCAAGTGGTGTTTGGCAATAAACATCATGCTATGCTCTAAATAAAAAATAAAAGTCCCATTTTAATCTTGAGAGAGAGAGAGGACCACCTCCAAGTGTGAAAGAAACTTTCATATTAAATTAGGAATGATTAAATTATAAGCTTGCTCCTTGAATTTTTAGAATTATGTCTTATAGATTCTTAAATTTGTAAGTTTGTGTCTAATAGATATCTCGAGAGAGAGAGAGCTACCTTTAAGTGTGAAAAGAAATTTTCCTATTAAATCAAGAATGGTTAATGATATGTTTGAGAGTGATGTTAGAAGGAGTGATTTTTGAAAAAGAAATTTAAGTATAATTGATTTTCCAAAATCTATCAAATCAATTTAAAGTGATTTTAAGTTTTCCTTCTAGTTTATCAAATATGATAAATGGAAATGGAAGTGATTTTGACAATGGTAAAAGTGCTCCCAAACACACGTTAAATCACAAGCTTGGTCTTGGACTTTGAATTATGTCTTATATATTCTTAAAACTTTGTGTCTAATAAATCCCTGAATTTTGAAAGGTGTCAATGAGTTTTATGAACTTTCAAAGTGGCCTCATAGACCTCCAAACTTAGAGAAGTGATTAAAAAATCAAAGACTAATTGGACACAAAATTGAAAATTCAAAGATACATTACACATAACCATAAAAATGTTAAAAGAGACTAAATTTTGAGAAGTTTCAATTGTCTCCATGAGTTTTGAAAAATTCCCATTAAATTTACATTGATGTGGCACTACCCAGTTGGTGTAATATAAAAGACAACTGTATAGACCAATAAACATGTCATATCGGCATTTTATTAACACCAAAGACTTCTAGAAGCATAATTCAAAGTTTAATGACCCAAATGATTTTATTTCTCCGTTCAAATACTAAGTACACACAAATACTCCAAGTCGAGGAGCTCAATTGTAATTTAACCATTTATTTTCTAAAATTTAAAGTCAATAATGTGAATGTGTAGATGGTTGCATATAGGTTTTAGTGGTGAAAATAGTAACCCTAACTAAAGAAGCTAAAGATTGAAATGGAAAAAAGGTACTAAAAAGGCTCTATAAAGAGTATAGTAAATGGAATAATGGCATTGAGTTAGAATGAGTGACCTAATTAATTGGGGGCGAACCACACAAGCAAACCATTTGGCCCCATTGGCAATGGCCACGCCTCCTTGTTCTTTTTTGGTGTAAAAAGCTTTTGCCCCAAACTCATTTTCTTTCTTTCCTTTTGACTTTACCATTTTTTCCTATTTCCTTTTCCCCTAATCTCATATACCATTTCTTACAAGATGTTTGAGCATCTTGTTGTTATGTGTTATAGTGATTGTTTCGCTGTGATTTTTGTTGAGAAATCGTGTGGAGGTTATGTTGTGTTTGTTTTTCATTATTTACTCGTGAAAATTATGATATTGGGTAGAATATAGTTACTATAAAATGGATATTCAATATAAAATATTAGAACTACATTAATAATAGGGTTGGTTGGATTTTTGTTGACAGTTGTTATAAAAATACTATAATCGTTGATCGAGCACACCTTAAGCAGAAAAAATATATGTTACCTACCTCTACGATTCTTGAATTCAAAATTTTTAAAAAAATTCTTATTCTTACGTTTCCTTGAGGTGTTTAAATATTTAACATAAAATATCTTACATTATTTTGCCAAAACGTAGCTCAACGGTAATTGACATCTATTCCTTCTAGATCAGGAATTCAAACTCTCATGCTCTAATTTGCTGCATTAAAAAAAACATCTTACATTTATTTAAGAGCCCTATCCTTTTCTTTATTTATTTTGCAAAATTGCCTTATCCTCTCATAAGTGCTTTGCTTACTTTGTATTCACTTGCAATAAAGACTAAAGAGATCCAAAAACAGATTTTTAATTGATGGTTTAACAACCCATATTTACCCTTCTTCAATTGCATTTCATTTTAATAAATTGTATTAAAAACCTTCAATTTTTTAATTTATCTTTATGTCTTAAAAAATTATATATATTTTTTCTTCTACCAATTTTACCCACATGCCACCGTTGATATATCGACATATTGTAGAGCCAACATGACTATATGAGCATAGTTTAGTGTTAAGACATTTTGTTTTATTCTTAAAGATTGAAAATTCAATCTTCTAACCTCACATTTGTTGTGCTTAAAAAAACGATGTATCTTAGTTTTATGTTTATATGTCGACATTTTCATATATTTATAAATTCGACGTTGAAATAAGAGAGTGAATCGATAATTCTATAGTATTGCAGAAGAATCGATAAAATATAAAAAATATCAACTAAACATCACTACGAACATAATATTAATATTTATTTATTAATTTAAACATTTGTTGTGATTTTTTCCAATAAAATTAATTTCTACTTACATCCGCATTTAAAACTTTGGCATTAACCAAAACACTATATTGATGAGTTGGAATCCCCGCACTGAACTAAAAACGAAAAAAGAATAAAATTTTCTCTCTTTCCCAAGCGTTCTTTTCAAAACGCCATTAATTTTCCATCAATTTTGGAACTCGCGATTCCGACTCGGCTCAAACTCGGCAATTGGAGACCGAGCGAGCACCGTTGGAGCCCAGGTCCAGTTATGGAGATTGGAGGGAGGCCCAAGAATTTGGCGATGGCGAGCTGAGCCCTGTCTCCTTATCCGCTCCACGATCGCGATGCAAAATCTCCCCGGCAGCAGGCGCGGCGCCAGAGGCGACGTCTTCCATCTCCACCGCGTTTGAGAGTTTCAGAAGCCTCCGAATTGTAATCCAATTCCCTCACGATAAACTGAATTTCCATTTCTTCAATTCGCCCAATGTTTCATCCGCAGCAGCCGCCTCCTCCTTCTTCTTCCTATTTCCCTCCTCAACCCCACATTGTAAATGCTATCCCTTCTGCTTTCCCTCCTTTTCCTCAGCCCGTTTTGCCCCCTGAGCCGGCCCTGCATCCACCCGGCACCGACCCTTATTCCAATTCCGCCTTGTTACCCTCCACCTATGTTGGATTGGAAGGCCAACCCCAATATTATGCTGCCCCAGTCGCTGCTTCTCATAATTGGGTCGTCCCACAGCCCGAACCCCTTGGATATGTGAGTGCTTTTTCTTCTTCTCTGGCTTCCCGAAGTTTCAAATTCTATTGATCATGTTAATTTTCTTGAGTTTGGTGGACTGTCTTGTGTCTTCTATTGAGTTTGGATTATTCCAGGGTTTGTGGAGGCTGAACTTCGTTTAATTTTGATATTCGTGTTGCGCGCAGTTGCGTTGCCATAGACCTGTTTCTTCGTTGTTTTAGTTAAATCAAGGGCGTGTTTTAGAGTGCTTCGATGTACGTAATTTTGGTAAAAAGTGCGTAATAATAATTAATAATTATTTTGATGTTTCGTTCTACATTCTTGGACTAGTTTTGAATGTGAAAAGTTTGAGTGAAAAATGCTTTCGTTTATGATAAAAGTAAAATTTTGACTGGCTGAAGTGATGTGCACCTTATTTATGTGTGTGATCTGAATTTGATTGCTTGAATGGAAATAACTCTTTACTGATTTTGAGGAAGTGGGAGCTCTATATCTAAATGTCTTGATCCGCATGCATCAAAACTTCCCAGAAGTTCATGTTAGCACTCTTTTTTATCTTATTTTTTTTCAGGCATTCAGTTCTTTGCATGAGAATCAAGTACCTTCCACAAGTTCTAATGCTTTGCTGAGTGGTCATTGGGCAACTCAATCCTTGGAACACAAAGCAACTAGGATGAAACATGTGAAAACCAAGTTCACACAACCCGTGCGATGTGAAGTTTGCAAGATTGACTGTAACAGCAAAGACGTTTTTGATAAACATGTAATCGGGAAGAAACACAAGAAGAATTTGGAAGTGCAAAACAGTGCCTTGACAGTAAGTACTTCCTCTGATAGTAACATAAATATGCTTAACCAAATGGGCAAGGTTAGTGGACAAGTGGTACAGGGGACTCCGGATGTGCCTGCTGCTAGTAAAGATCTGGAGACAAAGAAGCGCAAGCTTGTAGATTGCAGTACAAAATCAGATTCTTCGAGGGTTTGTGCTGTATGCAACGTTGTTTGCAATAGTCAAGAGGTTTTTGATAAACATCTGAGTGGGAAAAAGCATGCAGCTCAGGTGAGTTACATTGGTATATTCTGCTAGTTTAAACTGTGTAACTCTGGTCATCCGTTGCTTTCTTTTAATGGTTTTCCTTTCAGTACCTATTTACTTATTTTTATTTGTTCCCTTCAGTATAAATATGAACGCATTATGTTATGGTTTAAAAAAACAATGAAATAAGAAGCATATCCATTCCATTCCAATGGGGTTATTGGAATGTGTGATTTGATTCTTTTCTTTTGTATAAAAAAAAACTGATTTATATGTTAAATGGAAGTTGGTACAAGGTGATTGGGGCATGTAATCCTTAATTTTGTTTCTGGGAAATTCACCTCCTTGGCATATGTATATCTGTTGCATCCTATACATGATTGTAATAGAAAAGCATCTTAAATTAGGGGTTTAAGTTGTGAACCATGTTTGCACCAATCCTGAGAAACATAGTTACTCTGTGGAGTGAGTATTTTGATCAGCTCTTAATGATGTTGATGAGGAGTGCTTCTTTCCAAGTTATTGCTATTCTTATAGTTCTGTCTAGTAATTACCATGAGCTTTGGTCAGATTGGCTAAAAAGTTAGCATTTACACCTCACAGGATATTGATTCATTTAATACAGCTATGAAAAAAAAAAGTTTGAAACTGTTTCTCTCTGGTTGTATATCTCTTTGTTAAAACTTCAACATTCCTGCTCTAGGCTGGCTTGATATCCCAAAATCCCTTTGTTGCTGCAATGCGGTCTGCATATGATGGCAGTTTGAAGAAAAAACCGAAAAAGAGCAAGGTTGTACAGTCTGCGTGGTGTGAGGTTTGCAAGATCAGCTGTAACAGCAACGAAATCTATGTCAAGCACTTATCAGGAAAGAAACATCTGAAGAATGCAGAGAAAGTCGAAAAGGGAAAGAGCGATGCAGCTGCTTCACATGCTCCACCATCGGCAACCGATCCAATCATTGGACCAGTGGAAAACCCAGCTGCCAACAACCCAAGTAACGACGATACACAGAAAACACAGAAGAGTTCAGCCCAAACACCTGGAGATTTGGAGACAAAGAAACGCAAGATTGTTGAAAGTGGCACGGCTGCAGATTCAGTTAAAACCTGCACCATCTGCAATGTGGTGTGCAATAGCGAGACAGTCTTCAACTCTCATCTAGCTGGCCAGAGGCACGCTGCCATGGTGAAGAAACAAGCAGTGTCTGGAATGTCAATGGTAGGTCCTCCATTAGTAACTGCACTTCCAAATTAGTTTTTTCGGGAAAACCCACACCATATCGCGACCAAATCACCGTGTATTTGTATTTTTTTGATGTTCCCTTATGTTCGTCTTGTGTTGCATTTTCTCCTTCTTCAAGTTGTCGAGCTTAACATTGTCGGGGCTGAGGGGCATCATAGGCTTCTAGTTTAAAGACTGGTGATTTTGCTGTTGTAAATCACATTATATAGATTACGGTACTGGTGTTATTTCCAAGTTTATAATTCCTAAAGAAAACTTGTTTTGTGAAGGTTGATTGTAAGAAAATGAACAAGGTAAAGATCTTCCAGTCTCTCTTATTTGTAAACATTTCAATGTTATCTTTTTTATGTGTTTTTATTAAGAAACATATCATTAAATTCAAAAGATAAATACAAAAAGGAGAGGAACTAATCAACAAAACTCTCCAATTAAGTTGGATATCAAAACCAAAACACAAATACATTTATGTTTTAAAATAGTTGTTTGTCAGAGAGTAAAAACAAAGTTAGTAATGGACTAAAAAGAACATTTTTTAATGCTCCTTCAACAAAAAAAAAAAAAAAGAAAAAAAGAAAAAATTAATACTGTTTGGTCTAATATTTTTAGTTTTAGTTTATTTTGGTTAATTTATCTTTTAACTTTTATTCATTTTAATTCCTCTACTTTCTTTCGTTCATAATTTTAGTATAACACTTCACTCAATTGTGTGTAAAATTTATATCAAATTTTACAAATAAAGACCAAAATGATCACTTTTTAAGAGTACATAGACAAAACATGCATTTTAAAAGTATAGGAATTAAAATGGATAAAATTTGAAAGCAAACCAAAGACTCGAACAGTATTAAAACCAAAAAAATATTTTACCATCAGAAAATTGTATATTCAAAACTGTCATCCTCCTTTGTATATTCCAAAATCCCAAGGCAGCCCAACTTGCCGAAAGGCTATAAATGTCAACAATTGTAGAATTAACGGATTTTGTCTTTAATTTTTAATTTTTTTCACGTTGGCTTAATTTTATTTATTTATTTATTTTTCTTGTTTGACTTTCATCTTCCTGCTCTATGATTGGTGGATCAGGAAGTTCAATGGATAGTTGAGTTGTTTGAACAAATCAATTTTAGTAATTTAATGGAAGAAAGACAGCAAAAGCAAGATTAAGATTTTAAGATCTGTTAAACACTGTATCATACATAATCATTAATAGTTTCTATTTGGTTCGACTTTTTTTTACAAATTTTCAGTTTTGTTTTTTATAATTTCAATGTTTTGTGTTTGGTTTCTGAATTCAGCATAAAAATTCATTTGAATTTTATCGTGAGATAATTGTGACTATTTTATTTGATATCAAGAAGAAGAAAAAAACTGATAATTAAAATTAATCATGAATGGTTCAACGATGGCTGGAATCAAGAAAAAGGTATTTTCTATTCGAATCAAGAGTTTTAAATTTCGTAGACCTTCTAACATACACTTTGTGCAGATACTCGTTTAAAATGAGCGGAAAGTTGATATAACAATTAACGTTGAAGTTTGTCTGGATTAAGTCCATAAAATGTAAAAGAAACTATCATGTTCAAGGTCCACCAATTCTTCCACGTCATTCAAGTCATTTCAAATTCTACCATGCCAACGTTTCATAAAAAATATTAGTCTATGATAGAGTTGTTTTTGAAACACCCACAAAGTTCAGGAGTGTTCTTTTTAATTTAGTCATCATTTTATAATTTTATAATTTTGTTGGTTTGGGTATGATTTGTTTATTAATTCAAAGGCTTCCTCAACTTTCACGCCAGTTTCCATTGCCAAAGACTTCTTAAAACCCAAGTTGTTCCATTCCAATCGCGGCTGATTCTTTCGGCCCAGGTCTTCCTTTGACTCTTTCCCTCCCTCTCTTCCCTTCTTTTCCTTCAAAAACCAGCACAACCCTTCCCAGTTTTTTTATACTCTTAATCGTCCGAGTTCTCCAAATTTGAAGGTATTTTTAACCACTTTCTTTTCAGTTTTATTTGGAATTTCTCTTCACTTCTCAATGCTTATGGGTTTCTCTGGATTTTTTCTTTCAATGGGTGAAGTCCAACTTGCTTTCTTTCCCAAACACCATCGTTTCCCTGATCAAGAAGCTGTTCCTTCGATGAAATTCTTTTCTTTTGAACTCTTGTAATCTATGTTCTTATTTTTTATGTGATTTCTCAACTGGTTTACAGAGAAGATTGAGAAAGTGAAAAGAAAAGGGATAGTTGGATTCTTATTGTTGATTTTTCTGTTGTTTTTGTTTTTGCACTGTTTGATTCATTGCCATGATCTTTGTGGGAATATGGTATCCTCTTTAAGATGAATTTATCTGATCACTTTCTTCTCGTTGTTTTTTCACATTTAATGGCTCTAAACTCTGTTCTTCATGGTGCTTGTATTTTCATCTTCTTGTGTTGATTGGGGCAATTCACTATTTTTTCTCCTTTGGTCCTGCTAGTTTGCCCATTTTGTTGTTGATTTCAACTCTCATGTCCCTCATCATGATCTTATATGTTTCTTGTTTTACTTTCAGGGTGGAACTGTGATCATTCTAAGCATTAGAATCATAGTCTCTGACACAAAACCATCAGCTAGTTTTCTGCATTTGCCTTCTCAGAAATGTCACATTTTAGGAAATCCCCCATAAATGTTGCTAGGCATGGCTCAGCCCAGCCTGCTTATTCTGCTCGTTCCAGTTCAAACCCAATTGATTCCAATGATGATTTAGACAAGAGGCAAAAGCATAAGTCCACAAGAAGCACCTCTGCTCACCATGCAACTGTAGCACCAAACCCCAGCTCCAATCTTTTCGAGGATCATCTTGCGAAAGAGACCGACTCTTCATCATCCACAAGTTCATATTCATGGTCGTCAAGAAACCGATATAAGAACGATTTCCGTGACTCCGGTGGGCTTGAGAATCAGACAGTAGAGGAGCTGGAGAACTATGCTACGTACAAGGCCGAGGAGACGACGACAGCAGTTAACAACTGCCTGAAGATTGCTGAGGACATGAGAGAAGATGCAACGAAAACTTTAGTTGCCCTGCATCAACAGGGTGAGCAAATCACTCGGACTCATGTAGTTACTGCTGATATTGACAATGATCTTAGTCGGGTACGTGGAATGAACTAACCACCATATTCATGCTGAATCAACTTCTTGAATATATGCTTAATCTTCTTATGTGCTGCTTTTTTACTTGAATTGGTGAGGATCAATGGATGTTCTTGCTTTTCTTAGCCTCCCTTTTTTTTGGGTCTCATTGGCGTTAATCATATTTTCATCCTAATGAAGTTACACATTAGAATATCTTGCCTTCCATCGACCTTACTCCAAATGAGATATTTTGTTAAGAATTTGAGTAATACAGGGTTGAAGTTACAAAAACTTAGGTCTTTTGTAACTTGCGTTTGCTTTTATGTTGGTTTCATAATTTGTAAAAAGTTTGTAGTTGTTGTTTGAGGTTTGTGGATGGAGAGAAATAATAGGATTCTTTTAGGAGTTAAAAGAGATTTTGGGAGGACGTGTGAGCTCTTGCTTGGTCTCATGTTTCCTTTAGTCTTCAGTGTCGAAAGACTTCTATAATTAGTCTCTAGGTTTGATCTTACTTCATTGGAGATCTACGCTGTTTTCTTATATGCCATTTCGTATTCTTTCATTTTTCACAATAAAAGTTCGGCTTTTCATTAAAGTATATATAGCTTTCTGAAGTTATATTATGCTAATTGTAGTTGAAACTTGTTATTCTGAAACTGTTATGTGGCACTACTGTCAAGCCTCTCATTTATGGATGATTCTTGTTAAGATCCTGAAATGATTTGGGTATTTATCATCATTATTTGATAATGCTGATTTCAGGGTGAGAAATTTCTAGGAAGTTTAGGAGGGTTATTCTCCAAGACTTGGAAGCCAAAGAAAGGTCGTCAGATAACAGGCCCTGTTGTCCTAGCAGGTAACATCTTCAAACCTTAAAACCAAAAGAAGGAAATAAAAGTGACCATCAGCTTTGGTTATCCAAACAAATTTATACAATCCTAATCAATAAAAAAAAAAGGTACCAACATGAACATAGTTCAACAGTTAAGATATTTTGCTTCTTCCCTAACACTTGGAAGTTCAATCCTTCATCTCCAAATTTATTGTACTAAGGAAAAAAAAAGAACCAAAACGGTTTGTAAATCTTAACGTAGTAAAACTGGTTAAAGCATATATCTTCGACAAAAAATCAAAATCTCCACCCCTACACGTTGTTGAACTTATTAAAAGAAAAAACAAACAAGAAAGGTTTCAACTTTCCCACCAGATGGATGAAGCTGATGGTCAATGAGATATACTTTTAATTTAAATACTATTTTAGTCTACTTTTAGTTTTCATTTATTTTAGATCTTATACTTTCAAAATGTTTATTTTAGTCTTCCAACTCAAATTCATTTTAATCCATATATTTTCAAAATATCCGGATATTTTGATCTATGTAATGTACCTTTAAAAAGTGACAATTTCGATCCCTCTTCTTTTGTTTATAATTTATTTATTCATTTAAATGATAGAGGATCAGGCTGTAATAAGCAAGGGCAACCATTTGGAGCAGAGGGAGAAGTTGGGGTTAAGTAGGGCACCCAAGCCACGGCCCTCACGTGCCCCACACCCTGAGCCAACCAATTCACTTCAGAAAGTTGAGGTTTGTAATTTCTTAGTTTCTTTATACTCCATCACATGTAGAAAAAGTGCAAGCAAGTTTCATATGATTTCTGGAGAAGTGCTTTTGGATGGTGTCGTGGTTATATAGTTAAAAGAGTGATTTGGTAAAGCAGGTAGAAAAGGTGAAACAAGAGGATGCTCTTTCAGATTTAAGCAATATATTGGGAGAGCTTAAAAATATGGCTGTTGACATGGGATCTGAATTAGACAGGTGAGTTGTTTACTATAAATGCCAAAATTTTCTTCCATCTTCCTTAAACTTGGCTGAGACCTATCTATCTTCTCCTATTCCAGGCAGAATAAAGCTCTGGATAACCTGTTCGATGATGCTGATGAGATCACCATCCGTGTCGATAATGCTAATCGGCGTGCTCGTCACTTGCTTAGAAAGTAGATGGCAAGGTCTTCTCGTCTCGTCTTGTCTGCCATCAACAATTTGATGGTTGATGCTAGGCTGCTTGCCACCTTCCTCCGAGTCTCTTCCTCTCTATCTCTGTTTCATACAACAAGAAAGATAAAATATTACAGAAAACAGTTGTGAAGATGGTCTTTTTGACAATCTTCTTCTATATGGTTTGGTTATTGTAGCTTTGTAATCGCACTCTTGTTGATAATGCTATATGCAGATAAGCATTTGTTTTCCTCACGGATTGAAATATCGAATTTTGAGACAGTAATATGTATCGTATTCATTTATAGACAAAAGCCAAAAGGAAACTAAAATTTCTACCCCTAAAGTGGGATGTTGCTGCCAAGAAACTAAGGCAACTTAGAAAAACAAAGAAGAAAAAAAGGAAAAACGAACTATTGCCTTTGAAGTTTTAAAGGTATCCTTTTTATAATTAGAAGTGTAACTAGCGAGTTGATTTTGACTCGATTATTTTGCCAAAGTGAATACCCAGAAACTGTATTTTAAAAACAAACGGTTTGAATCGATTGCTTGGTGAAAAAGTTGTAGATCTCGATCACCAAAAATTGACGAAATCTATCTAACCAATCAAAATTGATAAAATATACCAAATTGAATCAACCCGACAAGTTTTTAAGACCAGAATTTGTTGTTCATGACAGAAAGAAAATGAAAGATTGATCCATAATGTCATGGCTATCGCCGGCCATGGAATATTCAATTATTTTCAATATATTACATTCATCATTCAGAATTGGTCCAACAACTTCACGCGCAGTTGAAATCGAACCAATAAAAAGAGCCAATCATGTTCATCATCACCAAATATTTCAAATCCCATCCTGCAATCAAAGGTGTGATTTCTAAAATATACAAGCCAAAGCACAGGAAGAACTCCCACAACAAATCTTTTATTGAAAAAAAAAATATAAATTAGGAGAGAGATGTCAAAAGAAAAACCAGTGAATCGAAAACGAACCCTAACTAATGAAATCTGTAATAAATCGCGGGAAAAAGAAGAGCAAAGGAGCTTCCGTACTCAGTTTGCGGGATGAGGGTCCATGATGCTCTTGACCTTGGGCGCGAAGAAGGAGTAGACGGTGGACTGTCTTCGGGCAACTTCGAGCTGGGCCCTGCCGTCGGCGTAGGCTGAGGAGATGGACGAAGGATCGGAGAGGTTCCTGTTATGGCGGAAGCCGTCGACGGCGCGCCGCTTGGCGTACTCTCTGACGTTGTAATCGCAGAAGTGACGGGCTGTACGGAGGAGAGAGCGAAGAAGCGAAAGAGCCTCCGTCCTCGTCGGAGTCGCCATTCTCGAAGGACTGCGTATACGGCGGCGGAATTGTTCGGTGAAAGGCTGATACCTTCTTTTAGTTGTCCATCAACAAGGTTCAGATTCTCTTCGAACAAAATTCATGAAAAGAAAGGACGAAAAAGGGGGAAAAAAAAGGTATATATATACATTTATTTTATTTATTTATTTATTTATTCATTACAATAAATAGTGAAAATTTGAACCTCATAATAAAATAAGTAGATGATATCTTTATAGTTGAAACAAATACTTGTGATGACTCATCCACAAATATCTTTATTTTTACTTCGTAAACTTACTTGTATATACTTAATGAGAGATTTAAACTTCTAACTATAGTAACGTCTTAATTGAGATGGCAACTTATGTTTGAACTAAAATCTTGCACAGAAATTTTAAGTTTGGGTTAACCAAAATAAAATTATAAATAAATAAATTTGGAAAATATGTCAACAAATTTAGAAAATATGTCTCAACTATATATGTTACACATTTGTTTGGCTTCTGAGAAAATTCAGGAAAAATTATTCGGAATTTGAAGCTTTCAGAGCTAGCAAAAGCCAAGTTTGTAACCTGAAGAGTTCAGAAGTTTACAGATTCAGTAGCCGACCACAGCAGAACGGATTTTGTAGCTTCTTCACAAACGACAGGATTGCAAAAACGATCATATACACGCCATCTGGTAACGTTTCCATTTCTTCACAATTAATCCACCACAACTTATTACACATCTTTCCAATTAATCATTACAGAAACAATAACTTACTGATGATATTGTACGATTATTCAGAATTTAAGCAGCTTCTTTAAGCTTTACAGTTACGCTGCAGAATCACGAGCAAAGACAATCTGAAATCACAAGCACGATGGGGCATCGAAGTTGGGGAATACTATGAAAGCAATGGACAACGGGATCATAAAGATCGGAGTGTTGACGTCACGGAGGACAGGATTCAAACTTGGAAGCTCCCCATCAGGAGTGAGCTCCAATGGAGATCCATTTAGAACCATGGTTTGGCTTTGGAGGTAGCCATCCTTTGGGGTCAGGTGATATTCTTCTCTTGACACTGATGCATCAGAGACTTTGTTTCCAATCCATGCTACAGTCTTCTTCATGCCTTTCATGAAGGAATTCTCTCTCCTAACCCCATTTTCTTGAACATTCAGAAACACATTTTTGCTGTTTTGAACATGAATTGTGAAGTGGGTTTGGTTGCTCAAATTGATCAGAAGTACAGTCACACCAGTCTGGATAAAAAGATAGAAATCACAGAAAGTTAGTATCTTGATTATGGGTAATTTTGTTCAAGATTAATTGGAACAACTACAAGAGGGAGAGTATATTTGATAATGTAAGGTCCATTTAACACTAGTTTTTACTAATGGAAAACTAAAATAACATCATTATCAAATGCGTTTTCAAATAACATCCAAATGTTAGGAATGTCATTGGGGTAGTCAAAAATATTATTACAGTATTAAGGAGTAGTACAGATTTGTATAGATAGAGTGAGTAGTATAGGATGAGGTAAGCAATATTATGGTGGTTTAATCTGGAGTGTGGTCATCCAAGTAACTTGAATTATTCATGTACTAAAAAAAACCATTTCAATTTTTGGGTATCTATTTACCAACCTCTTCTTTCATTTGATATAATTATAGTCAATGAAAAGAGCCTTACACTTCCCCTTGAACAATGAGCGTAAGCGCGTAAAAATGACGAAGCATCACTACCAACAGGAAGAACAGTTTTCCCCATAAGCCGATCCCACAGAAGTGCACTGTTTAGAAAATCAAACAGATCTAAAAGTTAGATACACAGTGGACTAAGAAGATGAGTAATAGAGTCAGTATAGGAAAAGTTGTAAAAGCATTACCTGTAAAAATCTGGATTTGGTACAAATGTGGATGTGTTGAGCAGACCATAGTGACCCCCAATTAATGTCTGCCTACAATACACTTTGGTATCGTACTTGGATGCCAATCCCAGTTGATCTAAGTACCTACGCAACATACGAATGATCCCGTGACGGTTTATTCGTTTCAAAACAAGCATTACAAGGTATAACTACATGTTTTTGGGAATGAAGATTACCAAAAGCTGTTAATGAATGTGTTGGATACATGGCGACCACCGCTGTTATAGGCCCCACCAGACTCTCCGACCCACGCAGATGCCCATGGACCATGAACTTGGATGGTTTGGTCTAATCTGTTAAAGATTTCTGATACCCTGCTTAAGTAATGTGGATCCAGTATGTTGTTTGTAAGATGGGGATCAATGCCTGGAACGAAAAGAAACAGCAATGAATGATTAAACAGACAACCATATCGATCTCTTTCTTTATGGATGCTGTACTATCTTACCGGCCCCAAGATTGTAGATATGATGAGTGATGACATTCACAACATTAGATCCTGAAACCTGAAGAAGTTTGGCATACCATTCTTGCTCAAAGAATCCTCCTGGTGCTACGAGTGAAGGTTTTGAGTCGGAATTCTTGTACAACTCATTGATAATGTCTCTCAGTTTGATCACATCTTTTGCATACAGTTCGACATCGACACTCGCACCAACGCCATGTCCACTCAATTCGTTACCTGTAGTTTAAAGGGTATGAAATTTGAGCCGAGGCCACCGATCAAATGATTGTAATGAATGGTAACTTTTAGAGTCTTTTACCAAACTCCCATGAATCTACCACATATCCCTTTGATATGGTGTAATTCATAAAATCCCGAGCATTTGCTGAGTCCCACTCTCCTCCCCATCTATCTCTTTGAATTTGGTGCCTTCCATGTAGTGCATTCAAGCCAAAGGTCACTATGGCCCTGAAAATATAAGATTCGACCTGTGATAAGACATATATAGGAATGTGCCAATCTAAGGTTTCCATTTTTGAACATGCATAATCCTTTAAGAAAATAAACAAATAAGAGAACTTAAGCATTAAAAAATTTAAGATGTGCAGCCTTTGTTCGAAGAGTGGAGAGAGCTTGGATCATTTGTTTCTCCATTGTGATTTTGCAGCTAAGGCTTGGAACTAACTGTGTCCGGTTTTTAAATTACTTTTTTGTGCCCCCAGATTCATTCCAAAGACTGGATGATGGAATTCCTCAATGCTTGGAACCTTAGAGGAAGTGAGAGAATTTTGTGGAGATGTGCTTCTAGAGCTTTACTTTGAAATATATTGAGGGAAATAAATCAGAGTTCTTGAGGGTGTTGAAGCCTCGTTGGTTCCCTTATAAATAGTGTGCATTTAGTTTACTACTTCCTTGCAGTGCTTAAAACACAAGAAATTCTTTTCTAACTACGGCCTATCCATGATTCTTCAAGATTGGAAAGCTGTGATTCATTAGCTTTCTGTTGGGATAGGGTGCCCTTGTCAGCTGCCCTTAGGTTGTTCTTTTGTTTCTTTGTTTCTTGTATTTATAAATTTCATTTCTTATCAAAATAATAATAATAATGATGATGATATAGATGTATCTAGTGGCCACTGGAGGAAGTTTCAGAAATAGTATGAACATGATCTATACAAACATCCAATCGTAACACTTTTCATCCCACATAACGTGCCTACATTTTTATCATTTTAATGAACTTACTTATGAAAGATGTCTCAGGATACACATGTTTACCAAACTAATCTTTCAAGGAGTTGCAAAACGAAACAAATAAGACAAGTAAATGTTTTACCCTGTGGTCTTGAATAATTGGTTTAGATCATCCCATCTACTCATGTGCAAACACCCTTTGGAAAAACCAAACAACCCTGATTGCACCTTCTGAAATGGATGGCATGGCGTCTTCAAACTTCCCACGTCGTACAACACTTGGTCTTGCAGAGAACCGCCAATTCTTATCCTCAAATGCTCAAAAGCTTCCAAGTTTCAACCCGCCACGCACCATCAATACAAGTTTTGCAGGTGAAAATATTCAGAAAAGAGGATTCTTATGACGATAGAATTAAGGTTAAATTGCAAGTTGTCCCAAAACTTTCAGCCTTAAAAATTGTGTCTAATGGTTCCTATTTCAATTTTGTGTCTAATAGGCCTTCGACCTGTTTGATAATTTAAAAATTCACACACTTATTAGTAGAAAGGTCAGAGTCATATTATATGCAAAATTCAATTTTATATTTAATAAGTATGAGGATTTTAAACAATATTGAATATGTTAGGGACTTATTAGATAAAAAATTGAAAGTTTATGAACCTAGTGCTTTTTAAGGTTCTGAACCTATTGTTCAAGAACCTATTAGACACAACTCTGAAAGTTCAGGAACTAAATTTGTAATTTAACTCATATTTTATTACATGTAGTATAGTTCTATTGATGGATAAAAGCCTAAATATTCAGGAAAGAACACCTTGTATGGCCTTGATGAGAAGAGGATGAGACAAGTTCTGAAATGAGGAAAAAAATTGAGCTTGAATCAATCATAACAAAGAAGTGAGCAAATCCCTAGTTTAAACATTAAGGATGCGAAGTATCTAATTCTCACCAAATTTGTTGCTGAAGAATACCCCCATGGACAACGATTGTAGTTACACTTATCATGAGGCCACCAATCAATGGTGGCACAAATGTAGTTATCATCAGTTTGAGCAACTACTACAGCTCCATCAACTATGACTCTACCATGTGTTGCTATCTGAGCCAAGATAGCGGGAAGAGAAGCTAACATAAGAAACAAGGAGATCCTGAAGTCCATTGGTTAGTGAAATAAGCAGCCTCAATAGCAGACTTGCACACACAGTTCACACCCCCTACAGCATAGAGAAGAAGAAAGAGATGAGAATTGACAGAAGAATACTTTCTATCTAAGATGAATGATTCAAATATGACATAATTTTCTCCATGGATGTGTTTCTTACAGAGGATATTGATGGAAGGACGAGATCTATTGTTTAGTATCTCCACTTGGTTATGTTAAATACTGTTCAAGCATTTAAATTGCCAAAAACTTACAGTAGCCTGATAAGAACTGGGTTTTACTGAAGCTGCACCGACATAGGAGACTAAAGGGTATTGAAATGAAAATTTCAATACCTTGGCTAAAAACAGGGAATATTAGCCTTCTTTTGAAATCTAGATTCAAGAAGATTATGTTGAAGTTTGTAGTTGTACTGGAATTCTTGGGTCGTATATAAATTTGTTATGTTGTTTGTTTCTTGGGGAAATCAGAAGATACAAGCTTAAGATTCAAGATAACAGAAACATCCCAACTAAAAAGTATAACTAAGAACTGAATCATTCTCGACACATCTGCAGAGCTCAATCACAGAGAAATTTCTGACTCTCATGCACAAAAAATACGTAAGGCAATCAAATTCGAGGCAACCCGGATGCAAATCAGATCAAACCCAGTGAAAAACAAGCATCAATTTCCATCTTACCATCGAAAGACGAAACCCAGCTGAAGTTTCGAAGCAACTTCCTTCAGAAACAGATGCCAGTACTTTCCAGCGAAACCCGTAGCTGTTTCCGCCCCGCTCCTGCGAGTTTCTGAATTGCAATGAATTACAGTGAGCAAGTAGAGTAAAAGCTATGGCGGACGAAATGGGTCTTTCTCATATTCGTCGTTTTGGCTAGAAATGTTCCTTCCAAACACCAACCGATGCTTAAACGAAAAAGTTTTGTGGGTTGGGTGAGAGGAACAGTTCTCTCAATCAAATTGTCGGCTCACGATTTATAAAAAATCTGCAGATACAGTAAGCGCCGGCTTGTAAAAAGTGATAGCTGTTTAATATTGGGAGCTGAAATTAGTGTTGTAAATGAAAAAAATTGGTTGCTTTGAGGGTTAATCGAGAGGGATGCTTTAACCCGGATACTTTCTTCCTCGTGCTCCCACTTTTTTCATAAAAAAAAAGAGGTGAAATATGCTGTGTTCCACCAGAAAAAACTGGAGAAAAAACATGTGATTGCCATCACCAGTCCAGTGATTCAACGGCCATTGACTATATGCGTTCATTTTGTTCAAAATTTTGATATTGGTTGAAAAAGTAAAGATTCACACTCAGTGCAGGGAGAGGATAGCTCAACCTAATTGACCCAGCATTATTTAGTTGGGATTTGAGTGGGGCGAAGTCTTATGTTGAGTTTTTTTGTCGCGCAAGTTCTGTTCAACGGGTCAGAAGTCGGGTCCCAAGTGATGGCCTTTTCGGGAAATCTGGATTCCGCCTCCCATGGACTGGTGCAAGATTAATACTGATGCTGCCATTAATCACTCTAATTTGACTGCAGATTTGGGGATGGTTATTAGAAATACTGCAACAAAGAGGGTAGAGCGTATGATTGATGTTGATTTGGCGGCGAAATTCCAACTTATAATTGCTCGCGATTTGGGATTCCAGCGGTGTATTCTTGAATTAGTTAGTTTTCATTTCTATTAAAATAATAATAATAATAATAAAATAACTCTTTTTTT